>CM069406.1:7545283-7817783 GCA_035609135.1 Eleutherodactylus coqui
TTATAGTAGTTATATTCTTGTACATAGGGGGCAGTATTATAGTAGTTATATTCTTGTACATAGGGGGCAGTATTATAGTAGTTATATTCTTGTACATAGGGGCAGTATTATAGTAGTTATATTCTTGTACATAGGAGGCAGTATTATAGTAGTTATATTCTTGTACATGGGGGCAGTATTATAGTAGTTATATTCTTGTACATAGGAGGCAGTATTATAGTAGTTATATTCTTGTACATAGGGAGCAGTATTATAGTAGTTATATTCTTGTACATAGAGGACAGTATTATAGTAGTTATATTCTTGTACATAGGGGCAGTATTATAGTAGTTATATTCTTGTACATAGGAGGCAGTATTATAGTAGTTATATTCTTGTACATGGGGGCAGTATTATAGTAGTTATATTCTTGTACATAGGAGGCAGTATTATAGTAGTTATATTCTTGTACATAGGGAGCAGTATTATAGTAGTTATATTCTTGTACATAGGGGGCAGTATTATAGTAGTTATATTCTTGTACATAGGGGGCAGTATTATAGTAGTTATATTCTCGTACATAGGGGGCAGTATTATAGTAGTTATATTCTTGTACATGGGGCAGCATTATAGTAGTTATATTCTTGTACATAGGGGGCAGTATTATAGTAGTTATATTCTTGTACATAGGGGCAGTATTATAGTAGTTATATTCTTGTACATAGGAGGCAGTATTATAGTAGTTATATTCTTGTACATAGGGGGCAGTATTATAGTAGTTATATTCTTGTACATAGGAGCAGTATTATAGTAGTTATATTCTTGTACATAGGGGGCAGTATTATAGTAGTTATATTCTTGTACATAGGGGCAGTATTATAGTAGTTATATTCTTGTACATAGGAGGCAGTATTATAGTAGTTATATTCTTGTACATAGGGAGCAGTATTATAGCAGTTATATTCTTGTACATAGGAGCAGTATTATAGTAGTTATATTCTTGTACATAGGGGGCAGTATTATAGTAGTTATATTCTTGTACACAGGGGGCAGTATTATAGTAGTTATATTCTTGTACACAGGGGGCAGTATTATAGTAGTTATATTCTTGTACATAGGAGGCAGTATTATAGTAGTTATATTCTTGTACATAGGAGCAGTATTATAGTAGTTATATTCTTGTACATAGGGGCAGTATTATAGTAGTTATATTCTTGTACATAGGGGTCAGTATTATAGTAGTTATATTCTTGTACATAGGGGGCAGTATTATAGTAGTTATATTCTTGTACATAGGGAGCAGTATTATAGTAGTTATATACTTGTACATAGGAGGCAGTATTATAGTAGTTATATTCTTGTACATAGGAGGCAGTATTATAGTAGTTATATTCTTGTCCATAGGTGCAGTATTATAGTAGTTATATTCTTGTACATAGGGGCAGTATTATAGTAGTTATATTCTTGTACATAGGGGTCAGTATTATAGTAGTTATATTCTTGTACATAGGGGGCAGTATTATAGTAGTTATATTCTTGTACATAGGGAGCAGTATTATAGTAGTTATATACTTGTACATAGGAGGCAGTATTATAGTAGTTATATTCTTGTACATAGGAGGCAGTATTATAGTAGTTATATTCTTGTCCATAGGGGCAGTATTATAGTAGTTATATACTTGTACATAGGGAGCAGTATTATAGTAGTTATATTCTTGTACATAGGAGCAGTATTATAGTAGTTATATTCTTGTACATAGAGGGCAGTATTATAGTAGTTATATTCTTGTACATAGGAGCAGTATTATAGTAGTTATATTCTTGTACATAGGGGGCAATATTATAGTAGTTATATTCTTGTATATAGGGAGCAGTATTATAGTAGTTATATTCTTGTACATAGGAGGCAGTATTATAGTAGTTATATTCTTGTACATAGGAGGCAGTATTATAGTAGTTATATTCTTGTACATAGGAGGTAGTATTATAGTAGTTATATTCTTGTACATAGTGGACAGTATTATAGTAGTTATATTCTTGTACATAGGAGCAGTATTATAGTTATATTCTTGTACATAGGGGGCAGTATTATAGTAGTTATATTCTTGTACATAGAGGCAGTATTATAGTAGTTATATTCTGGTACATAGGGGCAGTATTATAGTAGTTATATTCTTGTACATGGGAACAGTATTATAGTAGTTATATTCTTGTACATAGGGGGCAGTATTATAGTAGTTATATTCTTGTACATAGGAGGCAGTATTATAATAGCTATATTCTTGTACAAAGGAGCAGTGTTATAGTAGTTATATTGTTGTACATAGGGGGCAGTATTACAGTAGTTATATTCTTGTACATAGGAGCAGTATTATAGTAGTTATATTGTTGTACATAGGGGGCAGTATTATAGTAGTTATATTCTTGTATATAGGGGCAGTATTATAGTAGTTATATTCTTGTATATTATAGTAGTTATATTCTTGTACATAGGAGGGCAGTATTATAGTAGTTATATTCTTGTGCATAGGGGCAGTATTATAGTAGTTATATTCTTGTATATAGGGAGCAGTAGTATAGTAGTTATATACTTGTACATAGGGAGCAGTATTATAGTAGTTATATTCTTGTACATAGGAGCAGTATTATAGTAGTTATATTCTTGTACATAGAGGGCAGTATTATAGTAGTTATATTCTTGTACATAGGAGCAGTATTATAGTAGTTATATTCTTGTACATAGGAGGCAGTATTATAGTAGTTATATTCTTGTACATAGGGGGCAATATTATAGTAGTTATATTCTTGTATATAGGGAGCAGTATTATAGTAGTTATATTCTTGTACATAGGGGGCAATATTATAGTAGTTATATTCTTGTATATAGGGAGCAGTATTATAGTAGTTATATTCTTGTACATAGGAGGCAGTATTATAGTAGTTATATTCTTGTACATAGGAGGCAGTATTATAGTAGTTATATTCTTGTATATAGGGAGCAGTATTATAGTAGTTATATTCTTGTACATAGGAGGCAGTATTATAGTAGTTATATTCTTGTACATAGGGGGCAATATTATAGTAGTTATATTCTTGTATATAGGGAGCAGTATTATAGTAGTTATATTCTTGTACATAGGGGGCAGTATTATAGTAGTTATATTCTTGTACATAGGGGGCAATATTATAGTAGTTATATTCTTGTATATAGGGAGCAGTATTATAGTAGTTATATTCTTGTACATAGGAGGCAGTATTATAGTAGTTATATTCTTGTACATAGGAGGCAGTATTATAGTAGTTATATTCTTGTACATAGGAGGTAGTATTATAGTAGTTATATTCTTGTACATAGGGGGCAGTATTATAGTAGTTATATTCTTGTACATAGGGGGCAGTATTATAGTAGTTATAGTCTTGTATTTGAAACAGTATTACAGTAATTATATTCTTGTACATAGGAGCAGTATTATAGTAGTTATATTGTTGTACATAGGGGGCAGTATTATAGTAGTTATATTCTTGTACATAGGGGGCAGTATTATAGTAGTTATATTCTTGTACATAGGTGCAGTATTATAGTAGTTATATTCTTGTATATAGGGGCAGTATTATAGTAGTTATATTGTTGTACATAGGGGGTAGTATTATAGTAGTTATATTCTTGTACACAGAGGGCAGTATTATATTAGTTATATTGTTGTACATAGGAGCAGTATTATAGTAGTTATATTCTTGTACATAGGTGCAGTATTATAGTAGTTATATTCTTGTACATAGGAGGCAGTATTATAGTAATTATATTCTTGTACATAGGGGGCAGTATTATAGTAGTTATATTCTTGTATATAGGAGCAGTATTATAGTAGTTATATTCTTGTACATAGGGAGCAGTATTATAGTAGTTATATTCTTGTACATAGGAGCAGTATAATAGTAGTTATATTGTTGTACATAGGAGCAGTATTATAGTAGTTATATTCTTGTACATAGGGGGCAGCATTATAGTAGTTATATTCTTGTACATAGGAGCAGTATTATAGTAGTTATATTCTTGTACAGAGGGTGCAGTGTTATAGTAGTTATATTCTTGTACATAGGGGGCAGTATTATAGTAATTATATTCTTGTACAGAGGGGGCAGTATTATAGTAGTTATATTCTTGTACAGAGGGGGCAGTGTTATAGTAGTTATATTCTTGTACATAGGGGGCAGTATTATAGTAGTTATATTCTTGTACATCTGAGCAGTATTATAGTAGATATATTGTTGTACATAGGGGGCAGTATTATAGTAGTTATATTGTTGTACATAGGAGCAGTATTATAGTAGTTATATTCTTGTACATAGGGGGCAGTAGTATAGTAGTTATATTCTTGTACATACGGGGCAGTATTATAGTAGTTATATTCTTGTACATGGAGGGCAGTATTATAGCAGTTATATTCTTGTACAGAGGGGGCAGTGTTATAGTAGTTATATTCTTGTACAGAGGGGGCAGTATTATAGTAGTTATATTCTTGTACAGAGGGGGCAGTATTATAGTAGTTATATTCTTGTACATAGGGGGCAGTATTATAGTAGTTATATTCTTGTACATGGGGGAGCAGTTTTATAGTAGTTATATTCTTGTACATAGGAGTCTGTATTATAGTAGTTATATTCTTGTACATAGGGGGCAGTATTATAGTTGTTATATTCTTGTACATAGGGGGCAGTATTATAGTAGTTATATTCTTGTACATAGGGGGCAGTATTATAGTAGTTATATTCTTGTACATTGGTCCAGTATTATAGTAGTTATATTCTTGTACATAGGAAGCAATATTATAGTAGTTATATTCTTGTACATAGGGGCAGTATTATAGTAGTTATATTCTTGTACATAGGGGGCAGTATTATAGTAGTTATATTCTTGTACATAGGGGGCAGTATTATAGTAGTTATATTTTTGTACACAGAGGCAATATTATAACAATTTTAGTCTTGTAGATAGTCGGAGTATTATAGTAGCTATATTGAGAACATTCAATTTGTACTCCACCCTGAGGCATGATTGAAGGAATATTAATAATGAAATCATTATTTCACAGTTCTGTCCTGTACAATGTTCTTGTGGGGGGAAATAGAAATGTTAATTGCACAATTGATGTTAATGTATTTTGTGTCTGGAATGTCCCTTTATGTGTCAGGCACATTTTAAAGAGGCAGACTGGCCTTTCTGATCGGACTTCTGCTTGTCTGCAGCGTTCATCATTGCCCTGAACTGCTGGAGCGTCAGTTGGTCAGCAAATCTCCAGACCCTCTTTACGGCACTGAAGTTAGTGGCTATTGGACTGATTATCGTACCCGGAATGATGGCCTTAGCGAGAGGTAAAACATGTATGTATGTATACCAAGCGGCTATGCCTGGGCTTTGCCTCATAGAAACTCAGCCAAAATCTTCTGTGGCACTTTTCCTTACTTACTTCAACCTGGCCTTTTTGAGATTCATGAAATCATGATGACTTGGAGCTTCAGGTACCAAATGGTCAACGATCCATTATGCTTGGGAAAGTTTATCTTTTTTTAACAATCCCTTTTTGTTAAGGTGACTTTACACGTGCCGATAGTTACCTGAGTAATTGCGCAAATGAGCGATTCCAGGTGACTGTCAGCCCGGGTACACGTCGCTAGTTGTTTCTTTTAACCCTTTCCAATCCACTGTCTGACGTCTAAAGACATTCTGATTGAAGCCTGTACAGCTCCGATGTCGGAAAACGTCCGGCAGGGTATTCTTACTGTATATTACTGGCTGTTGTTGGGGGCCTCTCCAGCATATCCCATACCGCAGTACTGGCTCTAGCCAGCGGATGGCGCCATTGTATAATGGCAGAAAGAGAAAGCCGCCTAGGAAACCCTGAATCCAAAATTGGATTGCAAAGGGTTAACCTCCCTGAAACAGAACCGCTAAGTGTTCGATCTCTGTGCGACTCCGGCTTCCTGCGAATGGCGGTGGGAGGGCTGCGACAATCTCTAGCAGGCTGCTACTCCATTCATCTAAACTATTGTTTGTGTGTAAATCACAGGAGCGATAGTCGCGGTACGGCTGTCGGGCTCTTATGCGCCCCAGTGTTGTACCGTGTAAGGGTGCCTTTAGAATTGTCCCCTGATAAACTACAACTTCCAACAACACAATGTAATCTGTGGAGGAACTTGTCAATTCTGCAGTGCGTCCCAGATGGTCCCATACATCTTCTACTGGCGATAAATCCGGTGACCGGGCAGCCAGAGAAGTGTGACAATGTTGTGGGGGCTTCCTGTGACCTCCTTGTGTGTGCGGCCGAGCGTTAGAGGAACACGTGTGGCTGCAGGGCGTCCTGAACATATCGCTGGGCTGGCATTGTCACTCGTACCACCAGTAGAGGGGACAGACTGTTGTATGCGATGGCCCCCCAGACCATCACACCAGCAGGGGGCAGTGTACTGCTTCACAGCAAAGGCAGACCTGAGGCGCTCCCACCGAGGTCTCCGGTCATGACCACGGTTGTCATCAGCGCCCAAACTAAACCTGGATTAATCACTGCTAAAGACAACCCAGTTCTACTCTATAGCGTCCAGTTTCATCGTTCAGAACATCACTGCAAACAGAGGCGATAGTGGGAGGATTTCAAAAGCGAAACACGTAATGGGCACCGTAATACCAAATGTCCTTCAGCCAAGTGCCTGGAAATGGTTTTGTGGTTCTGGCAGACACCGGGGCCTGTTACAATGGCACCACCTGTCTCTGGATGATGGACAATGAAATAGTTGGAGCTGCTTCTGCTTGTCAGACGATCAGACAGTCCTCTTTACTGGTCCTAGTCACCTTGTGTGCGCATCCACCAGTCCCAAACCCCCCAAACAGTCTAATCAGATGCTCATCTCTAATGGTGGTCTGTAGGGGGCGTCCTGAGCCCGGTCACCTTGTGTGCCCTCACACATCCACTGGTCCCAACACCTCCTAACAGTCTGGTCAGACGCTCCTCTCTACTGGTGGTCTGTAGGGGGCGTCCTGAGCCCGGTCACCTTGTGTGCCCCCATCCACTGGTCCCAACAGCTTCTAATAGTCTGGTCAGATGCTCCTCTCTACTGGTGGTCTGTAGGGGTCGTCCTGAGCCCGGTCACCTTGTGGCCTCTCACACATCCACTGGTCCCAACACCCCCTAACAGTCTGGTCAGATGCTCCTCTCTACTGGTGGTCTGTAGGGGACGTCCTGAGCCCGATCACCTTGTGGCCTCTCACACATCCACTGGTCCCAACACCCCCTAACAGTCTGGTCAGATGCTCCTCTCTACTGGTGGTCTGTAGGGGGCGTCCTGAGCCCGATCACCTTGTGTGCCCTCACACATCCATTGGTCCCAACACCTCTTAACAGTCTGGTCAGACGCTCCTCTCTACTGGTGATCTGTAGGGGGCATCCTCAGCCCGGTCACCTTGTGTGCCCCCATCCACTGGTCCCACCACCTCCTAACAGTCTGATGAGATGTTCCTCTCTACTGGTGGTCTGTAGGGGGCGTCCTGAGCCCGGTCACCTTGTGTGGCCCCATCCACTGGTCCCAACACCTCCTAACAGCCTGTCAGACTCTCCTCTCTACTGGTGGTCTGTAGGGGGCGTCTTGAGCCCGGTCACCTTGTGTGCCCTCACACATCCACTGGTCCCAACACCTCCTAACAGTCTGGTCAGAACGGCCGGTGGGGGACAATTCATCAATACGACCATCCAGCTTCTCACACCCCAATAATGCGCCCCTCTCAGACTCTGGTAACGGGGTGATATCTCTTCTCTGCGTCGTAGAGGTGTCTAGTGTTTAACAAGCTCTACAAGCGGAAGAAGAGGTCACTACACACAAGAAGCCTCCGAGAGCCTCTTATAGGCCAAGGGGGGAACCACTTTTAAGGCCTCCGGTGACCGTTCATCCAATCAACACAACTCTCATCATTTACAGATCTGCCTGAAATGAAGCTCAATATCAGGTTTAGTGGCAAAAAAACAACTTCTTCTAGGGGCGAGATTGTTTTTGACAAAGAGTGCACATGGGCCAAGCTTGGGCGAACGATCACATTTCCAATTACTTATTGCTGATGACTGCCCATGTAAAGGGGCCTACTGATCGAACAAATAAGACTCTTGCCTTACATGAAAATTCGTTCTCATCTTTTATACAGGCTCAAAAATGATCTTTGCCAGCAGCATGTCCCCATTCTTAAACAGGCGATGTGCCACCAGCAATAACCTAAACTAATTGTGAACCACTGCGCTATATTTGCACCATCTAAAAGTATAACTAACGAGTGATTGATGAAACTTTATGTTGCACTTGCAGGAAAGACTGAGAATTTCCAGGATGCATTTGATACGAGTTCATTGGCTCTGGACAAGATTCCACTGGCCTTTTACTCGGGAATGTTTGCCTTTGGAGGCTGGTGAGTGGTTCTGTTCTGATAGATTAGGCATAAATGGCTGCCACAGGCGGTCATCTGGCTTTAAACTACGAGGATAGAGCCAGCGGTGCCTCTACCATACGAGGTGGCAGCGAGTTGCCACCCAGCCTGTATTTTTTTTTTGCTGGCCATATTAATGGGCAGTAAAAATTGATTGCAAGCTGTGAGCCGGCTGGGCAGAAGCCCAAGACACTCAGTGTGTAGTGGCGCTCCGGCTGCCGGTGCTGTCATCATTCTGTGACCCCTGACCTCTACCCCAAGCGTCTGTGTTCCTGCACGCAAACTCTGTCCTTTATGCAGTGCAGACACCGGGAGAAGAGGTCAGGGGTCCCAGACTGATTACCGGAGTGACTGCCGAAACGCCACTACAGACCCAGTGAGTGCAATGCCTGTCAGGCTGCTGTCCAGCTGGAGGTCCGCTATGGAGCACTATTACTATTGGGGCCACTAACAGGGGACACTATTACTACTGGCACAACTATTGCTGCTGTACCCACTAACAGGGAACACTATTGCAACTGTAGCCACTAATAGGGGACACTATTACTAGTGGAGCCATTATTACTACTGTGGCCAACTAATAGGGCACACTGTTACTGCTATGACCACTAACGGGGGCATTATTTCTACTTTGGCCACTAAAAGGGGCATTATTACTACTGTCGCCACTATGGGGATCACTATTACTACTGGGGCCACTATGGGGGCCACTATTACTACTGGAGCCAATATGGGGGACACACTGGGGCAATGGTGGGGAACATTATTATTACTGTCACCACTAATGGGGGACACTATTACTATTGTGGCCAGTAACTGGAGCATTATTACTAGTGGGGCCACTATAAGAGACAATATTACTACTGGGGCCAGTAAGGTGGTCACTATTACTACAGGGGCCACTAGCATGCTTGCTATTACTATTGGAGCCAATAACTGGGTCACTATTAGTATTAGGGCCTTTAAGGAGGGCATTTAATATTTGGGGCACTATTACTCTGTCATTTCAGACGAATCTCAATGGTTCCATATGTGTTAAGTATCTTTTGTATTGGCGCTTTCAATGCCTGTTAAATTGTTTGCTTCTTTCTTTTGCCGGGGAGGGGGCACCATTTCACACTTCACCTCAGGCAGTATAAAGGTTTGGGGCAGCCCTGGCTAGATCACGACGTTAATTGTCACATGCCCACTCTTCTGGAAGAGTTAGTATTGTGTCGCTGCCATCTGTGAATGGGTGTAGTTTATCGATGATATACAAAATATGCCATAGCAATGGCATAACTATAGAGGATGCAGGGCAGGCAGTTGCACCCGGGCCCAGGAGCCTTAGGGGGCCCATAAGGCCTCTCTTCTCCATATAGGGAGCCCAGTACTATGAATTAAGCATTATAGTTGCGGGCCCTCTTACAGGTTTTGCATTGGGGCACAGGAGCTTCAAGTTACGCCTCTGCTAAGGGGTTAAGAGAAGTTGGGGGGGCCCCAAGTTAAACTTTTGCACTCAGGCCCATGAGCCTTTAGCTACGCCCCTGTTAGTATCGCAGCATGAAATGTATACTGTTATTGATGTCAGGATTTTAAGACCCTGTGCCGTCTCCCTCTCCACCTTTTTATCAGCTGAAAAGCTAGTGAAGATCTGGACTTCAAACCGGGTCTTAACGGAAACTCAGAATCAACAGAATTTACATCCAGACCACAGATGTCATTATGACTGACCAGAAGTTAGATGCAACTTTTTCCCATTCAGCACAAGAATTTCATAATTTCTTTTTTGGTCAGGAAACACAAAATGCATGAGAAGAACTGTGTCGACATCACAAAGCGTAAACTGGGCCTAAGGCTGGATTCACACAAATATATATCGGCTCGGTTTTCACGCCGAGCCGATATACGGTGTCTTCATCTGCAGGGGGGGGGAGGATGGAAGAACCAGGAGCAGGAACTGAGCTCCCGCCCCCTCTCTGCCTCCTCTCCACCCCCTCTCTGCGCCTCTGCACTATTTGCAATGGAGAGAGGCGGGACAGGGTGGGGGCTAAATGCCAAGAATTAGCCCCGCCCTGTCCCGCCTCTCCCCATTGCAAATAGTGCAGGGGGCGGAGAGGAGGCAGAGAGGGGGCGGGAGCTCAGAGCACTGCTCCTGGCTCTTCCAGGCTCCCCCCCTGCAGAGAGAGACGACGTATATCGGCCGGGCGTGAAAACCGAGCCAATATACGTTCGTGTGAATCCACCCTAAGGGAGTGAATACTTTTACAAGAGATTGCCTCTTTGACAATATTGGACACAATTACAGACAATGCAGCTTGTTTTTACATCTTTTATTGCTTTATTTTCAGGTTTTATGTTACCTTCGTTACTGAAGAAATTATTAATCCTGAGCGGTAAGTCACCGGAGAAGGCGAGGACATTGTTATGAGGTATAGAACATGTTTTTTATAAAACTCTGTTCTCTCTTGTCTTGTTTCCAGGAACATCCCAATCACTGTGATTGTCTCTCTCATCGTGGTCACAATATGCTACCTCCTCACTAACGTTGCCTATTACACCGTCCTGACAACTACAGAGGTTCTGACCTCGGAGGCTGTGGCCATGGTGAGTGCTATCTGTCCTGGTTGGTTGGGAAGGGTATCGTTTCTCCTTAGGGAGAGCATCTAGAAGGTGTGAGGAGACTTCTGGTCCATCCATGCTTCTCTGGGAAATATGTAAATGAACAGATGGAACAATACCTCTACAGTGCCACCTATCGGAAGGCAGGATACCTGCACATCAATGTCAGGCCTTGTACCAATGACTGGGAATTATGATCCAAACCAGAATCGTTGAAGGCTGTAACATAGTACTCATCTGTGTTAAAAGGTGGCCATCCTGCTGCGGCAATATCGTTTACAGTGGGTCAAAATGGGTGTCATCTCTCCTTAAGGAGAGCCCCCAAAAAGTGTGTGCAGACACCTAGAGGGTGAGTGGGCCGGGGAATGGCATTGTCTCTCCCAAGGAGAGCACCCAGAAGGGGTGTAAGAAGATACCTGAAAAGTGAGTGAGAAGACGTATAAGGCCCTGCATGCTCCTCTGGGTAATTTATGCGAAAAAGAAAGATGGGACAATACCTCTGCAGCGCCACCTATTGGATGGCAGCATTTCTTCAAATCAATGTACAAGTCTTTAATAAGTCTGTAAAACAATGATTGGGAATAGGAAACCAAGCCAGAAGTCCATACACAGACAGCTGTTTCGGGGTGTTTGCCCCTCATCAATGTGCAGTAAGTTTATATCATATTTACAGGGAATGTATCACCTATATTTGTTTTACTAATTGAAACATGATAGTGACACACCAGCCGTTTTTGTAATCTGTTTTTATTTTCTGGTTGTAGATTTTTAATTCTATTACCTGCACATAACTCTGTGGATGCGGCCATCTTGCATGAGCTGCTGTTAGCAGCATTTAGAGAAATACTTTACAGCAGCGTCATGGGCTATTCACACATTGGACAGGAAGGAACACATTGGCTTTTATGGGAGAATGTGCAGAGAGGGGGAGAATGTAAACTGTGACATCACCTATTGTGAATGGTGAATCCTGTGTTATGTATATAAAGGGTGAATCCTAGAATGGTAGAAGTGAAAGGGACCTCGGGTCCAACCCCCTGCTCAGTGCAGGATCTCTAAATAATCCCAGACAGATATTAGTCCAGCCTCTGTTTGAACACTTCCATTGGAGGAGAACTCCCCAACTCCCCACCTCCCGTGGCAACCTGCTCCACTCATTGATCCCCCTCACTGTCTAATATCTAATCTGTGTCTCCTCCCTTTCAGTTTCATCCCATTGCTTCTAGTCTTTCCTTGTACAGATGAGAATAGGGCTGATCCCTCTGCACTGTGACAGCCCTTCAGATATTTGTAGACAGCTATTAAGTCTCCTCTCAGCCTTCTCTTCTGCTAAACATTCCCAGATCCTTTAACCATTCCTCATAGGACATGATTTGCAGACCGCTCACCATCTTGGTAACTCTTCCCTGGGCTTGCTCCAGTATTCCAGATGAGGTCTGGGTGATTCAAAAGTTAGGGAAACTTGGAATATCTACTAAATAAAAAGAGATACAAGTAGAAAACTTTGTAGAACATTTAGATGGGTGGGGGAAAACATTTTGACACTTTGGTGGTGTCTAGCGGCCAACTTGGTGGCAGCCACCTTGGATTCAGCCCAAGAAACGGCAATGGAAAGGAGGTCATGGAATACATGATTTAACCCATTAAGGACCAAGCGTGGTAAATATACGGCGCTTGGTCCAGCCGATAGTAAACTTACGGCGGGGATTTAAGCCTCCTGCTCTGCAATCAATCAGAGCAGGATGGGTTATCAGCTATTAGTAATAGCTGATAACCCGGAGGAGAAGGCAAGCTGGGTTTTTAACCCTTTCTGCCTTTTTCTTCCCCGAGTACACAGTGCTCAATTAGCGCTGTGTACTGAAAAGTGAATCGGGAGTCTAACTTTCACTATGGGAGCCCAGGGGTCATGTGACCGCTGAGGTTCCCTGCTACAGCAAAGCTACAGGGTCCTAGAAAACCTGACCAGCTCTGCAAGTGACTAATGTCACTACAGGGGATGTTTTCCCCTGTAACTGGGACTCCTATGGATGCCCCAGCTACAGTGGGAAAGTGTCAAATAAAAAAAAACAAAAAGCATGTGAATGGCCCCAGAGGTCGTATATGACGTCATGGGGGACATAGATAGTAAAAAGCATAATTACATACACAAGTAAATAAAAATCACAGAATAAAACAACAATATATACACAAGAAAGAAAATGACCCAAAGCCGACACCAACCATAACCGTTGCCATATGCGCCCTGTAAACCAAAACATCCAAAACAAATAGAGGAACCCATTCCCATACTTTATTTTAGCATAAATATACAAATTTCAAAAAAATAACTATAAATGTTAAGAAAATAATTTTTTTTAGCTTTTTACCTAAAAAAATGAAAAAAAAAAAGTCAGTGAAAAAGATATTTTAAAAAATCGCCCTATATGTCACAGAAATAAAAAATGCAGCAAAAATAATTTTTGGTAGCTAAAGGGAACAAAATAGGGCAGTAAAACTACCACATGGGTAAAATCCCTAAAAAGTGTCTGGTCTTTAAGGGGTTAAGGGTATTTGATATGGAGAACACTAATCACATGTCTTTTGCAGATACCAGAAGATGCCGTTAACAGTTTAGGACAGAATTGAGATCATCCTGATGATCGGTAACAGAAGTTCACATGAGGCGGCCGAGGCTTTCAATGAAGAACACCCCGGAAATTAGTCAGTGAGTACAAGAATGACTCCGGGAGATCGGAAACACATCACCAGGCGTTGGGTTATCCTGGACAGTACCAGTTTCTCGGCTACCTCATGTGAACTTCTGTTACCGACCATCAAGATTATCTCAGTTCTATCCTGGTTTGTTAAGGGCATCTTCTGGTTTCTGAAAAGACACGCAATTAGTGTTTTCCATAACACAAAATTAAAAAGCTTATTAACCCTTTGCAATCCAATTTTGGATTCAGGGTTTCCTAGGGGGTTTTCTCTTTCTGCCATTATACTGGCTAGAGCCTGTACTGCAGTATGTGATATGCTGAAGAGGCCCCCCCCCCCCCCCCTTCCCGACAACAAAGCGGCCGGCAATATATGGTAAGAATACCCTGCTGGACATCTTCTGACATCGGAGCTGCACAGGCTTCAATCAGAATGTAGGAAGACGTCAGACAGTGGATTGGAAAGGGTTAATGCTCAACATGACATAATCGAAAACTCGAAAATGATTGCAGGTATTGAAAAAAATGACCACACCTATCAATTTCTGATGAAATTCTACCCTTAAATCATGTATCCCATTACCCCATATCTATTGAAATTTCTTGGGCTGAATCAAAGATGGTTGCCGTCAAGATGGCCAACAGGCACCGCCATACTGCCAAAAGGTTTTCTGCTATCCATCTAATTGTTCTACAAAGTTTCCCAATTGCTCTTTTTTGTTCAGAAGATATTTTGGATGGCCCTGACTTTTGAATCACCCTGTATATACAAGGGGTGGACAAAAATATGGAAACACGAAATACATGTCATTTTTAATCATTAGCATTGAGCTGCCCTTTTGACCCCTGCTGGGATGAGAGCTTTCCAGCCAAATTTGTGTTTATTCCACCTCTTGCCCTGCTCTGGGTGGTTTTGGGAGCCAGCTGGTAAAAGCAGCTGAGTGGCTGAAACACCTGACCAATGGAAGCTTGTTGCTCGGGCAGATGTTCACTTCTGCCCGGCAGCACCTGTGTCATATTACCTCCACTTAAAATTGGTCGTTACATGTCTTATTGAAATATGATTTATAATCCCATGTAATTTAAGGCAGGCATTTCGTACAGTGGTTCCATATTTTTGTCCACCCCCTGTAGTAATCCTGCAATATTATAAAAATGAGATAACTGCTAAGAGGTGATCTCTACAAACAGGAAGCGTCAGACTTTTATTAGGCTTATTGATTAGTGTGAGAACTGCAGGATTTCAAGATTTTTTTAAATCGTGACATTGAAAATGAAAGAAAAAAAAAGTTGACCAAAAATCTTAAAAATATGTTTAATATAAAAACTTGATTTGTTATACAATGGGTCATTTTCTGATGCCACATTTCAATAACACTCCCCTTTTTCTCCTGTAAGAGCTATGCTGATCGTATTCTGCACCAAATCTCTCCTGTGATCTCCATACTGGTGGCCATGTCGTGTTTTGGGGCCCTGAATGGTGGGATTTTTGCTTCTTCCAGGTAGGTGAACCAGGGATCCAGGGGCTTCGTTTTGGGTATCTTACTTGGTAATGATTCACGATTTTAGAACCAGATTTTGGGACAAAATTTGGGGGGGTTTCCCACTGTAGTATGAATAGATCTAGTCCGACCACACAATCCTAAGTTATCAAAAGCATCAAGGGTTCTTAGCTACTTGTAGGGTCTTCGGCAAAACACCATGCGATCATAAAGACTCTCAATAGTTGGCCAGAAATGCCATCGTGGCCAGTGAGACATAGGCTTGGTGTAAAAAAGATATGGAAAGACATTGAGGGCCACATGTGGCCCTCTCCAAGCAAAACATTGTGTATTGAATATTGTTTCTCATACTTAGGATGCTTTTTGTGGCCTCCAGAGAAGGGTATTGGCCTAATTTGTTCGCAATGATCCACATCAAAAGACACACACCTCTTCCAGCTCTGTTATTAATGGTATGAGAGTTTTTGGTTTTTTAGTTTGGTCTCATGATGTTTCACTTCCCAATGCAATTTTCCCCACCCTGGGAATAATTATATGGACTATGACTTGAGTATGGGAGAAAAATGACAACTTCTCTCTCCTGGCATGAAAAGGGACGTATGACAGGTGCAGAAGTTAGAGCCACATCCAGGCCTTGGTTCTTGAGGGACATAGCTATAGGATACACAAGTAGTAGTCACGCCCAGGCCTTGGTTCTTTAGGGAAGTAGTTATGGAGGGTGCACATGTAACAGTAGTGTGAGCCTTGGTTATTTAGGGAGGTAGCTATATTGGGTGCAGAGGTAGCAGTCATGTGAGCCTTGGTTATTTAGGGAGGTAGCTATAGAGGGTGCAGAGGTAGCAGCCGCACCCAGACTTTAGTTCCTGAGGGATGTAGCTATAGAGGATGTAGAGATACTAGTCGCGCCTTGGCTTTGGTTCCCAAGGGACATAGCTATAGAGGATGTAGATATACTAGTCACACCCAGACTTTGATCCTGAGGGATGTAGCTATACAGGGTACAGAGATACTAGTCACGCCTGGGCTTTGGTTCTTGAGGGATGTAGATAAACAGGGTGTGGAGGTATTAGTTGCGCCTGGGCGTTGGTTCCTGAGGGATGTAGCTATAGACGGTGCAGAGATACGAGTTGCGCCTGGGCTTTGGTTCTTGAAGGATGTAGCTATAGAGGGTGTGGAGATACTAGTCGCGCCTGGGCGTTGGTTTCCTGAGGGACATAGCTATAGAGGGTGCAGAGATACTAGTTGCACCCAGACTTTGGTTCCTGAGGGATGTAGCCATAGAGGGTGCAGAAATACCAGTCACATCTGGGCTTTAGTTCCTGAGGGATCTAGCTATAGAGGGTGTGACGATACTAGTCGCGCCTGGGCGTTAGTTTCCTGAGGGACATAGCTATAGAGGGTGCAGAGATACTAGTTGCACCTGGGCTTTAGTTCCTGAGGGATGTAACTATAGAGGGTGTAGAGATACTAGTTGCACCCAGACTTTGGTTCCTGAGGGATGTAGCCATAGAGGGTGCAGAGATACCAGTCACGCCTGGGCTTTAGTTCCTGAGGGATGTAACTATAGAGGGTGTAGAGATACTAGTCGCGCCTGGGCTCTGGTTCCTGAGGGATGTAGCTATAGACGGTGCAGAGATACCAGTCACGCCTGGGCTTTAGTTCCTGAGGGATCTAGCTATAGAAGGTGTGGAGATACTAGTCGCGCCTGCGCGTTAGTTTCCTGAGGGACATAGCTATAGAGGGTGCAGAGATACTAGTTGCACCCAGACTTTGGTTTTTGAAGGATGTAGCCATAGAGGGTGCAGAGATACCAGTCATGTCTGGGCTTTAGTTCCTGAGGGATTTAGCTATAGAGGGTGTGGAGATACTAGTCGCGCCTGGGCGTTAGTTTCCTGAGGGACATAGCTATAGAGGGTGCAGAGATACTAGTTGCACTCAGACTTTGGTTTTTGAAGGGTGTAGCCATAGAGGGTGCAGAGATACCAGTCACGCCTGGGCTTTAGTTCCTGAGGGATGTAACTATAGAGGGTGTGGAGATACTAGTCACGCCTGGGCTTTGGTTCCCGAGGAACGTTGCTATAGAGGGTACAGGGGTAGTAGTCACTCCCAGCCCTTTGCTTCTTTAGGATCGTAGCTATAGAGAGTGGAGGTTAGTAGTCACACCTGGGCTTTGGTTCCTGAGAAACATGGCTATAGAGGGTGCAGTACACTAAAGAAATTGTCTGCTCACCCAGCCTTGCTATTCCACCCCACTGCCAGCAGGGAGAGAGCCATCTCTCTTATGCCAACTGCTGTCAGTGCCAGCTCTTATGCCACTGCTGTCATGGCATAAGAGCTTCTTCTTGAAACATGTAGGTGTTTAGAATACTCATACTGAGTTTTTAATCCATGTTTTTACTGGAACACTAAACTAAAATATTATACATGGCATAATAGTTGTTGGGCCACTTCTAGACCCCATATATCTGGCATTACTGCACAGGTTCATTAGACTTTACATGTTCGTATCTTTTCTGCAGATGCCGCTGGTTTTCCTGATGATTGGTATTGGGGATCTTTATGGACTCTTGAACTTCTATAGCTTCTCTCGTTGGCTCTTCATGGGATTAGTTGCCTTTGGTCTAATTATTCATCGTCGAAAATATCCTGACCTACCTCGACCCTTTAAGGTTAGTTACATTCTTCCACTTACTGGAGTGTTTCCACCGCTAATGCTGTATAACCTGAGCGCCTGTGCCCCTCTCTTAAGGTCCCGCTGATCATACCCATTATATTCAGCACTATGTGCCTCTTCATTGTGGGAATGTCCCTATACTCGGACCCAGTGAACACGGGCATCGGTTGCCTCATCACATTAAGCGGTTTGCCAGTGTATTATCTAACTATCCACAAGCAGCAACTGCCCTGGCGCATGAGGGAAATATTCAGTAAGTAGCGCATCATTCTTGGATGTTCTTGTTTTAGTGAAACCAGATGACTTACTTGTTGGAAAGAAGAAAATTGGGTTGTATCGAGGTCTGTGGCGGCACTTGGGAAACCCATTCTCTAGTGCTCATATGCAATGGTTCTTCACTTGTTTCATTTCTGGATTGTGAACAAGTTATTGGGAGCGTATACATGGGCCAAAATATAATTTGTTGACTAGTTAGGGGGGAGTGAGGGTCCTTGGTGGGCCGTGTATTTGATATGAAAGTTTAACATCTTCCCCAACACACGTCATCGGTTGCCGAGTCCACTAAACACACAAATACGTCCTAGCAGTCATCCAGCGACTGGTCGCAGCACCATGTGTTCTGTCGTAGGCCAAAACCAGCAAGAAACTGAAGCAGCGAGTGCTTTTTCTGATGAGCAGCAGGGACTGGTCAGTTGAGGATCACTCGAACTTGTGTGTTTTCAGGAGCCAATGAAAGTTAAAGGGGTTTTCAGAGTATGACATTTTTTTCTTGGACAGCCAAGCAAAGGGCACACCATCACTGCCCCTACTCCTGGCATCAGCGCTCATACCGGTATATTGGGCACCATTATGCCAGGAGTTGGGAACAGTCATAGGCTACAGCGGTCACCTGACTTCTAGTCGTGGCTGACAGCGGGATCCTCATCAGAGCCACTATACTGTTTCCTAGGAAGAGAGGTAAATACGGTTTTTGTTATTTCATCACATGCCCTGCCATTTACATTTTTTTTTCTTAATCTTCTGACTGCCCCTTTAAGCAGGAGGGCAAAACATTCCAAGAAGGGCAGGAGCGTTTAGTGGGAGGCTCATGCCGAACAAGTGCGCACCTCCCTGCAAAGTTGTTGGCCAATCACTGAAAGACGACAAGTGCCCATTTACACCTGCCAATAATTAATCAACCAGCAACTATTTTTTAGGCGAGCCGAAAAGAAGCAACTAGTGAATGAATTCTCTTTTTTTTTTACCCGATTGGTGGCAGTGTTTGCATGGCACAACTGTCGCATAGATTCAAACTATTGAGCAACTATTCGAATGATGGTTGGCCCACGTAAGGCCACCCGAAAAGTGTTCAGTGCTCTATAGTGTTAAGTCTTAAGAAGGTGGAAGGAGGCCCAGGGAATTTAGACCACAATTACTTGCAGGGATGGAGCATAGGTAGAACTAAAAGGGACAAATAGATTTCTGAGGTAGGAATCATCTGCAGGACTCTTGTCTTATTACCAGTCACTTTATAGTAATCTGATATAGAAAAAACAGCCCCCACCCAGATTATAGGACCTCAGCTAAGCTTTTAGTGTTGTGGCTGGTGACAAAAGCAACAGAATTCGGACAGCAACGTTGAGGTATAATACAAGTTCATCCAGTTGGCTGAAGCAATCCAGACATTGGTTCGGCCGACCTCCATCTAATCACTTTCAGTAGTTTCAGCTGACCATCTAAGGCTTCATTCACATCCAGTTTTGCAGTCCATCCTGGGGGCCCGTCCGGGTGTCACTTTTCTATAAAGAGTGGGAGAGGTCCCAGTTTTAGAATCATAACCGGAGACTTTGATGGGACACCTGGAAGGGGAGCCTTGTGTGTATGGAGTCATCCCAAGTCTCCTAGAGAGGATGATGTAGTTGGATTTCAACACGCCTCACGTTTTGTTTTTGGAGGGACAGGGTTCTCTCCACCTCCAGCACACATGTATGGTTGGCCGCGCCTGTGTACAGAATAGGTGGGAGGATTTGTTGAATCTATGCGCTACTCATAATTAAGTGCATCTCTTGCTTTTAACTATTCCAGATTTCCTGACGTTGAAGATGCAAGTACTGATGGAAGTTATCCCTCAAGAGATAAAGACCTACTAGTTAGGAAACCCTTATTGAAAGCGGTACCACATAATAGTTACATCTGTTCTTGATCTTCCATTGCTTTCTTATGTTCAAGCTTGTGTTTAAGGGCATGTTCCCATGGGGTAGAAAGGTTGAGGAATGTCCACATCCAAAGCAGAGCCCAAACCGCAACATTGGTATGGATTCTGACCAGAAGTCAGCTGCATAGCCACAGCAGATACAGAGCTCTCCTCCACTCCCAATCTCATGTACTCTCAGCGCAGTCTTTCACCTGGAATCTTGTGCAGATTTGGACTCCGTTCTGTGCTACAGACATTTCTACCCCATGGGGACGTACCCTAAACCAGTTTAGTTTGTAAGGCCGTCACATACCTGGCCCTGCTCAACCAAACTTAGGTCTAGGATTCCGCAAGGTTTAGTCAGCTCATCATTGAGACAAGTGGTTGTTAGGTAACTCATACCAAGATGGGCAGTAAGGGGAAGCCGTACGAAAGAAATGGAGATGCCAAGTCTAAAAATGCTACTCTAATGAATCCGAGTTACTAGGCTCCTGTCTAACAATGCTAATACTCATGTACGGACTACAGCGCTTCGACCTTGTGCTTCAAGACCAGCAATTATTCTGTGCTGAGAATCACCCAGAGGAAAGTAGGGGAGGCCGAGTGATGCTTCTGCAAGGAGCGCTACAGGAACAAACCTCTGCAGGCACATATTACTCACCTCTTTGCTCTATACAATGTATTATATGCCCCATTCAGTACAAATTCTCTTCTTTGGTCAATCGGATTTAAAGAGACCCTGTTACTATTTTCTTGCTGCCCTACCTGGGGCTAGCATAAGGTGGTACGATCAGACAGATTGCAGTCATGTGTCTGCTATGTTGATCTATGCAGTAGTTTTGGAGAAACCTGCATTTCATCAGTACCAGCAAATGCATAGAGGAATACTTGGAGTCGTCCTGGATATTCATGATCTGCAGGCTAGCTACACCCACCACCTCCTGATTGAGAGCTCTCTGCCTATTATTGTGCATAGAGAGGGAGCTGTCAATCATTGGCTGGGAGGAAGTGGTGGGTGTGGCTAGGCTGCAGCTCATGAATATGCATGACTACTTATTAAATGAAAGTTTCTCCAGGATACAGCAGACATATTACTGCACTTAGTGTGACAGGGACTGCCTCATGGTGCTCGTTTGAGGACTGCAAAACCATGGTGACAGAATCTCCTTAAGGCCAGGAACCCTGTATGAACATACAATACAGTTACTTCTTCAGTCAAATTGATGTCCTCACTTCAGGACACGCTGGAGACCCAGTTGCATGAATGGTTGGGTCTGAGCATTGGGAACCACACCAAGTAATCCCCTTATCTACAGGATAGGGGGATAACTTTCAATCATTGCACAACCCCTTTAAGACGATGACGACGACGAACTAACCATTCATAGAGAAGGCTGGCAAAAATAAAAGTTGCTGTCCAGTTGTAAATTATTGATGGCCTCTATGAAGGACAGTCCATGAAGAGAAGACCAGTTGGTTCCACCACCCCAAACCATCTTGATTACTGGGTTGGTGAACTGAGCGCATTTGTGCAGGGAGCAAACAGCTCAGTTCCTAGTGCAGTGGCAAGGCTGATTACAGGTAAAGTTCTCAATGAAATGAATAGGAAAGTTGGCTGTAGTACCAAGCCTGGCCACTGCGGTGGGAACAGAGCTATCTGCTTCCTCCAGAAATCAGCTGAGTGCAGGAATATACTAACCCAGAAAACTGCTAATTGGGAAGGGGGGGTGGGAGGGATCCTGGGCAGCAACAGAAAAAAAAATGTGCCAAAGCCACCCATCTTTTATCAGCTACTAGATTATATGATTATTTAAAGGGGTATTCCAGGCATTTAATCCCTTATAGTACTGATGGTCTATCCTCAGGATAGGTTGTTTGATAATAGGTGGGAGTCGGCTGTTCAGGAACCCTCCCTGGCGATCACCTGATCACACTTAACCACATCCATCCTGCTGTAGTAATTAATTGCTCTATATAGTGTATTATACGCCCCCTTCAGTAAAAATTCTACTTGTGAAACTTTCTTTAAAAAAAACAAAAAAAACAAAAACAAAACTTGTCACCATTATTTTTGCACACCTATCTGTGTGGATCTGTGCAGTAGTTTTGGAGAAACTTGCATGTTATCAGTAGCAGCACATGCAGAGGAATCTTGAAGTAGTCCTGGATATTTAGGACCTGCAGGCTAGCTCCACCCTCCTGCCCATGATTGACAGCTGTCTGCCTTTTATTGAGTATAGAGAGCTGCCATCATTGGTTGGAGAGTGGGGTGGGTGTGGCTAGCTTGCAGCTCCTGAATATGCAGGACTAGTGTGTGGCTGCTACTAACTAAATGCAAGTTTCTCCAAAAGTACTGCACAGATGCAGCAGACAAATCAGTGTGTCAGGCACTACGTTATATGTGGATGGATGCTGCTGGTTCCATCTGCATTGGAGTCGGAGACAGAAGTGCTGTAGAAGGTATGGCTCCCATTGGCGTCCCTGGAGGTGATCACCAGGGCTTCCAAGTAGCAGACTCCCACCAATCAACTACCGATGGGGGTAAAATGTCTGGACTATCCCTTTAAGGCAAGTATTATCGAGTAAATAACGACACACAGCGGGGATTGAGTCAGAATTTTTTTTTCCTCAAACAAGCCCTTATTTACAAATCTGATATTTACACGTTCAAAAAGATAAAAGAGCACACAAATCAGGTGAAAGGAGGAGAAAGAACACGACTACCCGCTACATATAAATAAAAAAATACAAGAAGTCATTAGAGAATACAGAAAATGCATAATCAACACGGATATAACCCCAGAAAAGGAAACACACCCCATGACCTCGTGTGCTCCGCGCCGCTGTAAAAAACATACAAAAGGAGATCTCTATAAAGTCTATTATATACACTAATTCCTGCCTGCAGGTGAACAGGATAGGTATAAAGCACACAACTTTAGATACTCGTCTTTAAAGCTAGATTCATAAAGACCCTTCTCTATGTCTACAGCACAAAGATCATCAGGTTACATACAGGTGGTGCAGAAATACCGAGGGGCGCGCCGAAAATATATTACATGATAACCGGGAGAAAAGTGGAGAATTACTTAAAATTTGGCTTTACCTGTTTTCAAACCACGTTCAAAAAAAAAATTAAAAAAATTGTCTAAAAAAAAAAATTGCGCTGAACGTATCATTTTTGTGGGGGGGTATTTTTCAAAAAGGTTAAGATTCGTATTTGAGGTTTATTTTAAAAAAAATTTAAGATGCGGGTGAAACCAAAACAGCTACAGAATATATAATAAAGGGACCAGAAAGTTAAAGTCGCAGGAAGGCGGAGGGGTTCTTTGTATATCCTGTTCACCTACAATTCACAAAGCATTGTAAATAGCAAAACACAGTCAGCTGGTCATGAAACCCCCCCCCCATCTACTTAGCAAAGGGCGACGGATGCGAGTTTCATCGTTATCGTTAGTGATCCCTTTGTTGTAAAAACGACAAAAATTTTCACAATACAAGAAAATTAAAAAAAAAAAAAATCCTCTCTTGCTTACAAATACAGAAACTTAGGACACAGTTTGTGATTTGTGGCTCATAAGTAGCAATGTATACGTTAGGCATTTGTAGACACTTGTACGCTGCATAGGTAAGTAACTGAGGTGCTTGGTCGTAAGCCTTGAAGCTCGATAAGTCAGTGAAGGGCAGAAACAAGGAGAGAAGTTTAAAGAGTAGAAATCACGTTCTCGGATACAAATGTTCCTCTCGTTCGCCGGCTAGAAACGGTTTTGTAGGCAGAATCCCATTTGGTATATTCTGTAGAAAATTCAGAATCCCATCATCATAAAAAAAAAAAACAACCCACACAAGTAGTTCTGGAACGTCCTCCGTTCTTATGGACTGTAGGATCGGATGCAATCAGTGCAAAGAACTCCTGCAAACAAGAGCACAAGGAAAAGCCTTCCCCACCCTCCAACAACTAAAAAAAAAAGGAAAATAAAATTATGAAATTTTTTTTAAAAAATTGACCAAAAATAAAATTTGTGAACACATCTAAGAACATGTAAGAATTTACCACATGGCTGTACAAGACAAGAAAAATCATGTAAGGAGCCATCTTTTATACTTTTTCTTTGATTTAGTGGCTTTGTAGATATTTTACATGCAGTGATTTTTATAATATTACTACAAAAAAAAAGCAAAAAATGGTGGAAATTAAAAAAAAAAAAAAAAAAAGTTAATGGGTTTAGGTGCAGAAAATTGTGTAAAGCAAGCCAGTGTTTGCCCACATCCTCTGACACTAGTTCTCTGAGAATAGACTTCTTTGGTTTTGGGGGGTTTTGTATTTTTTTTTTTTTTTTAAAAAGGGCGGGGGTGGGAGGAGTCTATAAAAGCTCATAGATAAACAATTAGCAAGAAGATTACGTATGAGGAGGATTAGTTTTTTCGATCTAGGCAAACTTATGTTTTTAGCAGGTTTTGTATGGGGAAGGTGGTGGGAGGTTTGTTCTCATCCTTTTTGATGGTTCACTCCATTTTGTCAAATAAGCATTCCTGATCTGGTTTATATAACAAGAAATAAAATAAAATTCTCGACATACGGGGAGGGGGGAGGGCGGTGAGAGGGGGGGAGGAGGGGGAGGGGCTTCGGTGAGAAAACCGTAAACGTGAGCCCTAAAAGCTCTCAAATGGCTTAACTTGCTGGTATCGTTGATGAAGTGAATGGTGGCATTGATATTTTTCTTTCTGGAATCACGAATTACTATCCATTGTCAAAAACACATAAAAGAATACATAATATAGACAGAAAATTAAAATAAAAAAATTGAGGAAAAAATGTTAAATATTTAATTTTATATTACAAGAAATACAAAATCTAGAATCGGCTTTATATACAAGTGAATCAAAAACTGGCATGGTGGAAACTGGCACAGAAAAAAAAAGGGACCAAGTTGATGCATACATATACAGAAGGGAAAAACATATACAACAAATGAAATCGGCTCAAAAGGAGGAGGTTTTTTTTTTTTTTTTTTTTTCTTCCCCTCAACGAGCCAATGGTAGAACATTTAATGCCAAGTAAGGGGTGGGGTATGGAAGATTGGTGATGAGGCTGACAAAACCTGAAAAACACAGGTACCTGGCATCTTTCTGCCAACTTCCAAATTCATTTTACCCTGAGATCCACGCAGTTTTATTGAGAAGGCGGCTCGTCTGATGCAGTGTCTAGATGGATAAAGCTTTTATAGTTGTAAAAAAATTAAAAAAAAATTAAAAAAATCAGAAACCCCTGAAGCAAACCTCCGACTACAGCAGCTTGAGTTTACCGTTCAGCTTAAAGCATTTCCTTACAGTAAAAAAACTGCAATATAAAAGAGAAGTTTTTGCAAGGGTGCGCCCAAAAACAGACACAAGACTAAAACCTGCAAATTAAACAAAAACGAAAAGCAAATTCTATAACCAAAACCAACAAATCTCTCGAGCACCAAACTGAACATCCTATGAAAACTAGGAACTAAATGTTAAAATGACTTGTTTAAACCCAAAAAAACCCTGAAAAAACAGCAAAGTTAGCTTAGCCCTTATATCTCCCAGGAAGATCATAGAGGAATCTCCAGAAATAAAGATCATCTCCCACCGAGTCAGAAAATACAGTGTTGACTTTTTCTTCTTTTTTTTGCTTGGCCGTGACGCTGCCAATCAATAGCTTACAAGTTTTAGAAACAGTTTGAAAAATAAAACTGCAAAAAAAAAAAAAAAAGGTAAAAAAAACAGCAAATAAAATAGATTAATGTTAATTTACAAAGAAAATAAAAATGCATCAAATCCCTGTTTAAGACTACATCCTGAATATCAAGTAAAAGAAAAAACAAGTATCCCCAAAGATGTGGCCCTCCTTTACACCACAAAAAAAAAATTATACATATAAAAATCAGACATAAAAAAATTCACATTATTTAAATCTAAAAAATTAAACAAGAAATTCTCTGAAATAAATAATTAAAAATGACCAAAAAAAAAAAATTTTTCTGGAAGCAAAAAAAAAAAAAAGAAAATCAATAAAAAGTTTCAATAAATTATTGAAGAACACCAAGCCCCGGCGTGCCCTCCGCCCCCATCGGCTCCCAGCTGCGCAACAGAAGATTCAGAAAAAAATAAAAAAAATCAGAAGAGCAAACAAATTCTATTCCAATTCCAAAAAGGTGGAAAGGTCCGACTACCACACAAGGATCCTGGCTTCGACGATTCTCCTCCGGTTATTGCTGAGTGGGTGTGGCACAGTGAAAGCAAAAAATAAAATAAAAAAAACCAACAAACTCTTTGTTCATCAGGCAGTGTTTGGTGTGGGACTTGTAGCTCCACCCTCGCTAGAAGAAAGGCTGAAGGCTCCAGGCCTCCGCTCTCCTCAATACTGTTGTATGAATGAAAAAAAAGAACTGTCATCAAACAAAGAAGCGTGCGTGACCGTGCCGATTGAGCTTCAGGATTTTACCCAGGCGTTGCTTGGCAGTTGCCATGCCCTTCTTTGGCCGTTTACCTGGAAGCAATCAGGAAAAAAAAAGGAATTCAGTAGGGCAGGATGTACACAAATTGCTTCATCACCACCCAAACCTGATAAAATTCCATTATTTTACCACTTGATAGTCTGTAAATTCCAATAATCTGGCACGTGGCAAAAACAGATCATCTGGTACCTCATACCTATAGTTGAAGTAAAAAATTACTTACCCCTCATTGTACATTCGGTTTGCCAAATTTATAACCTTTCAGCTGTTTGCAAAAACAAATCAAATATTCTAAATAGTTCAACATGACTAATCTAACAAGGGTTTCTCCAAATTCACTACAAACTGCCACTTTTACTGACTACTGCCGTCTCAGAGTTCTTCACCCCCTGAATACAATTCCTCATAAGGAGCACATATTTGTTGTTTTCTCAAGAGCACCGGATATAACTAACCAAGAGCTTCATTAGTTGCATCAGGTGTGTTTGAGATAAAAAAACATCTAAATACTTGGATTGACTCAACTGACGTTTGACTGCAAGTTAAAAATATGGTCAAGAGACTGGTCCAAAAAGTTATAGAAGAGATCATTAGATTGTACAAACAAGGAGAATGATAGAAAAAAGGACACCGAAACACTGAATGCTTCTAGAGATACAGCTGGAATCATCGCTCACAAATCCAGAATTACAGGAACACTGGTTACACTGTCTGGACGTGGCAGAAAAAAGGATGTCATCACCGGTTGCCACCAGATTCCTGACGCGGCAGGTGGTCAAAAAGTCTCAAGTGGCTGCAAGGTTTGCATAGTAAGGCGCTGAAAGTCTTCATGCTTGAACTCCAAGACATACACCTCTACTGGCCCAAAAGCACGAGAAGTCGCCTTCAAACGCTCAAAACCAGATAAATAAGCCACAGAAGTTTGGGGATTCTGTTCCGTGGAGCGATGAAACAAAACTGGATCAGCGGTGTGTCTGGAGGAGGAAGAATGAAACAGACGCGAAGAACAACCCTCTGCCTGCAGTGCAGCATGGCGGTGGCTCAGTGATGCGCTGGAAACCTGCAGCGTGTGGAGGGCGAGATGGACCCAATCAAGTGTCAGGAAATCCTAGGAGAAACCATCATGTCTTCTAAGACGAAGCTGAAGCTTGGGCGTCATTGGACCTTCCAACAGGACAATCATCCCAAGCAAACCTGATTTCAAAAGTAGTCCTGGAAGATTCTGGAGTGGCCATCAGTCACCTGACTTGAACCCCGTAAAATGCACGTCTAACACAAAGCCCGAATCTGATCTGCTACCTCATCTCATGTGGCCCGCCGGGCGTGCAGCAACCCAACAAGCATTCCAATCAATCAGCGTGCAGCTGTGGATGGCGGCAGCAGTGCAAAGCATGTGGGATAAATTGGGGCTATACAAATAAAGATAATTATAAATTATTGACTGCTGACCACTCGCCCCGCTGTCTGCGTGCGCCGTCCTGTATGGAGCACAGATACTGAGGGGGAGAGGTCAGCGGTCGCTGCCCCTGCCAGGCCGGAGCTGCAGGCTGGGTGAGTGGAGTGCCTGTAGGGATGCTGCCCATCCAGAGACCAATCGGGAAGTGCAGAGGGGGTGCTTATTACTACTGGGACTACTATGAGGGTCGCTTATTGCTACTGGGGCCATTACTATACAGTCTTTCAATTACAATTGGTCTTTTGAAGGCAACCGTAACGCTGATGTGGCCCTCAGTGTCACCTGCCTTAGGAAATCATTGGTGGGATGTGAAGGTGGGCACAGCATGCAAACCCAAGACTATTAATGAGCTGGAGGCCATGGTCTATGAGAAATGGGATAGGATCCCTCAGGACCACTGTCAGAGGCCACTGTCTGGTGATGCCGCAGGTCCCGACAGCAGGAGGTGCTCCGGGCACTGACGTCACGTGTCATGAAGGGGGTGAATAGAGACTGCAGTAGACATTAAAGTGACATTTTGTGGTGATTTGGAGAAACCGCTTGTTATATTAGTAGTGAGATTTAAATATTTCTTGTTTGTTTTTTTGTAAACAGCTGAAAACTTGTAAATAAATTCGTTTGTAGGAGCCGAACATTTTTGATTACAGCTGTATCATTTTTGCAGAAGCAGTCTGGCCCGGTTTGGTATGACCGAGCCCCCCTCACTTCAGCTGGGCTGCTGCAGCAGGGATGGAGCTGTGTGCTTTCTGCAAAAATCAGCTCCGTGCACCAGAATGGCGGAGGTCCGGCCAATGTCTAACCAGTAGGACAGGCCACCAATGGTTTATAGCTGGACAACCCCGTTAAAATCGCAGGTGGGTTTCACTCAACCCGAACATGTGAACGGGGCCTCAAACAGGTTGTGCCAACTTTTAGTCATGTGCCTTATTAGAGCAGATGAACGTCAAAGTAATGATCCCCCTCTATGACCAGAATGGAAAGCCACTTAGTAAGAGCAGCTGTAGTCCTGCCGGACCTCCTGCCGTTCTGGTATTATAGGGCGTCCGTCTTGTAATACTACATTTCCCCTTCAGCAGGGCTTCCCCTGGCAAAATCAGCTGTTTGCAGAAGTGCCATAGCCAACATTCTGGGAAAGGATTGCGCAGGTTGGTACAGTCCCTTTAAAGGAGTTGTCTAGGGCTAGAAAAACATGTCTGCTTTCTTTCAAACACAGCGCCACCCTTGTTCATAGGGTTGTGTGCGGTATTGCAGCTCAGCTCCATTGAAGTAAATGGGTGGTGAGCTGCATTACCAACCGACAGACCAGGGTGGCGCTGTGTCTGGAAGAAAATAGCTATGTTTCCCTGACCCTAGGCAACCCCTTTAAGACTCCTCACATCTCAGGATTTGTTACAATTGTATGCACCCTACATAGTCCTCTGTGAGTTACATACATTGGTGCACAAATCTGTCCTGATAGTTTGTTACAATGTATCGGCGCCGGTTAGGTCATGTTCACATTTTGCATTGAAGCTCCGTTCAGAGCCGCCAGTGCAAAACACTTGACAAAATAGTGCAACTTGCTGGACTATTCTGTGCTTCACAAAATGCCAGAGGGCATGACCAAAGTTGGATGGACCTCATAGTCAATAGGGGCCTTCGGCGCCATTTCTGTCATAGGTTTCCTGCTCCCATGATAAAACCCAAAAATAAAAAATGCAAAGAAGAATGCCAATGTGAATATAATCCGAAATGTGTCCAGACTATTGAGCTCACTGGATACAACTGTAGCAAACCTGCAGCTGTGAGGAGTACAATTGGGGTTTTGCATTCAGAGCGGGATCAACAGTTAGGCCGCCTGCAGACGGGCGGGTCGGATCCGGCAGCGAGAATTCTCGCCGCGGGACCCGACCCGAGAGCCTGCAGGGACGAGCGCGTACTCTCCCGCGCCTGGCGGCCCCAGCCCTTTCATGTGCCGGCTGCGGCGCAGCCGGCGCATGCGCAGACCGGAGCCGGCGGCCGGGTGAGTGCGTGTCCCGCACAAAAATAGGACATGTCGCGGTTTGTTTGCTGCGCGAGATTTCGCGCGGCCAAACCGCGGCTGTCTGCATAGGAGTGCGTATTGTAATGCACTCCTATGCAAGCTTTCAGCGGCGGAAATCCCACGGGAAATACCGCCGCGGGATTTCCGCCTGTGTGCAGGCGGCCATAGGCTATCATAAAGTGTGGCCGTGTAATGGGGTTGACTCATGGCAGTTTTACCCGTCATGCAGATACCCCAGCCGCGGCTCATCCTGAAGTGTACGGTAGCGGGAGGCTGTGGAGGAGGACCACTGCTCCATCCACCTCAATGAGTCGGTCGGAGATGGAGTCTGCTAACTCCAGAGGACCTATTGAAGCTAATGAAGCTGTGGTGCGCCTCCGCGGCCTCCCGTTACCGTACAGGATGAGCCGCGGCTGGGGAGTCCGCATGACGGATGAGACAACCTTCTTAAAGGATCCCAGTGAGCTTCCGGTACCTTTAGTTGCCTGGTTACTAATAGGGGGTGGGTTTGAAGCAGGTCTCTTTGTCGGGTGCAGGGGCACAGTCGGTGAGGTGTCTCCGTATATGCTGTCTGGGCTCAGGCTTCCTTCGCTAAAGTCACAGTCCCCAGGACTCAGGCTGCCCTCCTGCTCGTATTTCTCATCATGGTGGTATCTCGGAGAGTCCCAGCTTTCGCTTTCCGAATAGCGTTTAATCTTGAGAGGGCGGTGGCTGGACTCTGACGAATGTTCGCGCTGCTGAGATTTCGTGGCTTTGCAGAAGTCCTGTGGTCAGACCAGGAAGTGTTGTAAAACATACCGCCAAACAGTAACCAATGGTAAAGAAACAGCGACCTGCGAGTCTAACTTACCTGAGGACCCGACCTGCAAGACGAATCCATCTGACTAATCCAATCCGACGTGGTCAGCTCCGTGTCCTCACCGCCACAGTGACCTGAAAAAGAAGTCACACGTAAAAACCCTCAACTGCAGAGGAGCTCTCCGCCATCTGTCCCCTACTGGAAGGGAGGAGGACTGCAGGATCACACTATACAAGGTTGTTACTAGTGAGACTAATAGGTCTGCGTAGGAGCTGCATACACAAGACGGCAGATGATCTTTAAGACTAAATGTACAGATGCTTCATTTTTAACCCTTTAATAACTTTAGCCCCTTTTGCGTTACTTTCATAGATTAGACTTTTATGGACACGTTGTTACAAAATATATTTTCTTGTTTTGTTATACTTTTTAGTGTCCTTTATTGTTTGACCCCTTTAGTTTGGGGACTTGAACTTGTGATTGTTTGATCATTTATACCCGAGTGCGTGGAGTTTGTATGACGTGAGATTGGGAATTGAACCCGCTCCATACATGACCGGCATCGACCGTCTGACAGCCGACACCCAGCCACAACATCCAGGATCACCGTTCATATGGATTGAGGCTATTGACCCTTTAAATGCTGTTATTGTATTTCTGCAAGCATTGCATTAAGACTTCCCTCAAGTACGTCTAAGGCCTCATGTCCATCATGCACAGGATCCAGCACTGCCGCGGCCAGTAAGCCATGCTTGCCTGCATTTCCCCGGCAGCGGCGTCCTCACGGATCCCTCCACCTCCGGGTTCACTGTACTGCGCATGGTCCTCACGGTTCGCCATCGGACATTTGCAGTACAGTTATTTCCCCCGGATCCGGGGCACGGCCGCAGGGTCCGCTCGGTCACACGCACAGCGTCAAATCGGCATGTTTTAATCCGTCTGCGGCACCCATACATCTCTATGGGCGGCTTGATTTGCAGATCTGCACGGATTCCGCATATCAAATTTGCCCATGGATATTGGGGCCTTAGGCAGCGGTGAACAGGCGTCCCGATTTAGCAGGACAGTCCCGCTTTGGGACTCTGTGTCCCGCCTTTTGCTGGGACACCAGTGGGACACCCATTTGTCCTGCTCTTGGGACATTTGTCCCGCTTTCGGGACGTCTGGTCACCATAGTGATTACCAGTTCCCCAGCCGGTAATCCCTTTGCGGTGCCATGGCGGATACACACACCAACGGCAGTGTGTGCATCTGGGATCTTCCTCCCCCCTCCCCTGACCTCTCCTCTTTAGTTCCGCATGAGAGGAGGAGAAGGGAGGAGGCACTGCTGCCCGTGCATACACAATTCCTCCCGCAGCAGCGCCAAGAAGATGAGAAGTAGCAGTGCTGTGAAGACCAGGAAGAGGGTAAGTATATCGGTTTCATGGGGACTCTACTGTGGGGGGTCACTGTTACTACTGGGATTGATATAGTAATAGTGTCACCTATATGAGCTCCAGTAGTAACCGTATTACTGGGGGCCACTGCGGGGGACACCATTACTCGTGGGGGCCACTGCGGGGGACACCATTACTCGTGGGGGCCACTGCGGGGGACACCATTACCCCTGGGGGCCACTGCGGGGGACACCATTACCCCTGGGGGCCACTGCGGGGGACACCATTACCCCTGGCGGCCACTGCGGGGGACACCATTACCCCTGGCGGCCACTGCGGGGGACACCATTACTCCTGGGGGCCACTGCGGGGGACATCATCACTAGTGATGCCACTCTGCATGTGGCAGCATAAATCGGTACGTTTACACGCGGCGGAGATGCTGCGGAATATCCACAACAGAAATTTCCACATCAAATTCCACAGCATTTAAAAAAAAAAAAAACTGTCAAAATCTGTAACGTTTGTGTGGATTTTGACTGAAAATCAGCTGTGCCTCTGCAACTGATTTCATGCTGTGCGGCGCCCCCCTCACCTTCCCTGTAGGCTTCCTGCAATAAGTGGTCCCCGGCGGCCTGGTCAGGTGAGGCCACTACATGCCAATGAGAACCGGAAGCTGGGGGGCGCCGTATAGTATGAAATCAGATGTGGGTACGCGGCTAATTTTCAGTCCAAATTCGCACCAACGGCACAGATTTTGACTCTTTTTGGATGCAGAAATGCAGCGGAATTTACTGCGTCGTTTTTGAAACAGCCCTGTACATTTTATAATGACGGCGGTAAACAGCATACTTCATAAGCCCCGCCCCTGACCACACCCCTCTGTCCCTGGAAAAATCTGGTCACCTTACCTTAGGCATAAACGCATGGCAGCCCTGGGTGACCTATAGGGGGCTCCCAGCTGCTACGATACCCACATTGCACCCTGCAGCCTCATTGCCAGAAAAGGGAGGGCCTCTCGGGGCTCCTGAACACAGGCCATGGCATTTAAAGACCTCTGTCAGAATGGACAGCAGCATGTAAAGGGTCAATAGTCCCAATACGTATGAAAGCTGTTCGCAGAAGTCGTGGCTGGGTGTCAGCCATCAATGACAGCCGACGCTGGTCGTGTACAGAGGAGGCTTGGTATCCAATCCCAACTATACAAACCCCGGTCATACATTTACGTCCTGCAGCGTGAAGACGTTAAAGGGGTTTTACCACCCAAGGCATTCATCCTTAGGATAGGGAATACATCCGATGGGGGGGAATACATCCGATGGGGGGGGGAATACATCCGATGGGGGGGGGGATACATCCGATGGGGGGGGGGGGGGAATACATCCGATGGGGGGGGGGGGAATACATCCGATGGGGGGGGGGGGAATACATCCGATGGGGGGGGGGGGGGGGGAATACATCCGATGGGGGGGGGGGGGGGGAATACATCCGATGGGGGGGGGGGGGAATACATCCGATGGGGGGGGGGGGGATACATCCGATGGGGGGGGGGGGGATACATCCGATGGGGGGGGGGGGGATACATCCGATGGGGGGGGAATACATCCGATGGGGGGGGAATACATCCGATGGGGGGGGAATACATCCGATGGGGGGGGGAATACATCCGATGGGGGGGGGGGAATACATCCGATGGGGGGGGGGGAATACATCCGATGGGGGGGAATACATCCGATGGGGGGGGGGGAATACATCCGATGGGGGGGGGGGGGATACATCCGATGGGGGGGGGGATACATCCGATGGGGGGGGGGATACATCCGATGGGGGGGGGGATACATCCGATGGGGGGGGGATACATCCGATGGGGGGGAATACATCCGATGGGGGGGAATACATCCGATGGGGGGGGAATACATCCGATGGGGGGGGAATACATCCGATGGGGGGGAATACATCCGATGGGGGGGAATACATCCGATGGGGGGGAATACATCCGATGGGGGGGAATACATCCGATGGGGGGAATACATCCGATAGGGGGGAACCCACTGCTGAGACTTCCACCAATCCCAAGAACGGAGGTCCTGTGTCCCCTCTACTCCTTGTAGTGAAGACTGAATAGAGCGCCGGTCACACATGCGCTGCCACTCCATTCATCTTCAATGGGACGGCCGGAGGTAGCAAAGCGCTTGTACTCTGGTATCCGTCAGTCACTGCAATGAATGGAATGTTGCCAAGCCTGTCCGATCACAGCTCCATTCAGTCTCCACAGGTAATGAGCCCATAGCGAGGAAGCGAAGGGGTCATAGGACCCCCATCTTCAGGATAGAGGTCTCAGTGGCGACTCCCAATGACCAGACTCCCATCACTTATCCTGTGGATCGGAAATAGAAGTCAATCCTGATAGAACCCCTTTAAGATCGTGTTATGCCTGGTAGCACGACCATGCAAAGTGATGAGCGCTCTTACCACCCTGACTGTGTTCTTTTGATCCCATCCAATACGGAGCAACTTTTAGTGTGTTTTTCTTCTTTTTTTTTAAAATCATCATCTATGACCATTAGTCAACACTAACTGTATACATCCACATGCATTAGCGCCTCCTACTGGTGGCTGCATACAGCCAGAATTGCATTTCTTACCATTGTTCAGCAATTTCGGCTCTCGAGAGTCCGCCTTCTCCTGAGAGAATTTGATGTGCAATTGAGGGTAAACCAGTCCCATTTTGCAGCCTGTGCTCCTCGCCTCTGCCGGAGACCGAGAGGGGTAGTGCAAAGATGCCATTGTAAGCATGCCCTCAACTGCATCGTCCACCATGCTGGTTGAGCTAGGAAATTCACTGCAAGACAGAAAGAAAAATACACTTTTAATTTAGTGCTACATTTTGTGCAGTGGGTGGGGCTAAAGTTTCGTCAAAACAGAAGCTGGCCCTTTAAGAAACATGTGCAGGTTTGTACCTTTTCTGTGGAGTTTCGCCAGCAGACCAGCAGTGATCTTCCTCCCAGGTTGTCTCGGTGTTGTCCTCCTCCTTGACATCTGCTGTGTCTTCCTGCGGCTGCTCGTCCCCTGAGCTTTCCGAATCCTCTGAGACGCTTTTCTGCGGAAATCAAGGGAAGGAAATATTAAGACGATGCCAGGAATACGGTAGAGATTGATTCAGAAGAAAGCACCAAGACACGTCCACTAGATGGCGCCGAAAGAATCGCAGCAATAAAACTGCGCAGATGACACTTCTGGAGCCTCGCTATTCCCAGAACAGCCGAGAACATTTCCCGTAATGCCATTAACAAGGGACATCGGCAGAGAGGAAACTGAGATCATGAAACCTAATGACCTTAATTATTAAGAAACACATATCGATCGGCTGAGGAGTCTTCGTCTTCACATAAGCCGATAGCGAACACACACGGCGCTAAATAATGCATCTCCCAGTCATTCACGTGGAGGAGGGGGGTTGATGTGGTCTTCATGTTCCCATTCTAGCAGGATCTCTCTCCATTTAGGTGTGGAGTTCATGTACCCATAATTCTGTGCTCTGCCGCCATCTCTGGTAACACCGACTGATACATGTAACAGAACAGGAGGAGCAGCACTCTGCTGACATTGGTCCCTGCAGTCAATTATAAGAGCACCGGTATGGGATTCTCTGTGGCGCCTCCTGAGGTGGGGGACTGTAGCACCTTAAAAGAGTGTGGCCCCTCCCCATGTTACCGCGCCATCTGCACTCCTCCTTCCCCGTATTACCGCACCATCCGCACGTCCTCCTTCCCCGTATTACCGCGCCATCCGCACTCCTCCTTTCCCGTATTACCACACTTCCTCCTTCTTCATATTGCCATGCCATCCGCACTCCTCCTTCCCCGTATTACCGCACTTCCTTCTTCTTCATATTACCACGCCATCCGCACTCCTCCTTTCCCGTATTACCACACTTCCTCCTTCTTCATATTACCGCGCCATCCGCACTCCTCCTTTCCGTATTACTGCACTTCCTCCTTCTTCATATTGCCATGCCATCCGCACTTCCTCCTTTCCCATATTACTGCGCCATCAGCAACTCCTTCCCCGTATTACCGCGCCATCCACAACTCCTTCCCCGTATTACCGCGCCATCAGCACTTCCTCCTTCCCCATATTACCGCGCCATCTGCAACTCCTTCGCCGTATTACCGCACCATCCGCACTTCCTCCTTCCCCGTTACCGCACCATCCGCACTTCCTCCTTCCCCATATTACCGCACCATCCGCACTTCCTCCTTCCCATATTACCGCACCATCCCCACTGTTTTGCGCTGTTACAGTGACATCCTCACCACCTTACTAGGACCATCTACAATACCCCTAAATAGCAAAAGTTATCGCCTCGCTAACAATTCGCCATTTTCATCTGGAATCATTTCTTTCCCATGTACGTATATACAGGCAGCTCACCGCTAGCAAGAAACACGCACAAATACACAGCACACGTGTTAGCAGTGACATGCCATCTGGATCTTATAGCCACCACATGCGCAGCAGACCCGGACTCCGGGGGTCCAGACTATTGTACGCTACAGATATTCCCTCCTGCGGCCGTTGTAACATGAAAGACCGCTGCATATAACAATACGCCGTGTGCAGTAACAGCAGCCTATCGTCACGCACCTGGTTAGTGCAACTGGCTTCGGATCCTTCAGAATCAGAAATGTCGGAGTATTCCGAGGTCCCGTACCTGAGCTCTGACTTGACACTTTCAAAAAACACTAGAAAAGAAGAGAGAATTTGCTATAACTTGTTATTCTGTAGTACCGCCCCCGTGTGCAGCGCCTGCAGGGGGGGTAATAACAGCCCAATGAAGTACGTACTATTTAGTGGTTTCTGATTTTCGGCTTTATCATCTGCCTCTGAGCTGGAGCACGGCTTCTCCAATTTGATGTCCTTTGTCTTTTTTGATCTGGCCCGATCATCTTCATCCTCGCTATCCGCAGTGTAAAGACTCCGGTCAGTGAACGGCTGTCTTTCATCTCTGAAAGGGGGAGAAAAGAAAGGATAAGTGATGGATCTGAATTCAGTCAAGTTCAGTACAAAACCTGCTTATACCTCAGAGCTGCACTCACTATTCTGCTGGTGGAGTCACTGTGTACATACATTACTTATCCTGTATTGATCCTGCGTTACATCCTGTATTATCCTCCAGAGCTGCACTCACTATTCTGCTGGTGGGGTCACTGTGTACATACATTACTTATCCTGTACTGCTCCTGAGTTACATCCTGTATTATACTCCAGAGCTGCACTCACTATTCTGCTGGTGGAGTCACTCTGTACATACATTACTTATCCCGTACTGATCCTGAGTTACATCCTGTATTATACTGCAGAGCTGCACTCACTATTCTGCTGGTGGAGTCACTGTGTACATACATTACTTATCCTTCACGGATCCTGAGTTACATCCTGTATTATACTCCAGAGCTGCACTCACTATTCTGCTGGTGGAGTCACTGTGTACATACATTACTTATCCCGTACTGATCCTGAGTTACATCCTGTATTATACTCCAGAGCTGCACTCACTATTCTGCTGGTGGAGTCACTGTGTACATACATTACTTATCCCGTACTGATCCTGAGTTACATGCTGCATTATACTGCAGAGCTGCACTCACTATTCTGCTGGTGGAGTCACTGTGTACATACATTACTTATCCTGTACTGATCCTGAGTTACATCCTGTATTATACCACAGAGCTGCACTCACTATTCTGCTGGTGGAGTCACTGTGTACATACATTACTTATCCTGTACTGATCCTGAGTTACATCCTGTATTATACTCCAGAGCTGCACTCACTATTCTGCTGGTGGAGTCACTGTGTACATACATTACTTATCCTGTACTGATCCTGCGTTACATCCTGTATTATACTCCAGAGCTGCACTCACTATTCTGCTGGTGGAGTCACTGTGTACATACATTACTTATCCTGTACTGATCCTGAGTTACATCCTGTATTATACTGCAGAGCTGCACTCACTATTCTGCTGGTGAAGTCACTGTGTACATACATTACTTATCCTGTGCTGATCCTGAGTTACATCCTGTATTATACTCCAGAGCTGCACTCACTATTCTGCTGGTGGAGTCACTGTGTACATACATTACTTATCCTGTACTGCTCCTGAGTTACATCCTGTATTATACTGCAGAGCTGCACTCACTATTCTGCTAATGCAGTTCTGTAATCCAGAATAAAATCTCATTAATACTAGATTAAAAGTTTTGAATTTCTACTTTTAGAACAATGTCCTCTGTCATCCACATCTCAGGTGATACTCAGTTAGGGAGAGCACGACCATTCCGCACACACACCTTACTATTCTTCCATTGGAAAGCAGCAAACGGACATCATTGTCTTTCATTTTCTTCTCCGGCTCTGTTGAAGATGGCTGTAGTGATTTCATATTCAATTTATAAGTGCCCATATCCTAGAGAAAAAGATAAAAAATGAAAGGGGTTGAACATGGTTCTAAAAACAATGTCTTTTTTCCAAAAACAGCGCTAGGCCTGTCGACAGGTTGTATGTGGTACTGCAGCTCAGCCACATTCACTTCAATGAAAGGCAACAGCAGATAAAGTGCCCACAATCCATAGCCGCGTACCTCTTGCCATGGAGTCATCTCCAACCTTTTCAACACCTCCTTAGTGTGATGCTCTAGAATATCGAGGTTCGAAGGGGTTTTGTTCACATGATCCCGCAGCCGCCTTGCCTTCCGCTTGGAATGATGAGATGAGTCCTCGTGCGAGGATCGGGAGAGAGGACACAGCCCATGGATTCCCTGAGATTTGACTGGCTTGCTCCCTTCCTCCTACAACCAAGTGTAAAAGTTTATTTCAGAGCCTTTCTACTACAGTTTATTTTACTTCAGAGCTGCACTCACGTTTCTGCTACTGGAGTCACTGTGTACATACATTACTTATCCTGTACTGATCCTGAGTTACCTCCTGTATTATACCCCAGAGCTGCACTCACTATTCTGCTGGTGGAGTCACTGTGTACATACATTACTTATCCAGTACTGGTCTGAGTTACATCGTGTATTATACTCCAGAGCTGCACTCACTATTCTGCTGGTGGAGTCACTATGTACATACATTACTTATCCTGTACTGATCCTGGCTTATATCCTGTATTATACTCCAGAGCTGCACTCACTATTCTGCTGGTGGAGTCACTATGTACATACATTACTTATCCTGTACTGATCCTGAGTTACATGCTGCATTATACTGCAGAGCTGCACTCACTATTCTGCTGGTGGAGTCACTATGTACATACATTACTTATCCTGTACTGATCCTGAGTTACATCCTGTATTATACTCCAGAGCTGCACTCACTATTCTGCTGGTGGAGTCACTGTGTACATACATTACTTATCCTGTACTGACCCTGAGTTACATCCTGTATTATACTCCAGAGCTGCACTCACTATTCTGCTGGTGGAGTCACTGTGTACATACATTACTTATCCTGTACTGACCCTGAGTTACATCCTGTATTATACTGCAGAGCTGCACTCACTATTCTGCTGGTGGAGTCACTGTGTACATACATTACTTATCCTGTACTGCTCCTGAGTTACATCCTGTATTATACTCCGGAGCTGCACTCACTATTCTGCTGCTGGAGTCACTGTGTACATACATTACTTATCCTGTACTGCTCCTGAGTCACATCCTGTATTATTCTCCAGAGCTGCACTCACTATTCTGCTGGTGGAGTCACTGTGTACCTATAGCTTGTATAATACCATAGCAGTGCATTTACAATTCAGCTGACTACAGAGCTGGAATTTCCCAGCATTCCCTGCTTATTCAGTGATTTCGGTCCTTTACATTCAGTGGACTGTTGTCTTTATATCATTGATCTGGTGGAGCTGGGCTGCACTCTAGGAGCTCCGGCACGCTGTTAGCATTCTGTCCGCCAGCAAACTTGCTGATTGTTTCCAGTAATTAATCTTTTCTACAAAGCGTACAGCGGTGTTTAATGATGAACTTCCTCTTTAAATGGAGCGCCGTCTTACACTACGATTACTCGGAGCTTGCATATTTTCGTATTAAGACCCCCTGAGCCTGAAGATTGGGGTCAGATGCGAATCTCCGGAATATCAAGCTGTTCCCAAACCATTCTGGCGTCACTCCAAACTATTTCACAACGCGGCACGATGCCTGTCCTGCAGAGCCCTGAACACTGCGCTCCGCAGAGCCGCAAGGACAGCGATTTCACAATATGACTCTGTGGGGGGTTTGTGGTCCCTGTGGGGTCTCTGTATTAGAGGACAAGGTAACTGAACACAAAGGTCTTCTCATCGGAAGCAACGAGACAACGAAAAGGGCATTAGCTTTGTAGAGGTCATACGCAAAACCCGCACTAACGACCGCGTAATGTCCTAACGCGAGGAGCAAGTAAGGCTGGGGTCAGACATGCGGGTTTTGGTGGAGCCAAGAGTACTGAGAATGGTCAGCGCACATGGGGTGTGTCACACATTGGGGTCACTGATGAGCAGTGGTGTGGTTATAGGGGTTGCAGTTACAACAGAGCCCCTAAACCAGGTAGGCACAGAGGCCCCCTAGTCACTGTAGCACAAAGGAAAATCCGAAGCGCTCCCTCCACCCTCTCTGTGGCCCGCACCCCCTGCCGCCACCAGTATCTGCACTCACATCACATACTCCTCCTTCCTTACACAGAACCCCCTTAGTCTCTGGGTTCTATCTGGTATTGCAGTTCAGCTCCCATTCACTTCAGTGGAGCCGAGCTGCAATACCACACACAACCCTATGGACAGGGGGGGCGCTGTGTTTGGAACAAAACAGCCATGTTTTTCAAACCCAGGACAACCCAGTGAACTTTGGGGGCATTCTTGTCATGGTTCGGGGCACTATACGTTTGTAGGGGACACTGGGGTCACTATGACGGTATGTTTAGGCAGCGGAATTGCGGCAGAATTTTTCTTGGTCAATTCTGGCTCAAAATACCGCAGCTTTTTGTTGCGTTTTTTACTGCAGATTTAGCCCTGGTAACGGAGAAATCCGCCTGCGGAATCCCAACGTGGAAAACTGCGCTGTCGTGCGTTTCCGCATTCTGATTTTGCCCGTTGACATGGCAAAATTTGTGCCCAAAACTGCAGCAGAACGCCGTGGACTTCGATGCGTTTTTTGAGGTCCAATTCGCAATTCCACTGTGTGAACATACCCCAAGAATGCCAGGGCACAGAAGGAGCTCTTATAACTGTGTGGGGGCACTGGGGTCACGATACGTGTATAGGGGTGCGGAGGGGCCACTACTATATGGTAAGGGCGCCCTCACACTTGTGATCGCGGTATTGCTGCGATTTTTGCGTGATGCGTTTTTAGCATTAGAAAGTCCTATTGACATTGGCAAAAAAAAAAAATGCAGCGATATCGCGATCGCAAGTGTGAAGGCGCCCTGAGGGACCCGGCACACGCGCGTTTTTCTTGCGCATTTTTTTCACGGGATGGTCAATGGGACTTTCTAATGTCAAAAACGCGTCACGAGTTTCTGCTTTGCAATTTTTGTGCGTTTTTAACATTAGAAAGTCCCATTGACAATTGCGTGAAAAAAGCACGCAAGAAAAACGCAAGTGTGCCGGAGCGCCAAGTGGGGTATTAAGTGTAGCAGCAGGAAGGGGAGGGTGTGAAGAGAGGAGCCCTGACTAGACGTCGGCTTCGGTCTAGGCCATGACATTAGAAAATGGACAACGGGTGTTAGCAATTAGAGGAAACGTCATCTGCGATCACTGGAGGTAACTGCACTGTAATCACTATCACTGTATAGAACTGGTATCCGACTATTATACAGTAAATGCATTATCTTCTCAGACTCTGGTTGTTACTGCGACATCAATAGGCCTTTTAAGAGACCCCACGATGCAGAGCAAAGTTCCTGGCATGAATAGCAGAAGCCCCCTCCCCCTCTCCCCTCTCCCTTCCCAAAGCTGAATTTTTGCACCCGGACCCATAAGCCTTTCAGCCACCTTCTTGCCAGGGAAGTAAGTTTGTTACAGCCATGTTAAGATTAGCATCAGCTTCTTACCTCAACAGAGCGAATCACTTTAGACAGCTCTTTAACGAGATTCCCGGGTCTTATGTTTTCTGGGATTTCAAAAGCATGTTCTGCTACGGACTAGAGAAAGAGACGAGGGTCACATTAAAAGTCATCGTAGATTTGCAAAGCTACCACTAGAGGGAGATTACTATATACTGATTTTACACGGCACTTAATACAAAAGCTGTATACAGTGAGCTCCCTCTAGTGGTGACCGCAGGTTGACAGAATTTTATCATTTAACTCTACATCAATGCAAGAGATTAAAGACTTCCTGACAGATTACCCCCCGACGACAGCTGACCCCCCCTCAATCGCATCCCTCAGCTCTCCATACTCATCACTCACCTCTTTTTTCATCCAGCTCTTTAGAGCTGTAATTAGCGCCTTCACACCTTGCTTTAAATAATTGGGAGGATGGAAGCCATCTTCTCTTAGCTCTGGAGGAGGGAAGAGAGAGACAATCGATAAAGTCTGCCATTATTTCTGCACGCATCATAAGATCGATCGATGATGTAACGGACGGCCGAAGTTTTTACCTTTCAAAGTTTCAAGTAGGTTTTTGGCCACAAACCAACAAATTGCCTCGAAGAAAGGGAACTTGAAGAGATCCGGGGTCTTCAGTCTTTTTTCCATCTCGTAACACCTGGTAAAACAAGAGAGAGCTTACCCACACAGTGCATTGTCTATAGGGTGATGTCAAGGCCATGTGCACCTTTACATCTTTAATCAATGTGTTTTTGGAGAAGACAACTTTTTTTGTAACTGGTTTTAATTAAAAAGTTCTGATTGTTTGATGTCAAGGCTTGTAATGTTTTCCAAGGCGCTGCAGACTGGAGGACTGAAATAATTACAACTTCTGACTCTGCACAACAGGGGAGCAAGCTTGGAATTCACTAAGCTATTACAGAGGGCTGTGTGACAATGTCAGGTAATGGTGGAGATCAGGAGGACAGAGAGCAGAGAACGTTACTATTACAAAGGGCTGCCATTCACTCTGAGTGAATTTCCTGCTCTTATCACTAATGAAGAGGGAACGGACCAGCAGCTACTCAGAGAGAGGATGGAGAGATAGCTGTGTAGTATTCAGTGGGCGTGATTATGCTACACAGCCTCTGAAAGAGCAGAGGGGGCTGAGCTTGTGAGAGACCAGCTGATCAGTGTGGGAACACTGCCCCTCCCTCTTCTGCATTCATAAGCAGTCAAATGCCATGCAGTAAATTAACATGGGCCATCTTCTTCCCTAAGCTACTACGAATGTGCTGGTGTTTACAATGTTCTCACATATTAGCGGCATGGTGGCATTTTTTAGGCTCACGGCTCACCACTGAGAGCCCTACCAATCCAGAGAATGGGGGTCCAATTTCCCCATCTTCCTCATTGCAATCCCTGCAGTGAAGAGACTTGAAGGCGGCACTAACTGCACATGCGCAGTGCCGCTCCATTCATTACAATGGGACTGACAGATACTCCAGCGCTTTGTATTTGGCCATTTCAGTCAGCTCGGCCAGTGCTCCATTCAATCTGTCGTCACAGCGGTTGGGATAAGCGACACCACAGTAACAAAAGGGGAACATGGGACTCCCATTCTTGGGATTGGTGAGGGCTTCAGGGGTGAGAACCCACCTATCAGACTTATCACCTATCCTATGGATCGGCGGTACATGTCTAACTTAGTACATCTCTAACTGCACATATATAGGAGTTCGTTGAGCATTTCCAGGAGGCAGAGACGTAAATCAGTTGCGGGGGAAAGGGGTTCGGTTATAGAACTTTAGGGAAAACGTCCAATTCTTCTGAAGCCAAGAAACCACAGTGGAGTCCTTATGACTCATTTGCATGCGGCACGGCAGAACTTCAGCTACAATTTCTGAGGGTATCGGACAGGAAAGGCTACGTGAAAAGCAAGAAGTTTCCTTAGACAAGGGCCAATGACGACATGACAGGGCACCTTTAATAATAAAATAGTATGCAGTGAGCTCCCCCTAGTGGTGACTGCTTGTAGCTAGAATTTGATCAATCAACTCTTTGTGTAAAGCAGGAGATTCGGAGCTCTGGGTAGGAAAATTTGAACTTTTTAAGATGCGTAACTAAATTAATCAGCACAGACCCCCAAGAAAATAAATTACCTGAGCTGCATGCCAATGTTTAGGTTGTGCAGAAAGTTCCCACCAAAGGCCATGCAATCCTGAGAGGTGAGGACAGCGTGAATCCAGCCTGTAACCAAATCATAGGTTCATTATGACAGGACATAAAAAGTGCTTTACCAATCAAATAAAGCAAACATTAAAAGGGGTTGTACAGGATTAAAAATACATGGCTGTTTTCTTCAGAAAACAGCGCCATATCTGTGCACAGGTTGTGTGTGGTATTACAGATCAGTCCCATTTAGGCCAATCCACCACCCAGCCCGCGCCCTTCACTCCGCTTACAAAATCAGATTAAGCGCCCCTTTAACCCGAACCTCTCATACCTGTCTCCAAGACTTCTCCAGAGCAGCACCAGTCCTCTGGACCGCGCTACCCAAAACTATCCAGGCAATCACTGACACACAAAACTTGAGGCGTGCTCTAACACCACCCATCTTCAGCGAGGCATACCCCATCCTTTAAACCGATCCCGTGTACTCCCCCTGATAACATGCTCCCTGTCCTACCGACTGAAACCCCTGCACGACCCGACCATTGTCTATGTGCATAGCATCCCTCACTCTCCACCCCGCCATACTGTGCACATCTCCAGCCCCTTCTGTATCCCCCCATTATCTGTAGTATACAAGCTCGTTGGAGCAGGACCCTCAACCCCTACGGTCTCCATCAGCTGATTACTTCATGTAATCTTGGTTTTGTTTTTATTCCCCGTCTTGCTGCGGAACATGTTGGCGCTATATAATGATTATTATATCTATGGAATGAACTGCAATACCAGATAAAACCCATGGACAAATGTGGCGCTGTTTCTGAAGTCAAGTAGCCATGTTTTTCTAATCCTGGACAACCACTTTAATATTAGGCAACTTCTAGCTTGAGGCTAAATTGGATGAGTGTTCAATTTCGCTGAGGCAAGTCCACCAGTAGCTTATCCCGGGATTTGCCAGCCATGTGGACGGGATTTTTCAAAAATCTCATCCACATGGGACAGCCAATCCATCACGGCAAAGCTGGCGCTGCAACGCGGATTCCCCGGCCGCAGCATGTCTTTTTTTTCTTTTGGTTGCGACCACGTTCTCCTCTATGGGAGCGCTGGCCGCAACGGAAAAGTATGCGGCCAAGCCGCTCCAAAACCCACACGGCGCTTTCCCGGTCGGAAATTTTGCGGTTTTTCGCTGCGGCCACTTCAGGAGCGTGTTCTCTAGGGACCGCCAGTAACACATGCCCGCATCTCCTCCTAGTTCTTGGTGAGGAACGTCCTCTACACGGATAAGGTTTGGTCTCACATGAGCGCAGAGGAACCATTTTTGTGCATTTTGTCTTTTCTGTCTATACCCCTTTCGCGTGGAGAAATTGGGGATCTAAGTTTGCCAGGACTCCAGGTGCTAGCGGGTGAGTCCACGACTGTTTTGGGACTCCGCATTGCACCAGGTAAGTCCCCTTACTCCTATATAGATTTTTCATTACATTTAATTGACTGTAGGAACATCAAGGCGCTGCCCTATTTACTAGTTTGATATTTCTACTAACTTCTACAATAGAGTGTTGTGGGTATACTCTGTGACCCATGCAGGCAGGGGGAGGAGGTGAGCTGTGTCCATCACCCACTGACTTCTACGGTAGAGTGTTGTGGGTATGCTCTGTGACCCATGCAGCAGGCAGGGGGAGGAGGTAAGCTGTGTCCATCACCTACTGACTTCTACGGTAAAGGTGTTGTGGGTATGCTCTGTGACCCATGCAGGCAGGCAGGCAGGAGGTGAGCTGTGTCCATCACCTACTGACTTCTACGGTAGAGTGTTGTGGGTATACTCTGTGACCCATGCAGGCAGGAGGAGGCGAGTTGTGTCCATCACCTACTGACGTCTACAATAGAGTTCTGTGGGTATGCTCTGTGACCCATGCAGGCAGGGGGAGGTGGTGAGCTGTGTCCATCACCTACTGACATCTACAATAGAGTGTTGTGGGTATGCTCTGTGACCCATGCAGGCAGGGGGAGGTGGTGAGCTGTGTCCATCACCTACTGACATCTACAATAGAGTGTTGTGGGTATGCTCTGTGACCCATGCAGGTAGGGGGAGGAGGTGAGTTGTGTCCATCACCTACTGACGTCTACAATAGAGTTTTGTGGGTATGCTCTGTGACCCATGCAGGCAGGGGGAGGTGGTGAGCTGTGTCCATCACCTACTGACTTCTATGGTAGAGTGTTGTGGGTATGCTCTGTGACCCATGCAGGCAGGGGGAGGAGGTGAGCTGTGTCCATCACCTACTGACTTCTACAGTAGAGTGTTGTGGGTATGCTCTGTGACCCATGCAGGCAGGAGGAGGCGAGTTGTGTCCATCACCTACTGACGTCTACAATAGAGTTCTGTGGGTATGCTCTGTGACCCATGCAGGCAGGGGGAGGTGGTGAGCTGTGTCCATCACCTACTGACATCTACAATAGAGTGTTGTGGGTATGCTCTGTGACCCATGCAGGTAGGGGGAGGAGGTGAGTTGTGTCCATCAACTACTGACGTCTACAATAGAGTTTTGTGGGTATACTCTTTGACCCAAGCAGGCATGGGGAGGAGGTGAGTTGTGTCCATCACCTACCGACTTCTACAATAGAGTGTTGTGGGTATGCTCGTTAGTGAGCCCCAACTAGGATTGGTGGTAAAAATAAAGACATTACCAAGTCTCTTGTTTCCTTGGAGGGTAAAATAGTGCCCTTGTCACCATCGCCAACGAGTCAGGACATGACATTGTTTTCCAAGGTTGCTTGGCATTTGTGCATGGGCAGCGGTGACACATCAGTGTGTCTTACCTGTTGGGAGGAAGAGCGTGTGCCCCTGCTTCAGCACACACTTGTAACAGTTATCCACCTTGTCCCCGAAGAACTCCTCGCTTTGGGTAACGGACGAGCTCCACGACTCGTACAGCGCCAGGTTTTCCTCTGTGGGCTTTATCAAGTAGAAAATCTTTTCCCCCTGGAAACGTAAGCAAACAATTAGCTCCTCGTTATCTCTGGGTATTAACCCCTTGAGGAAATGGCCCTTTTATTTCGCCCTGCATTTTTTTCTGCTCGCTTTCAAAAAATTAGAACTTTTGGGGTTTCCATTGGTAGTATTTAGGAGTTTGTGTGGCTTTTTGATAGATTTTTATTAAAGTTTTTCTTGCAGACTGCGAGACCAAAAATGTACCCTGGCGTTATGTATTGTTTATTACTTTGGCATCATCGCATACAAGTCCAATCTATCAAATAGGTTTTTATTTTTAATACGGGAAAAGTTTTTATTTATTCATTTTTTAACTTCTACCTTTTTAGTTTTTACAATAAAAAAACAACAAAAAAAACACTTTTAAATATACTTATTTTACATATTTTTATATTTTAGTCCCCCTAGGGGACTTAAACTTGTGATCGTCTGACTGCTCATACAGAATGATGTAATAGCACAGTATAACATTATATTGCCTTTTAATCCCTTAGTAACCAAGTTTTTTTTTTCCCTCCCCTTTTTAAAAACTCGTAACTTCTTTATTTATCCATCGAGGTCGTTGTATGAGGGCTTGTTTTTTGCGGGACGACTTGTATTTTTTCAATAGTACCTACTTAATCTACCTCATAATGCACTGAAAAACTTTTAAAAAATTGTAAGTGGATAGAAATGGAAAAAGAAAGTGAAATTCCACCATCCATGGGTGCGTCTTGTTTCACCAGCGCACAAACTGCAACAAAAATGACCTGATAACTTTATTTTATGGGTCGGTACGATTACTGCGATACCAAACTTGTAGAGGTTTTTTTATTGCTGTATTACTTGTATTTTTTTTTCAAAGATTTTTTTTTATTATTTTCTGTCTCGATCTTCTGCGCAAAATAACCATTTTATTTCTCTGTCTACATAATTGTGCGCGGCTCATTTTTTGCGGGCCGTCCTGTAGTTTACGTTGGCACCATTGTGGAATACATACTAATTTAAATTGCTTTTTATTGCATTTTTTCTTGGAGACTCAGGGTGACCAAAAAAGCGCATTTCTGGTGTTATTTTTTTTCCCTGACGATGTTCACCATGCGGGGTAAATAATACGTTATTTTGATGGTTCGAACGTTTATGGACGCAGAGATACCAAATATGTATTTTTGTTTTATTATAAATATGGCAAAAGGTTTTTTTTTTTTTTTACTTTTATTACTTTTTAAAAAATATTTGGTGAAACTTTATTAATCTTGTTTTTTTTTAGTCCCCAGAGGGGACAACAACTTGCAATGCTTTGATCGCTCCTGCAGTAGGATGTAATGCCATAGTTTTACATCATACTGCGATCGGGCAGGCAATCTATCAAGCCACCCCTTGGCCACGGCTTGTAAGGGCATTCTGCTAAGACAGCTCTGGGGCTGTTCAGAAGGCTCCAGGCTGCCTTGACACCCCGCACAGCTCCCTGTGATCTCCTCGCAGGGGGTCGTACAGGTCCCTGAAAATCGTTCTGGAGATTTAAAGGGTTAATAGCTCTGCTCAGCTGCAGTGGAGCTGTTGCCACTGGGTGTTTGCTGTAAGAAACAGCTGGCAGCCACAATGTATGGAGGGAGATCGCCATGCAATCTCTCTTCATACATAACCCGCAGCTGCCATAAAAACACAATAGGCCAGTCACTTAGGGGTTAACAGTCTATGAAGGCATGCCACAGATATATACCATATAAACCCTGCACACCCAGGAGATAAATAAACGCCATGTGCTGTTAAGGGGTTTAAGGGTTTTCCCACATGTATACTATTAATGACCTCTCCTCATTAATACTTGAATCGGCCAGGGTCCGCTCCTCAGTACGCTCTGGAGGCAGACAGCTCCAACCCCTGTGTAGTGGCCGCTGCTCAGAATTGCAGGAGCTGCTCTCATTAAACTTAATGACAGCTGCGCCTACAACTGTGATCGCTGGCCTCTAGATGGGTCGGAAAGATCTGGATAGCTGGTGGCTCAGTTCTTGGCTTTATTGCCTTGCAGCATTGGGGTCCTGGGTTCAAATCCCACCAAAGACAACATCTGCATGGAGTTTGTAGGTTTTCTCCATGTATGCATACAGATAGATGAACCTAGTTAGTGAGCCCCATGGGGGACAGAACCCAAAGTGCAGCGTACTATGTATGTGCTTCCGCTCTGTGAGGTGGCACTGACAGCGGGCGCCCGATCAGCTGATTGGTCGGGGTCCTCAGGATAGCTCATCAATAGTATTTGCAAGAAAACCGCTTTAACCCCATAGATGCTGTATTCCACAACTCTACCCCACAGACGAGGCTTACCCATAAGACGTGATACCAGACGGAAGTGCCACCAAAGTCTATGTGGAAATCAGTGTAGCTGTCCTCCACTCCCATCAGGCAATACTTTTGAACAAAGGGCTTCGTGAAGACGGAGTCGTCGGGCCAGTAGTTCTCCACCCAAGACAGTTTTTTACCAATGTCTGGTACTTTAACCAACTCCGACATCCTGAAATGGCAAAACGGAGAAACCCCGTTATCCTCACAGCGTCCAAAGAAAATTAAACTGCTTAAAATTGCTTAATAACCACTTTGTCCTTCCTGGTTGCCACTGACCAGGACATGTGACCGCGGCAGCCAATCACAGGCAACAGCAGTAACTTCCTACAGTCAGCGATTGGCTGCAGCGGTCACATGTCCTGGTCAGTGGCAACCAGGAAGTACAAAGTGGTTATGAAGCATTTTTAAGTGGTGGAACAACCCTTTATGGTGTCATTTATCACATTAGTGAAGTCGGATTGCACTTTATACATCATATAAAGCATAAGACTCCGTTCACATTCGATGTTTCGTTTTCCGTTTGCCGGCTCTGTCTTAAGAGCAGAAAGCTGAAAAAAAAAATCTAGAAAAATCCCCATTGATTTTAACGGGACTTCTCTTGTTTCAGTTTGGGTCCCGAAAAAAAAACAAAAAAAACCGGAAACCGGATGTATGGGAGCTTCTCCCCCCCTCCCCCCACACACACACTTAGCAGGAACGGACACAAACAGAAACTATTCAGCTTGTAGCCACTGAGTTTTTGCTTAATGGATCAATTAAAGCATTTTTATTGGACAACATTTTTCACCAGTAATGGAGGGGATTATATTACTTGTACTTGATTTTCTCCAATTTCAGGTCCTTTTTTTAGGTGGCCAAGATTGCTGCTGCCAGTTTTTAACTACTGCATACTATGCACTGCTCTGTGATTGAGCAGCCCTGGCCACACGAGCAGCCCTGGCCAATCACAGAACAGGTACAGTACATTGGTATTCCTAATGCTGCCAATGCACTATAGGTGATTAGGTAGTCTAAAGGTGTTGGCAACCATCTTGGCCACTTGAAATTAAAAACCCAGAAGCGGCAAAAAAGAGCGACAGGTGAAAAAAAATCAAAATACCCCTCCCACTCTCTAGTGACAGGACAAAGCTTTTGTCCCAAAGTCAGACAGTTGCTTTAATTAATCCATTGAAAGGAAACCAAATAGTTTCTGCTTGTGTCCAGCTCCCCTCATCGGGTAGAACGGAGAAAAGAAAACGGAAAGCTCCATTCCATCCGATTTCTAGTCCCAAAACTGGGGGGTGGGGGTGGGGAGGGGCGCTTTACATCACACAAACAATAGAAATCAATCCATTAAGAACTGATCACAATGGATAAGAAACTGATGCAAACAGAACCAAAGCATCTGGTTTTTAATGGATCGATTTAGCGCCTCTGTTCAGTTCAGACGTTCATTTTGTACATTTTTAAAAGAGAAAATAACGGATCTATTAAAATGGGTAAAAGAAAGCAGATGTGAACATAAGCTTATTTGGTGAAGTACAGAACGCCCGCCTCCTTACACCCATGCCAGCTAAGGTCTAACAGACAGCGGTGTTCATCGAAGCACCAGGTGTAAGGCAGCGCGGCCCTGCAGTTCCTCCCTAAATAACCTCCTCTACTATCCGAGGTCTCATACAGAACTGGGAGAAATACAAGAAGAATTCCTCAGCGTGTTCCATTCCACGCCGCAACCGCTGTAAGGCACCCGGCTCTCGCAGGAGCTCTCCCCCGATGCTGTGTCCCGCCCTCATCAGCTGTCAGTCAGGAACGGAAGGAATCTTATAACTTTGGTAGAACTTACTTGGTGTCGGAGAACTCCAGGCTGATGACGTTTAATACTTTGGGTCGGTTGGAGTTCATGAAGTATTTTACGAAGTTCCGGAGCTTCATCTTGCTGTCGGCTTGCCTCGCCACATCTATGACATCAATGATCTTATCCCCACCTGCAGCCAATTACAGGAGTTGTATATAGTTTACACATTGTCTGACTGAAATACTGACCCTCCAGCGGGAAGAAGGAGCGGAGCATTGCCCAAAGTCCCCAACACGCTCTAGTCCTCCAGAAAGGACAGGAGACATCCCGACTAAAACTAGGTCCATCACACAGGGAGGTTTCTAGTTTGCCAAACCCAACGTTTTAACCGGCAACTGCCGACAATTTCCAAAATTCCGTGACGGCAACTGACGGAGAAAAAAAAAAAGGATCAGACATATTGATTTCAATATGCTCGATCCTTTGCAACTGAAGGAGAGAAGCCGCTGCTAAAGGAGCTTGACAGCGACCTCAGCTTAAAGGGGATGTTCCAAAATTGACTTTTAATCACCTCTCCATGGGATAGGTGATAAAAGTCTGATCAGTGGAGTTCTCACTTCCACCGATCCCAAGAACGGGGATCCCGCATCCCTCTCTTATCAATGCCAGCTATCTGCACCAACCCACAGTGACGTGCAGAATAAATGGAACGGTCGTCACACATGCGCGGTGTCACTCCATTAATTTCAATGGGGCTAATGGAAACAGAGTACAAGTGCTTAATTATCTCCGGTAGTCCCACTACTCTAGTGGATGATCGGTGAGGGTCCAATCACCCCAGCTACCCATTGTGCAGGGAACTACAAGGAGACCCCATGAAAGTGGCCGGCTGTATTTCCCTGCACAGTAGTGCTGCCGTGCGTGGATAAAATTAGAGGACTCTGCATTACAGCAAAAGCAGCGAGGGCCCAGAGGTCATCCCCCACGATTATAAAGAGATGGCATATCCTATGGTCTGTCCACGCTGCTATTACATAGTAGGTTTTTTGACCCGTGAACAACCACCACAAAAAAAGTGATATTTTACGTAAAAATATCCTTAAAGACCGAGAACATCTTTAATCTGATCCTTGGAGTCCAAATACACCAAAACGTGCCGAAAAAACAGATTTATCCAACTCATCGAAGACGCCTAATGTGGCTGCAGCAGCGAATCGTCATGACCACGGCGACTTCTTTCTCATTTCGCAGGTCTCCAGTGGCAGCAGTTTACTCCTACCTACGCCTGGCACACAGCGCTACCTGATCTGCTCGCATTAACATGCGTGTTGCTTCACCCATGGGCATTATGCCATCTGCTGTCCAAATGGCACAACGTGCCAGGAAGCGTTCCGGAGTATCGGATAATTGCAACGATAAAGTACAAATAAACAAGTAAGAGGCGGAATCCTATTCCAGAAGTAATAAGCGGGCCAAATTGAAATGGGAAAGGAGCCAAGGATAGATTAAAAAGCCTGGCTTCCCGAACCTCGTCAAACCGTGGAACGAAGGAAGACCATATTGCAGATTAATCCTATAGAAATCCCACGACGGCGCTGAACGAGCGCACGGAGGCCGTCTCCACATAATGTATGGTTCAGATGTCGTCATCTAATTAGATCCCATCCACGGCTCCCATCTGTGCAACGACACCTCCATGGACTCGGAATCGCTAGACGCAATTACGGGCAATCTAGTTTTATGGGTGCGTGAATCCAAAATAAGGGAAAGGAAACGCTCACAGATATGGATGGATCGGGGTGGAACAGGAAGCTATGGAGGGCATATCTATAAGGTGATGGACGTGAGAGGCTTCTGAGCAGATGGTCATCCGATCTACGCCCCTTACGTTATACTATTAAATCCCGCTTTAGCCTTCATATTCGCATGGACGGTGGGGCTTCAACCTGTGCCAATAACTGAGCAACTGCATTCGAGCTCCAGAACAGCTACATGGCGCCGCTGTGCTGGCAAGACTTAGGAGATTCGGCGCTGTAGCCCCTTCATCCTCAGAGGTCAGACCCTCAAATTCAGCCATCATTTATTACATGGCTCCCTATTCATATGAAAGTCCACCTTGCAATACCACATTTCTCCTGAAGTGGCCACTGTAGAGCAAGAAATCAAGATCGCCTCTGTCTCCCATAATAACCAATCAGAGCTCAGCTGTCATTCATCTAGAGCAGTTTAGGAAATGAAAGCGGAGCTCTGATTGGTTGCTAGGGGCAACAAGGACAGTCTTACCATCAGACAGCTTTGATAAATAAAGGCCTTGTGACTGCATTCTTACCAACATAGCGCTCCACGTCCATAACTGAGAAAGAGGGAGGGGGCAGTCGGAGACCGAGGCCATCCATCTGTGGAACAATGATTGGACTGTTGAATCCATGTTTCTCCAAGTACCGCTGCGTCAGCTGGCTGCCGTTCATTCGTAAAATAATATCATCGGCGCTGAAAAATAAAACAAGGGGATGAGTAGACATGTAGAAACTAACGGCCAGTAGATCCGAGTTAGGTGGGGTACCCCCGCACAGGTAGCAGCGACTCATGCTGGGCGAACCTGGTCATACTTATGCATTATATTGTCCGCTGCTGACCTGACCTTAATTTTCCCTGGTGATACCAGTCGACTGCAAGATGGTGATTGGCGGGCCAGCATCTGCTTTAAAGGGGGTTTCCCCTTAAAGGGACCCACGGGTTTCGGGACAAAATTCTGCCCCTGGAGAGGAGGGTATATTACTTACTTGCAGCTATTGCTCTCTGCTGTCCCTCCGATTGACCAGTTCCAGGTCTCGCTTTTGGCCATCTAAGATGGCCAATGCAATCTTTAGACTACTCAATCCCCACAGCGCATTGGTAGTGTTAGATACCTGCTCTCTGATTGGCCAGGGCTACTCATGTGATCAATGTTAGCCGGTCTGAGCAGTGCACAGTGTGCATTAGTTAGCAAAATGGGATCCAGAACCGTCAGATTGCAGGGAGGGCAGGTAGTAATGCCCCTCCAGTGCCGGAACAGAACTTGTCCCGAAACCAGAAGGCTGCTTTAAATGACAAGTATTCCCAATCCACAGGATAGGAAACAAACGTCTGATTGCAGAAGGGTCATGCGTAGGGATCCCCAGTGATTCCCAAAATTGGCAAACACTGGACTTCCCCATGTGAATGGATTGGTGTTGCAGCCGTATGACAACGGCTCCATTGACTTCTACGGGACGGAGGAAGATTACGGAGCATGTTTATCTCTGCCTGTCCCATAGAAGTGAATGGAGTGGTGGTGACCCATGTGCACCATTGTTCCATTCCCAGCGATTCTAGGGATCGCTGACGGTCCCACCAGTCAGACACCCAGCGATCGGACATTTTTTCTCTATCCCGTAAATAGGGAATAAAAGTCTCAATGTGGAAAACCCCAGTAATAGTGCACTGCTTGAGGGGTCCTACATACCTTGGGAAGGACCTAGTGCACTGCTTGAGGGGTCCTACATACCTTGGGAAGGACCGGGCTCGGAGTTTCTGCACAAAAGTCCTCGTTCCTGCTTGCACTGGCTTGGTGCCATCATCTGCCTCTGTGTAGTCATGTCTATGCCAGTTCCTCCTCTTCTTCACTAGGGGGAGCCAGTAATAAATATTTAGTCGACACAATGGTAAAACGGGGTGAATAAATGATAGCTGACGAGTTAGAGCGTCGACTCGATTCTCAGAAGTTTTCCATGCAAATTGGGACATCAAACAGTCTTGCGCGCTTTGCACCACATTTTTTGTGTTTTAGTCACTTTCAGACACTTTTTTGTCCACTTTCAGCAATGGGGTGTGGCTTTGTGGAAGAGGGGTGTGGTCTCAATACAACGCCATGTGTCAAAAGTTGCGCCAAACTGCAAAATAATCCGCACCATATTCCTACCCTAATAATCCTTGGGCAATCAAGCCAAGTGATTGGCCCGCATTGGTACATGCTATTCCTGCCCGCGAAAAGACCTGCTAGCGAACCATCTTCTACAGTAAGGCGCACAAGTGAAATGAGGAAGCGTCATGCAGGAGAGGCAAGGAGTCACTCCAGATTAAGACCATGCACACACCTATTCAATGCTCAGAGGTTGCCAACACGTAAACGTGGACTTAGCACATTGAACTTTCCCTAATTTGGCCCAAGTAGAGTCCGATGGATGAGCTCACCGAAGACGAACTTGTGGATTTGTCATACAGCTTTGGAGGAGAAAGACCGACTTGACAGAGGACTGAGGAGGAGCATCAAAACCCGTACCGCAGCTCCGCCCTTCAATAGCGCGGCGCTATAATACCGCACCCCCCCATCCATAAGTCAAAAGTTACTCTTTGGAGGATTTCGAAGCAAATGGACCAACAAAGATGGCAAATAGAAGAGTTTGCTAAGCATTTACCAGGCTGCGTCAGATGACTGTGGCCATCATGGAAGACATTAAACAGATGGTGATGGAACGGTTCCCACTTGGCCGACCACCAAGGTGATGAGCATGTGCCTGAGAACTGACAGTCTACGTCACGTGTCAAACTCGAGGCCTGCGGGCCTGTGTCATTTTATGTAGCTTGCGAGGTCTGGACACAGGTGGTCTTCTAAATTGGAGGGTACGACGCTGTGCCGGGAAGACCCTCTGGCGCACTGAGCACTTGTTTGCGGCCTGCCACTGGGTACTGGGATCGCGGCTGCCATCTTGGTCATACATTGTGATGCAGATACATGCGGACCGAGCGCTGTGGTCATTACTGCGGCCCCCGGAGCCTCGGGTGTGCACTCCCCTGTCTGCTTCTCCCGCTGAGCCTGTCCTGCGGTACTACATTGTTTGGTGGGACTCGGTTGCTTGTACATCCCAGCTGGCGCTGTGCTATACTGCTGCTTAACCCATTGAGGAAGGGCCTGCCCTAAGGAATTTTTTGGGAACCTTTGGTCAGGTTCTGATAACTCCCATAATTTTTACTTTTCTCTGACTCCCTGGCAGTTTGTGTTGGGGAACTTGCTCCCCAATTTTTCTAGACTGCAACCTTGCTCTAGTCCTTCTGTAACCCCCCCACCCCCAGCCATATAATTACAAAATGACCCCAAATTCTGATGTGGCTCTCGGGGGGAAAAAAAAAGTGTTTGACACCCCTGGTCTACACGATGGACCCAACTACTGTAGAAATGTCTTAAAGCATTTCCTGGAATATAAGGTCTGGCGGCAGCTTACCTCCCTAAACACACAAACACTTGGCCTACCATTCATGTGTATAGGGAAGCCAGAAGATCTAGAGGTCATCCAAATGACTTTTCGGCCGACAGTTGTGGAAGGTGTAGGAGGGCAGCTCATCCCAGGAAAATTTGGAAAGGTGTTACTCCAACCCTTATTGGTAAATGCTTTACAAACAATTCAGAATTTTTGACAATCTGGCAACTTCTGGATTAAAGGGATTTATATGTGAAATACATGTATGCAGCAGCCATTCTTAAAGGGATCAGAGGACTTATATTAAAAAAAAAGAGAGAAAACAACATGAGGCATGAAAGTTAATGTTGGTCAGCGGCACAAAGCGGATCATCACAGCGATCCCAATTACACGGTAGTAGAAGCCAACGACAAAATGGTAAACAAAGCGCAGCACGCACGGCACATGGAAATAACACGAAGTGAGCGATTGGACAGACGAACGAATGAGAGGCTCTACGAAGCAGCCAGAGGGTGAAGATGAACCAGGAACAGCATGTACCCGGGGACCAACCACTTTGGATCGACCTTTGGTGGCGCTCCATCAAAAATGGAAAATTTGGGGAAAATCTGGGTCAACGTTACTAAAACCGATATTACAGCAGTAACACCTCGCTCCCTATCTGGATATTCACACTTAACCCATCAAAAATGGCTGCCATAAATAGGTCCTATAACCCCGATTACTCGGATCTCCATTTCTTTTTGGCCTCATTTAGATAAAGCAAAAGTTTACGCGACTCCCAACCCGGCTCTCGCATGTACTCAATCATTAAAGTCCTAAGTAAGAAGGAGATTTTACACTTTTTGCCAGCAAGGACATGACAAACACGATTTTAAAAATTAGCAGCTTGAAGACATTCTCCATCAAAACCATCACATTTTTAAGAGCAGACCGTGATATTTCTGGTTTACCATGCAGGCCACCACCGTCTAGGTCTACAGATTGAAGGGAAACTCCAGTTTCGAACTATAAAGAACAGCCATAGTTTTCTCACACAAACCCCCTACATGGTTAGCCATCTATCACCTGCAACCTATCAGGGGGATTACAGCTTGGCACCAAAACACGAGCACTGTAGGGGCCCACTACAAGTCTGGAAGTGCCAGGATGGGCATGATAATCTCACAGAGAAGCTCAAACATTAGCAGCCATGGAATCCCACCAAGACCAGACTTGTATATCATCCTTGGCTCCCCAACCCTTTGCGTGTGATCTGCAAAGTGATCCCGATCTTGTAGTGTCGGTCATTTATGGTGGGCACCAGGACTCTCTAAGGCCAGGTCTCTGTTAGATTACACTCAGATTTACCGAGAACACAACCCCTTGGTATAGATTACCCCCTACAATGGGCAGGCATAGAACACAGTAAGGCACCCTTCATAGTTAAAACTCCTTTAAAGAGTGACAGCACTTTTAAGAAACTTTTGACATGTCCTAGCAAAACATCAAAAAAATTTGGTTAGTGGTGGCCCAGGTGCCGAGACCTCTACTGTTCACTGAAACGAAGGGGCAAAAGGGCACATTAAAGCATTCTACCTCTTCAGCAGTCATCATTCCTGGTTGGTTCTACTCGGCAGCAGAAGAAGAACCCATAGAAGTCTATAGGTTTGTGCTCACCGCTTGAGAAGAGCCAACAAGGAACAATGGTAGCCGAGGTCTAAGTCCATCTTCAGCTTCAAAATATCCCATATGCTGTAGGAAGGCAAGTCTCTGCTGATCATTCTGATGGCTCTGAAGAACGGGCTTTTCTCCAAAAAGGTACATAATGAAAAAAAAACAAGAGCCCTCCAACAAGCGAAGAGCAAGGAGGACCTTACGGTATTTGTAGACTCATTGAGAGGGTCCCAACGGCCTTTCCAAACAGAGTGAAGTAGTAAATTCCATCACTAGCAAATTAGGCAACAGAAGTGATTTTTTTAAACTTTTTGGATTATCTAGTTTTTTTTTTTAATGAAAGGTTCACTTCCATTACTCTTAAACTACATGTAGTGAAAGCCACAAACTATATGGCAGATACTATGGAACACATAGGCTACTTACCAATTTATATATGAATAGGCGGATATAACAAATAAGTTATATGGGGCCAATAAAACAATTGTTAGCTCTCCAAAACTTTTGAAACTCTTATTTCATCACCATCATGATCAACAAAGGCCATCAAGAGGGCAGCTTTATTACTGAAACATGTCCGGGTTAAAGAGATTTTATCAGTTTACCAAAAAAAAAAAAAAGTTTTATAAAAAGTAAACAAAATGTAAACTATTATTCCTAAAAGGGAGGGTGAAGTTGACCAGACATGAGGAAAAATGACAAAAACAGGTTCATGATTAAAGGGGTTGTCCAGCAGCAGCAAGTGGGGTTCAGCACTTCTGTATGGCCATATTAATGCACTTTGTAATGTACATTGTGCATTAATTATGAGCCATACAGAAGTTATTCACTTACCTGCTCCGTTGCTGGCGTCCCCGTCTCCATGGTGCCGTCTAATTTCAGCGTCTAATCGCCCGATTAGACGCGCTTGTGCAGTCCGGTCTTCTCCCTGGTGAATGGGGCCGCTCGTGCCGGAGAGCTGGTCCTCGTAGCTCCGCCCCGTCACGTGTGCCGATTCCAGCCAATCAGGAGGCTGGAATCGGAAATGGACCGCACAGAGCCCACGGTGCACCATGGGAGAAGAGCCGTGGTGCATCGTGGGTGAAGATCCCAGCGGCCATCTTGGTAAGGTAAGGAAGAAGTCGCCGCAGCGCGGGGATTCGGGTAAGTACTAAACGTTTTTTTTTTTTTTTTAACCCATGCATTGGGTTTGTCTCGCGCCGAACGGGGGGCCTATTGAATAAAAAAAAAACCCGTTTCGGCGCGGGACAACCCCTTTAACGCAATGATTGGTCATTGGGTTCCATATAGATGTTTACGGTTCTCACTGCCCATCAGGAACAACGATCAGATCTGTAAAGAATATGTACAATTTTGACAAAAATAAAGATGTATAAAAATTTGGCCCACGTCTGGTCAACTTTACAGAGATTTGTTCCGGAAGCTTCCATTGTCGAATATGTCGACCCAGGTAATTTATCAACCATTATTCTTTCTAGATTGGTCCTCTTCAAAGTTAAGATAAAGCAGGCTGGAGTCACGGTCACCACAGCACAGTCCCACGGCCGGTAGGTACTGGTCAGTAGCTTGCAGCTAGTCCAGCCCGATATCCAGTAGAGGGCGCTGCAGATTTAAGAGCACACTATGTACCTAGGAGAGAGAATAGAGAACAATTTGAGATGTTCATTCTCAGAAATCTCGGAGTCGCTGAGAATTCCCCGTCCTCCAAGTCCCGGAAGGAGGATCATCTTCCAATACAGTGAAGGATAGATTGCCTTTTTTGAAAATATTACAGAAAGAAACCATGGAGGTCGTCAACATGTCAGATAGGGGTGAAATCATTAAAGACTGGCGATCCTATGCTAGTCTGTAACAACCATGGACTGGCCCAAACCTCTTCGTAAAAATCTGTGCATCTCTGTCCGCAATACTTTATGGCAGTTCCTGGTGTAAACTAGAGTTAGTCCGCCAGGCTTTGGTTGGCCACGCCCCTTTCAAAAGGGCACGCCCACTTTTAAGAATACCGTTGATGCTGCTGGAACAAGGACAAAGAGTTGCAAATTTTTGTTCAAGTTTGGCTCTCTTATGCCACACCGGTACACGGCCCTACGTAAACTCCCCTGAAGGGTTACTAAGGCCTCATGTCCACGGGTAAATTAATATTTAAAATCCGCAGCGTTTTTCCCGCACGCGGATCCGCGCCCCATAGGAATGCATTGGACACCAGCAGGTAAATACCTGCGGATGTCATTTTTCCCGTCAGGTGCGGATCCGCGTGCGGGAAAAAATCCGGACATGCTCCGTTTAGGTGCGGGTCTCCCGCGGGGACGGCTCCCGCAGGCTTCTATTGAAGCCTATGGAAGCCGTCCGGATCCACAGGAGACCCGTACCAGAATTAAAACTCACCTGTCCTGGATGCTGCAGGTCTCCCTTCCTTCCCGTCCGGATCTCCTTTCTTCGGCCCGGCGGATGTGCCCGGCGCATGCGCGTGGCCCGAGCACATCCACCAGGCTGAAGAAAGAAGATCCGGCCGGGAAGGAAGGAAGATCCGCAGCGTCCGGAGAGGTAAGTTTATTCTGATTTTTTTGCCTCATGTCCGCGGGGCAGGAGGGACCCGCTACGGATTCTACATGAAGAATCCGCGGCGGGCCTGATTTTCCCCGTGACATAAAAACTCAATTTCTACAATATGTCCTTTTCTGCCAACACATTTCCTTAAAGCCGTGTTCATATGGGGAGGATTTGCTGCGGATTCCCCATTCAGATTACTCGCACATAAAATCCACAGCATTTACGGATGCAACAACGGGGATTTGATTTTCACCATCTCGTCCCCACGCCGTGGAAAGAATCCACGCTCCATCAGTGATGAGAGAGTCATTATAGTGGCACATCTATGGTGCGCACTTTCCTCTTCAAAAGTCTGAAAATCTGCACTAAATAATGTGGATTTTGCACTGCGGATTTGCTTCCAACACCCCGTAGCAAATTACGCCCCATGTGAACCAAGCCTAAAGGAAAAAAATTGACTCCTACAGAGCCACTGGGCGCGCCGTGCTTCCCTCCTACAGAGCCACTGGGCGCGCCGTGCTTCCCTCCTACAGAGCCACTGGGCGCGCCGTGCTTCCCTCCTACAGAGCCACTGGGCGCGCCGTGCTTCCCTCCTACAGAGCCACTGGGCGCGCCGTGCTTCCCTCCTACAGAGCCACTGGGAGCGCCGTGCTTCCCTCCTACAGAGCCACTGGGCGCGCCGTGCTTCCCTCCTACAGAGCCACTGGGAGCGCCGTGCTTCCCTCCTACAGAGCCACTGGGAGCGCCGTGCTTCCCTCCTACAGAGCCACTGGGAGCGCCGTGCTTCCCTCCTACAGAGCCACTGGGCGCGCCGTGCCTCCCTCCTACAGAGCCACTGGGCGCGCCGTGCTTCCCTCCTACAGAGCCACTGGGAGCGCCGTGCTTCCCTCCTACAGAGCCACTGGGCGCGCCGTGCTTCCCTCCCTACAGAGCCACTGGGCGCGCCGTGCTTCCCTCCTACAGAGCCACTGGGCGCGCCGTGCTTCCCTCCTACAGAGCCACTGGGCGCGCCGTGCTTCCCTCCTACAGAGCCACTGGGCGCGCCGTGCTTCCCTCCTACAGAGCCACTGGGCGCGCCGTGCTTCCCTCCTACAGAGCCACTGGGAGCGCCGTGCTTCCCTCCTACAGAGCCACTGGGAGCGCCGTGCTTCCCTCCTACAGAGCCACTGGGCGCGCCGTGCTTCCCTCCTACAGAGCCACTGGGCGCGCCGCGCTTCCCTCCTACAGAACCACTGGGAGCGCCGTGCTTCCCTCCTACAGAACCACTGGGCGCGCCGCGCTTCCCTCCTACAGAACCACTGGGAGCGCCGTGCTTCCCTCCTACAGAACCACTGGGAGCGCCGTGCTTCCCTCCTACAGAGCCACTGGGAGCGCCGTGCTTCCCTCCTACAGAGCCACTGGGAGCGCCGTGCTTCCACTCCACTTCCTGTTAGGTCATCTGTTTTTTTTTCTATATGTAGTAAAAAATAAAGTCCCATTTAAGTACATGGGTGCATGAAAAAGAAAAACAGAACGCACACGTATGCCAAGCGAATGCATTTTATTGATGCAGCCATTGAATCACAGAAGAATATACACACAGATCATTGGTCCATGAAAAAGATGAAAAAAAAAAAAAAATAGCTCACGGACAGACGGATGGACTGGGCTCTTTTTGACGGATGAACCATCATCTGGGTAGACCAACAGCAGTTGATGGACAGCGGTCCACCACTTGGTAAACTTGGCCATCAGCTGATCGCCTATTCCGCTGTTCAGTGCAGTGGGCCGGACATTGTCATGTGGGGATGCGCCATTCAGACCCCCATCCATCTACTGATGGCCTATCCAGAGAATAGAGCCCTCACAACCCCTTTAATGGGTCCGAGTTCTGAAACTTTCAAACTTTAGAACGTTGCCCCAGGGTTGTTTTTGGTGATGAGTATACCTTGTAAAAGGCGGAATACTTTCATGTAGGATCGGCATATAAGATGTGAAAAACTAAGGCAGACTAAAAAAAAAATGTGAAAAACATTGGCAATACAAGTGGATGATGTGGAAGAGGGAGGGGATAAAAAGGATATATCAGTTTTCTTCTACCAGTAGTTCTATCACAATGACCCAACATGTAATTTGACCAAAGGGGTGGGGGGGTGGGGGGGGAAGTTTCCTCCTTTTAGTAGTTTCTTGGCACGGAGCCTACAGCAAGCGTTTAAACTTGCTGGCGCCTCGGAGTTAAATGAAGGTAATTTAATCCCGTGTCACTCCGCACCGCGGCTCCCAGAACAAGAGATTTTTAAGTTAAAACAGTTCATTCGATGAAGCAAATTGAGGTCAAGGTGCACTAGAGGTCAAGTATCCGGAGGCCGGCTGCCTTAGTGAACACCTCTAAAAAAGTCAAGAACATCATTATCACGCCTCTTGGTTACCAGCCGGAAAAGAGAAAAAAAAAAAGGGCTAAAGAAAAAAAAAAAAAAAAAAAAAAATCTAGTAGCTGCCTAAAAAGCAAAAAACATATAAAAGTATATAAAACCTCTAAAACCGTGAAACCATTAGCTGTATTGTGTAGTAAAGGCGTACGGTCTGCGTCGCCGGGTGGTTGGAAGGTCACAGCACTGAATATGGAGAGCCACTGCAATAAGCACTTACCGCAAGGAGGACAATGTGACAAGGTTAAACGGTGGCATTGGGAGCAGGTGAAAGACGAAAGCTGAAGTGGAAGACAGACGGCCTAACTTATTATATTAAAACAAACCAAAAAAATCATCAAAAACATTTGCTTTCTGTAGAAACAAAGACTTTTTTTTTTTTTTTTTAACAGTATATGGAAGAAAAAAAAAAAAAAAAGATCCGGCCCGATACAGCAGATAATCCAGGGCCCGGCGGCAACCTCTGGAGCACAGACATGTGACCCGCGTACTCAGGACTCTATAGTGATATAGGGGAAGCAGCTGTCGACACAAATCACAGCCAGCCCAGCTGTTTGTCAGCCCCGGCGCATATTTCCTATGTACGTGCGCTTCATGGCATCAGCTCACCAAAAAAACAAAAATATAGTAAAAAAGTGTATATTCAAAGAAAATACATAATATAGAGCGTCAATTTCAATGCCAAGTGTATAAACGGTTGTGTAACATTGCGAATACGTTACTTATTAGCATTACACTTCAGAGCTGTATTCACAATTCTGCTGGTTGTTATTAGAAACAGTCAGCGAGCTGGTGGTCAGCCACACCTCTACGGGCTCAGACCGGGCATCATCCGTATGGAAGGCTCTGAGGGAAATGTCCACAACGGTTTTCTTGCTTCTGTACAGGGAAACCTCCAGACCTACTCAGAATGCAGCCCTGTGACTCCATCAGTCAGGCGGAAGAAGAAAGCGAGCGTGGCTAGAACCGTGGATCACAAAGACTGAAGTGATGGCGTGAAAGACTACATTATTGTATCTCATGGAGTCGGGTTAAAAAAAAAAAAAAAGATTATTAAACATTGTTGCGATATCTCTAAACCATTCCTCCAAAATATCACCGACTGTCCGCTGTCTCTAACATTATGTCCTCCCCTCTAGAACTGATCACCTTGTCTTTCTGCCTTCCAACCGACCTCCCCTCAACATCTCCATATCAGTATCTGGCACGACCATATCCCCCAGATGGCATGCCCACTGCCTTGGGGGGGGGGGGGGGGTCACACTGGACTCGGACCCCTCCTTCACCCCCCACATCCAATCTCTGGCCCAAACATGCCACATGCACCTCACAAATCTTGCTAGAATCCAGGCCGGTCCTCACCATGGACACACTAAAGACACTTGTGGTCGCCCTCATCCACTCCCGCCTTGACTACTACAACTCGCTATTCATCAGTCTCCCCAACACCACACTCGCTCCTCTGCAATCCATACTAGATGCAGCAGCGTGGCTCATCTTCCTATCCAGCCGTTACTCAGACCCCTCTGCACTATGCCATCCAATGCAGAACTAAATTTAAACTCTTTACCCACAAAGCTCTCCATGGCGCCGCCATACATCGCCTCCCTCCTGTCCGTACACCACCCAGCCCGCTCACTCCGATCGGCTAACACACTCAGACTAAACACCCCTGTAATACGAACCTCACATGCTCGCCTACAGGACTTCAGCAGAGCAGCACCCATCCTCTGGAACGCTCTACCCCAAGGCATCCGGACAATCCCCGATGCACGGAACTTCAGACATGCCTTTTAAAAAACACACCTCTTCAGGCATACCAAATCTCCTGCCCTAGTCCCTCGCCCCTCCCTATGGCTCCCCGCACCTTCCACCCTGCTTATTGCATACCACCTCTACCCTTGACCCCACCTTACCGCCCCATCCATTTGCTTCGTAATAACCGATTTCAACATGGAATCCCTACTACTGCCTGTGTTCCCCATGCCTCGATCCCCCCAATCCTTGTACCTCCTGGATCACCCCTCCCCGTTTGTTTCAATCTGATTGTATATCACATGTAACTGTATTGTCTGTGTTCTTCTGTGCTTGACAGCGGAATACGTTGGCGCTATACAAAGATTATTATTATGCCATGAGCTTTTTATTATGTATCCATTAAACGGATGTAGTTCTAGTCTATGGGTGACAGAAGCCAACAGCAGAATAGTGATTGCAGCTCTGGAGTAGAACACAAGATGGAAATAAATGCAAGGAAATTAAAAAGGGGTTTTCCAGAACTAAAATATTGCCGATCTAAACTCGGGCCAGGTCATCGGCGGGGGTCCGCTGCTCGGGAATCCCAACAATCAGCTGATTAAAGGGAAAGTAGCGCTCTGGTGAGCGCCGTGACCACTTCAGTCCATACCAGGCACGGCGCCGTACATCGTATAGCAGCTCGATCCCATTCACTTGAGCGGGGCTGAGCTGTTCTCAGGCCATGTGACCCAGGAAAGCGATGTCATAGGCCTCAGAAGAGGGGGCGGCGCTCACCTAAGCGCCTTGGTCCAGTGATTGGCAGGACCTGGAACGGCGAACCACAGCGATCAACTATTGATGACCCACTCTGAGGATAGAAAAGCCCGTTAAGTCGTATTTAAAGCCTTTCAATGTAAAGATCCCTCTTATTATCCTACAATCTGGTAAGTAGGGCAATGAAGCACTGCAGGCAAATTCTAGGAATGTTTCCACATGACGGGTAGAGACAAGCAGCTACACAACACGATTACCTTCTGCTGACTCAGGGATTAGTTTAGCAGTTTTTATTATCGAACTAAATATCCCAGGGGTGCTTGAGGGAAAACCACAGCTTTAACTCCAAAACCCAAGTTTAGTAAACTCTCTGCTTTACTTTTCGGTTACATAACATTTTCTTCTCCCGTTGCGTCTCAAGCCGTGTACAGAGTCACTGTTTCCTGTTAACAGAGAACAGTGCATTGTGGGAGCAGCACCTGCTGCCACCACTAGGGGGAGGGAAACACCGTGCATGCTATTTACTGAGCTCAATAAGTCTGCAATGTGCTCCCTCTAGTGGTGGCTGCTGGCAGACAGAGTTTTAGCATTTACCCGGCAGCCAGAACTTTATCATTTATCTGTCTGTCTATGAAGGGGATTTGGAGCTCTGAACAAGTAAAATCGGAGAGCAGACGGTTATAAAAATATAAATTAGGAAATTAATCTGCACAGGATGAAAACTTAAAAACAAGTGTGTAAAAAAAAAATAAATAAAAGGAACGTTCATTTGGAGAATGGGTTCTAGGATACCATCAATGTGGTTGCCCACTTCTAGCTGTTCTGTTGCAGGAAGCAGATAGCTCCTTAGATTGTATAGTGGTCTGAGCTGGAACTGCAATAGGAGTCCCATCCACTTCCAAGAGAACTGCAGTACCAGCCAGGGCCACTGCGCAACGTACAGAGCAATCTGCTTCTTGCAGCAAAACGGCTAGAAGTGGGATAACTCTTTATGTTCATATTCCCCAATACTCTAGGCCCATATGCCCTTAATGAGCAGGGTTCCCCCCGCTTGGGACCCCCTTTTATGACCTAGAATGGAAGGCTGTTCAATTAGAGCAGCACAAGTTCTGCCATCCTGTAATACTACATTTCCCCTAAAGGGGCCGCTGCAGAGGCAATGTGTAGCTGTCCGTGGTTGCCCCTGCAAACTGTACAGATCCGCCCCTAAATTCTTTTGTGCTGCTGATTTAGACACGGTTTGTGCCGCAGATCCACAGATTCTGCCGCGGGTCCGCATCAAAGTCCGAAGCGACCTTGCAGACTGTGACTCCATTGTTGGGGATCTTCTGCCACAAATAATCTGCGCCATTTCCGCTACGTGTGAAAGTACCTTAAAGGGGACAGCGGCCGTATCCCTTTAATTTTGCACATCAGTTGCAAAATCTCGTTTTTTCACGGGTTTAATGTCTAATGCGATAAAACAGGAAGGCGAAGGGACGGGATTCATCGAGGGAACATTATGGCATGTCATTCCCAACAGCCGCAGCCGCCATGTCACCCAATCAATGATCCAGTTATCTCTCCATTACAGCAAATCCCGCTTCCAGAGCAAAGCGCTTAACCTTCTGCAATAATCAATTTTACTTACATCCCCCCCCCCCCCCAGAACGCAGACGGCCTGTCTCTACCGCAGATCCACACATTAGATGACCCAGGCCATTAACATCTTCTATTACGCTGCCATTGGAACAGACAACTCTTTTTTTCTACTTCTTGTTTCCCGGAGGATGTTTTATCAGCACGCACCAGTTTTAAAATCCATTTACCACGGAAGACGGGCTTATAGCTGGGATAGCGCCCCTACTGAGCACGTGGGCTTGCGATCTAAATACCGGAGATGCCTGTAAGCAGCTCGCATTGTCCTCACTTGCCTCTAGAACACAATGCAAACTCTGCCGTCAGGTCAAAATAATTACTGTCATCACACATAAAGGAAGACCTAGAAGCAGGAAAGAAAGCATAGAAACGCGCCGCCGCCAACCGCACAGCAATAATAACGGATATACTGCGGGATAAATGGTAAGTACAACATTCAGAGTAACCGAAAACTGTAGACGTAAGGAGAAGACAGACCCCAAGAACTCGTCACCCTAATCACACTGATTCATATCATATCTGCTACTCAATGCCAGGCGGAGGCTGCAACAGTCCAGCTTTCTGCAAGCGAATATATCCAGAAATCAATAATATTCCATTAAAGGCAGACCCGGCGCAATAAGAAGATTATCTGGTTTTGTCTTGAGCTGCAGCTACATAAAATAAAAAGGACTATTGTCTGTCCCAAGAGGGTAAGGGGGGTCTGGTAAGGGTTTGTAGGTCTGCATCCTGATGACTGTGAGAATGGGGACTGACTCAGAAAAGGGTGACTGAAATAATGGACAGGCTTGCGGTTGCCTCCAGGAAATGTCTCAGAAAGCCGGGATCATACGTGTGTCATACAGTCCCACTCAGGGTGAAGTCAGCAGCTCTAATGCTTTCCACTCGTTACATAATTAGTAGAACATAGCACAAATGTATTATAGACAAAAACGGGGGGAGGGCAGGAAACAAAAAGGTACTACAAACATCAAAACCAAACCAAAAAAAAGGAAAAACAAAATATATATATATTCCTCTAGACACTACCCAAAAACCTTCTAGCATCTTAAGGGTCAACCACCGACAATGAGGCTTATACTCACACTGGGAGGCCTCGTGAAGCACTTCACAGTTCGGACAGTGGTAGAGGTCGATATCTGCCGCCTGATGTTCCTCAACTTTTACACAGCTGTGGAGAAAAAACATTTGAAAAGTTTTAGTTGATCAAAATGAGGAAATTTGGGAAAATTTTTCAATTAAAAAACAAAAACAACAAAAAAACAATCTTCTAAAACATAAAAAGGGGTTACAACTTATTTTAAGGCACTAGTGGCGGGGAGGCTTGGATCTTAGACTAGGGCTGGTTCTCAAAACTATCTCAAAACTTATAGGCGAGTTTCCCACAAGCGTATTACACGCACATTTATGTGGACAAGCATCCCGACTTGACCGTGGGTCTTCTGATCATCATAGCCTCCTATGATCCTACGAGTCAGTGTCAGAGAGCCACAGTCAATGGTGGCCAATATAGTGCCCATATGGGTGCTCACTAGAGATGAGCGAGCATGCTCGGTAAGGGCAGTTACTCGAGAGAGCACCGCTATTTTCGAGTAACTGCATGCTTGTCGGAGAAATTTCGGGGGAGGACTGCAGGGGTGAGTGCGGGGTTGCGAGGGGTGGGCGGGGAGATGGGGGAAGAGAGATCTCTCTTGGTCTTGCCCCTCCCGAATTTTCTCCAACAAGCATGCAGTTACTCGAAAATAGCGGTGTTCTCTCGAGTAACTGCCCTTACCGAGCATGCTCGCTCATCTCTAGTGAGCGCCCATATGGGCACTATATTGGCCACCATTGACTGTGGCTCTCTGACACTGACTCGTAAGATCATAGGAGGCTATGATGATCAGAAGACTCACAGTCGGGTCGGGATGCTTGTCCACATAAATGTGCGTGTAGTACGCTTGTGGGAAACGGACCTATAAGTTTTGAGATAGTTTTGAGAGCCAGATCTAGTTCCACTGACCATAAAAGAAATCCATATCATAAAACTCTACATGCACTTTCAGCTAACCTCCCAGTACGGTAATATGGAAGGCCCCTGGCAGTGCTGACTTTACGTTAGATGGCACCTTGTATTGGAGTTTTTTCCTATTTTTGGGGGGGTTGGGATTCCAATATAGGGTCCCATCTAACCTAAGGTTGGCACTTGTGCAGAAAAGCAGCAAGATAGCATAACTGCAAAGGAACAGCTCAGGGAATAGATAATATACCAGAACATTACATTTATAACAAATACGGCACCAGTACCAACCAGAGTACATAGATACGGCACCAGAACTAATCTTAGTACATAAATAGAGCTTCAGAACCAAGCACATGACATAAATACAGCACAAACCAATCTCAACCCATATACAATACACTACCAGAACCAAGCTCATAAATACAGTAGCAGAACTAAGCACCAATAGACCGACAGATGGAACATAAGGAGTGAGAAGACAGAGGCAGAAGGAGGAGGATTTATGTAGCGCCACAAAAACACTGCTGCATGGAGGAAGCTCACCTGGCTGGGCAGCCGTGATCACCCAGAGCCTGCATCTGCCCGGTGCCCACCCCCCTACAAGCTTGTGGCTGGCACCCTGAGTGACTGGATGGGTCGCACATATCAAAGGCCAACCACGGTCATAGGGATAACCTGGAAGGATCTGGGGTTGCCCCAGCACATTAAGCCTGGGTTCACACAGGGCGGATTTGAAGCAGCAGATTCCGGGCGGAAATCTCGCGTTTTTTTCGCTGCGACCAAACCGAGAGATTTCCGTTCGGAATCCGCTTTGTGTGAACCCAGCCTAATTGGTTTGCAATCGCAGATTGATAGGTAAATGACACAGTTCACGCGCGAACCACCCAGCCATGACAAACCCCAGCAAGAGAATGACCGAAGACGTACACGTCGATGAGAATACCCCCCCCAGATACTGGCCTCACGCCGGGCGAGGACGGCCCCATCACTGCGTCATACCACGCATTTTAAGGCCTTGACATAACGCAAAACAGCAGCTGTTTCCAGAGCGCCGCATAACATTGTTAGGCAACGGACCTGCCAACACTTGGCTGATGAGAAAATGATCCAGTCACAGCTAGCGGGTCATAAGGAGGGCAAGGTGGGTGCCAAGACGACTCCGAGAAAACGGTCTCCGGAAAGATGCCCCTACTGGAGATATTGTAAGCCTGTTGGAATCTACAATCCAATTTCCCGCACCGCCGCCGAGCCGCCATCACTTATTGTTCAAAAGAGTGAAAGTGAACGATAATTGTCTAAACGCAGCCATTGGCTGTTTATTTGTTCCTTTTCTGCTAATACCGGTTATTAGTATTTATAGCACCAGCGTTTCTGGTGGCGCAATACACCACTTATAATATAGTGAATGACATCACATGTAACTCACTGAAGGACCTGTGAGGACGGTTAGAGCTGATCAAAATATTAAAGGATCTGTGATGACATCATTGTCATGTGATCAGGGGCGGAGTTTAGAGCTGCAGTGATTTAGAGATGAAATTGTGGCTGGGATGAAGGACCTGTGAGGACGTCACAGCCATGTGATCAGCGGCGGAGCATGTAACTCACTCACTCACGGACAAGGGGTCATTAGTACTTTGATAAAAATCCTTGTTGGTTCGTTCACTACAGGCCCATTGCTTATCACTCAAAGAATCGTTTGAGCAATTATTGAGTGATAATCGTGGTGTTCTTTTTACAGAGCAAGGTGATCGCTCAAACATTGAGCGATCACCTTGCGTTCTGATCGGAGGACGCAGAAGACAAGCGGGGTGTCCCCACTTGTCTTCTGCATCCAGCTGTTCTCTGCTCGGAGCCCCTGGCTGTTATACAGCTGAGCACTCCGAGCGGGGTATGAAGAACGCAGCTGGACAGCGGTGTTCTTCATACTCCACCTGTCTTCAGGGAGCGGGATACAGCTGAAACAATAGTATCAGCTGTATCCCGCTGTGAATCCCTGATGAGGCTCATGGTCAGCACGCTGAAAGACGATGATAAGTGACGGCTTAACGAGAACTACACAATGTCAGCGCAGTTAGACGCAACGATTATCGCTCAAAAGACGGCTTTTGAGTGAATTTTGAGCGATAATCATTGCATCTAAATGGGCCTTAATGGTGTATCCAAAGTACAGAAGTCTCTTGCTCTGGGTGTGTGTGTATAATTAATATATATATATTATATATATATATATATATATATATATATATATATATATATATATATATATATTATATATATTAAAAATACCGCTGAGGCCTCGTTCACACGAGCGACAAGGTCACACGTTCTTGTCATGTTGCTACAAATCGCATGTATGTGAAGCCCATGCTTTCCTAGTGGTTAATTCATACATGTGATGTTTGGTAGCATGCAACATCCTCATACAAAAACCTTGCGGGTCCGGAGATATGCCCGCCGCTTGTGAGGTTTTGTAGCCCATGTTTCCCTATGGAGCCTTCCTCCCTCTTGTATCGCACGAAAACACGATTTTTTTAGGGTGCGATGCAACTTTGACAATAGGAAATCCTATTGTCAAAGCCATAACCTAAGCCCTGGCAGCAGGAAAAGTATACATCACCTTAGAAGTGCTGTTGTCTCTGTCACGTCTTCTGCCTGGCACTATTCTCCTTCACCTCTTCTGACCGGGGATTGAAAAATCCCCGTCTCCTGGAAGTGCCTCTCTGATTGGCTAAAAGCGTCAGCCAATCACAGCCAGAGATTCCAAGAAGCAGAATTTTTCAGACCCAGAAAAAGATGAAACACAGTGCCAGGGACCGTGGAGGAGATGCAGCGGAGCCCTGGACAGCACTTCTAAGATGATGTATCTTTTTTTTTTTTGCAGCTAGGGCTTATTTTCCGGGTACGACTTATATTTCAAGTCCCCCTCTCACCCCCACCCCAACCCCCAAAAAATCCTTGCATGTAGCACTACAAAATCGGTATCGGTGCTATTTTCTTGCCCATGTGAACGAGGCCTTATTTCCATCATTTAAAATAACGTAAAGCAAAGCCTGTTATGCCCTCCTAGGTACTAACCCATTGACAAAACATTTGGAGTACCCGTCCTGACAAGAACAACTCAACCCAGAACCAAGACCCCAATCACCCTATTCCCCAATGCCGTGAGGGGAAAGAATCACTAATATTTTGGGGAATTATTTTCAGGAACCATGTCTGATCCATCCAATCAGCGCCAATGTAGTGGGTCTTGATTCTTTGTATCCTAAGGCTGCCAGTCCATGGGCGGTGCGATACACCGCCGCTGGAGCCGCCGCCAGGAAGCACTTTGTCATCGTGAATTTCCACGATGAACCTAATGATAGGTTCATCGTGGCAAATTGCAGCCTGCCACGATATTTAGACATGAGCAGAAAAATCGCGAGCGGAGCTTTCCATAGTTATTTTATGGAAACTGGTCACTGCGTTACTCGCGTGTAGATTATTGCCGTGGGTAACACAGTGAAATATTGCCCGTGGACAGGAAGCCTTACCCAACAGGGTTCACCCTACCAATCACAAGGGCTCATCAGGGACCAAAGATTATAAATGTCACCAATGATAAACGTCATTAATTATATCCAGAATCGTTATATCATTATCTGTCTGCCATCAGCTCTCTAGGAGAGACAATGCATGCGGCGCTCTACACTGCAGAGGAGGTCGGGGTAACGGCTGGGCAGAACATTAAAGGAGATGTCCCGCGCCGAAACGGGTTTTTTTTTTTTTAAACCCCCCCCCCCCGTTCGGAGCGAGACAACCCCGATGCAGGGGTTAAAAAAACCACCCGCACAGCGCTTACCTGAATCCCGGCGGTCCGGCGTCTTCATACTCACCTGCTGAAGATGGCCGCCGGGATCCTCTGTCTTCATGGACCGCAGGGCTTCTGTGCGGTCCATTGCCGATTCCAGCCTCCTGATTGGCTGGAATCGGCACGTGACGGGGCGGAGCTACACGGAGCTACACGGAGCCCCATAGAGAAGAGGAGAAGACCCGGACTGCGCAAGCGCGGCTAATTTGGCCATCGGAGGGCGAAAATTAGTCGGCACCATGGAGACGAGGACGCCAGCAACGGAGCAGGTAAGTATAAAACTTTTTATAACTTCTGTATGGCTCATAATTAATGCACGATGTACATTACAAAGTGCATTATTATGGCCATGCAGAAGTGTATAGACCCACTTGCTGCCTCGGGACATCTCCTTTAAGTCCTATAAATTACAAGGGAGAAAGAATGTATGGAGATGTATATATTATTCCACTAAGGGTCCTTTTAGACAGGCAGATATCGTTTAACCAGCGGGTGACGTCACCGGAAGGTCGCACAAACAGCCAGTCAGATGCATCCAGGGCTCATGGAAAAGAGAAAGTTTCCTAAACTCATCTACTCCTTTCCAGAGAGACAAACTGGTCAATAGACTGTATTCTGCTAATATATAGGGGCCAGACATGACTACACAGGAGACCCTTAGTACTTGTCCTAATATATAGGGACCAGACATGACTACACAGGGCACCCTTAGTACTTGTCCTAATATATAGGAACCAGACATGACTACACAGGGCACCCTTAGTACTTGTCCTAAAGTATAGACCAGACATGACTACACAGGACACCCTTAGTACTTGTCCTAATATATAGACCAGACATGACTACACAGGGCACCCTTAGTACTTGTCCTAATATATAGGAGACCAGACATGACTACACAGGACACCCTTAGTACTTGTCCTAATATATAGACCAGACATGACTACACAGGGCACCCTTAGTACTTGTCCTAATATATAGGAGACCCAGACATGACTACACAGGGCACCCTTAGTACTTGTCCTAATATATAGGGACCAGACATGACTACACAGGGCACACTTAGTACTTGTCCTAATATATAGACCAGACATGACTACACAGTGCACCCTTAGTACTTGTCCTAATATATAGACCAGACATGACTACACAGGACACCCTTAGTACTTGTCCTAATATATAGGGACCAGACATGACTACACAGGGCACCCCTAGTACTTGTCCTAATATATAGACCAGACATGACTACACAGGGCACCCTTAGTACTTGTCCTAATATATAGACCAGACATGACTACACAGGGCACCCTTAGTACTTGTCCTAATATATAGGGGGACCAGACATGACTACACAGGGCACCCTTAGTACTTGTCCTAATATATATAGACCAGACATGACTACACAGGGCACCCTTAGTACTTGTCCTAATATATAGACCAGACATGACTACACAGGGCACCCTTAGTACTTGTCCTAATATATAGGGGACCCAGACATGACTACACAGGGCACCCTTAAGTACTTGTCCTAATATATAGGAGACCAGACATGACTACACAGGGCACCCTTAGTACTTGTCCTAATATATAGGGGACCCAGACATGACTACACAGGGTACCCTTAGTACTTGTCCTAATATATAGAGACCAGACATGACTACACAAGGCACCCTTAGTACTTGTCCTAATATATAGGGGACCAGACATGACTACACAGGGCACCCTTAGTACTTGTCCTAATATATAGACCAGACATGACTACACAGGGCACCCTTACTACTAATCCTAATATACAGGGGACCCAGACATGACTACACAGTGCACCCTTAGTACGTGTCCTAATATACAGGGACCAGACATGACTACACAGGACACCCTTAGTACTTGTCCTAATATACAGGGACCAGACATGACTACACAGTGCACCCTTAGTACGTGTCCTAATATACAGGGGACCCAGACATGACTACACAGGGCACCCTTAGTACTTGTCCTAATATATAGGGACCAGACATGACTACACAGGGCACCCTTAGTACTTGTCCTAATATATAGGGACCAGACATGACTACACAGGGCACACTTAGTACTTGTCCTAATATATAGACCAGACATGACTACACAGGGCACCCTTAGTACTTGTCCTAATATATAGACCAGACATGACTACACAGGGCACCCTTAGTACTTGTCCTAATATATAGACCAGACATGACTACACAGGGCACCCTTAGTACTTGTCCTAATATATAGGGACCAGACATGACTACACAGGGCACACTTAGTACTTGTCCTAATATATAGACCAGACATGACTACACAGGGCACCCTTAGTACTTGTCCTAATATATAGACCAGACATGACTACACAGGGCACCCTTAGTACTTGTCCTAATATATAGACCAGACATGACTACACAGGGCACCCTTAGTACTTGTCCTAATATATAGGGACCAGACATGACTACACAGGGCACACTTAGTACTTGTCCTAATATATAGACCAGACATGACTACACAGGGCACCCTTAGTACTTGTCCTAATATATAGACCAGACATGACTACACAGGGCACCCTTAGTACTTGTCCTAATATATAGACCAGACATGACTACACAGGGCACCCTTAGTACTTGTCCTAATATATAGACCAGACATGACTACACAGGGCACCCTTAGTACTTGTCCTAATATATAGGGGGACCAGACATGACTACACAGGGCACCCTTAGTACTTGTCCTAATATATATAGACCAGACATGACTACACAGGGCACCCTTAGTACTTGTCCTAATATATAGACCAGACATGACTACACAGGGCACCCTTAGTACTTGTCCTAATATATAGGAGACCAGACATGACTACACAGGGCACCCTTAGTACTTGTCCTAATATATAGGGGACCAGACATGACTACACAGGGCACCCTTAGTACTTGTCCTAATATATAGGAGACCAGACATGACTACACAGGGCACCCTTAGTACTTGTCCTAATATATAGGAGACCAGACATGACTACACAGGGCACCCTTAGTACTTGTCCTAATATATAGGGGACCAGACATGACTACACAGGGCACCCTTAGTACTTGTCCTAATATATAGGAGACCAGACATGACTACACAGCGCACCCTTAGTACTTGTCCTAATATATAGACCAGACATGACTACACAGGGCACCCTTAGTACTTGTCCTAATATATAGACCAGACATGACTACACAGGGCACCCTTAGTACTTGTCCTAATATATAGACCAGACATGACTACACAGGACACCTTTAGTACTTGTCCTAATATATAGGGGACCAGACATGACTACACAGGGCACCCTTAGTACTTGTTTATTCCTGTTGACCCCGAAATGGAAACGACATGGGAACATCCCCATCCGCATGTTGTGCTCCCCTACTTTCGTTTTATCCCAACCTGCAAGGGTCATTGTTTAACAAGAGAGACACAGAGAGCCTCCGGTCTGTATAAGGACATGCTAAGGCAGCCATAAGCTTAAAACACTGCAAGGGTCCTGCAGTGCATTTGCAGCTGTGGAGCCGGCCGTGACGCTGCGTACTGCCGCGTGTGGCAGCGTAACTGTACCGCGTGCCCATGGATTGCAGTACATCTGCGGCAAAATAGAACATGCTGCTTTTTCTCTTGCGCTCGCATATTACGCAATACTGACACACCGCTGTGAACGCAACTGCGTAAGGCAATGTAATTAATTGCTTGCGACTTATCGCGCATCACACGGGCGTACAGAGGCCACGTAATACATGGTAAACATTCGGTTGTGAGAGCCCGGCCTAAGGCAGAATCAGATACATTAGAAAAAACTAAAAAGTAGCAAAAATTCAAAAACTCCTGCCAAGACTTCACCCGCAGGTTAAGCTGTGCGAGTGGGCAGAATCGCGCCATTGTCCCTTGGATACACCAGTTTTCTGTCTTCAAGGTGGCCAGCACAGTCATCTACGTACCTACTGAAATCCAAGACACTGTTGACATAAGCCGCGCCGGCCAATCAGCATAGTTTGCCTAAGGTAGCGAGAAAATGGCGTCCGACATCTTGAAAGACTGAAAACAGGGCCGAGCAAATCAGGTAACAGCTGAATATAAGTAGAACAAAATCTCATCAAGGAGCGGGAGGGTCTCTAAGTAGAGTGGCATACCCCACCAAATATCTTCCCACCCCCTGCTCTGTACCTGTGTCAGTCTTTACTGCAGTTCAGGGATTCTATTCATGAAAATTGCTATAGAATGCTACCACATTGTGCGAAAAAGGGCACCGGGCATGAAAGCAAAGCTATTTTGCAGATATTAAAAAGTCCAGTCAGCAAACTGCGGCCCGTTCTAGTATATATATACCGTATATACACACTAGAACGATCCGATTAACTTTAATGCAACATAAATAGGAACTTGTAGGATCTCTTCCCTCGGTATAACCAGGAACAAATCGTCTAATAGCAGCCAAAAGGGAAGCTGCCGCCTCACTGATCTCCTACTATAGAGGGCTGTAAAGGAGAAACTGCTGCTTTGATCTTAATTACAGGAAACAGGCTGCACAACGTAATTAGGGCAATTCCCTTTAAGAAAAGGCAGCAGACAGAAAATGGTATCAGCGGAGGCTCCGGCTGAGCCGCATGGAGGAGGCAGAACAATTAGGAAGATCACTGTAGTCAAATGTGTGTTCAGAGCCATCCTGGGGGATGATCGAGGATCGAGCGAGAATGGGGTCTTATTAAGGGTGGTACATTTTACAACACGCTGGAAAGCAAGAAATGGCCCTCAGAAGGCAATACAAACTGGGACCAAACGCTCGGGGAATAAGTTGGCTATACAAATAACAAGTCCTCTCCCCCTTATCTCTAGGGGACACCAACAATGAGAACAGGGGAATGGAGTAAACAGCCAGGTGCCAGGGGGAATGGAGTGAACGGCCAGGTGCCAGGGGCCCAATGAGTCTAGGGGAAGCCCACTGAGGGGCAAGATCAATCCAGTCCTCGTTCTTTGAAATCAACTGTATCCACATCTTTAAGACTCAGTTATAACACAGGTGTGCTTCCTTATCCACCGCGCTGCACCTTCTTTCATGCAGGTGACACAATGTCAACGTGCCACCTATACTGTTCCACACAATCCTGGCCAGAAGAGGCAAAGGATGGAGGATGCCGCGGGAGCATGATGGAGAGGAGTAAGTTTATTCAAGTTATCCCCTATCCACAAGATACCTATCCGCGGCCTACTACTGCCTCAAGCGGCACAGCGCGGCCTACTGCTGCCTCAAGCGGCACAGCGCGGCCTACTGCTGCCTCAAGCGGCACAGCGCGGCCTACTGCTGCCTCAAGCGGCACAGCGCGGCCTACTGCTGCCTCAAGCGGCACAGCGCGGCCTACTGCTGCCTCAAGCGGCACAGCGCGGCCTACTGCTGCCTCAAGCGGCACAGCGCGGCCTTCTGCTGCCTCAAGCGGCACAGCGCGGCCTTATTAATTAGTTGGGGTACAGCTGGTCCTGTAAGTGACTCAGGGAAGGGAGTGCACTGTCACCCAAGGGCCCACATAAACCTGGAACTGGCCCTAGTTATAGGTTACACTTTAATACAGGTGCATTTAAATTGTCGGCCAAATTGTTTATAGAGATGATAGTGTGTGAAGCCATAAGAGAGAGTAACTGCTGACATCTAACAACTCTTTCTAGAGAGTTGAGAATTGAGCTAAGAGGCAGCACATGTGAAAAAGACTTGGATATACTAATTAATTTATAGACTGAACATAAGTCAACAGTGTGATGATGTAGCAAAAAGGCAAACAATTCTGGGATGTGTTAAGAGAAGCATAGAGTCTAGATCACGTGAGGTCATTACCCCCTCTACTCTTCCTTAGTCAGACCTCATCTGGAATACTGGGTCTAGTTCTGGGCACCCCATTTTAAAAAAAAGACATCGACAAACTGGCGCAAGTTCAGAGAAGAGTTACCAAGATGGTGAGCGGTCTGCAAATCATGTCCTATGAGGAACGGTTAAAGGATCTGGGAATGTTTAGCAGAAGAGAAGGCTGAGAGGAGACTTAATAGCGGTCTACAAATATCTGAAGGGCTGTCACAGTGCAGAGGGATCAGCCCTATTCTGATCTGCACAAGGAAAGACCAGAAGCAATGGGATGAAACTGAAAGGGAGGAGACACAGATTAGATATTAGACAGTGAGGGGGATCAATGAGAGGAACAGGTTGCCATGGGAGGTGGGGAGTTCTGCTTCAATGGAAGTGTTCAAACAAAGGCTGGACAGACATCTGTCTGGGTTGATTTAGTGCTCCTGCACTGAGCAGGGGGGTGAACTCAATGACCCTGGAGGTCCCTTCCAACTCTACCATTCTATATCCGCCAGTTGGTTGCAAGTGCAATAAGACCAAGAGACACAGCTGCCATCACCATCCTCATGACACAGAGAGAGCTATCGGTACAGAACTGGCCGTTATTAAAGTTGTTGCATACAACGTGGTGTTTCGGCCCATCGTCTGTGACCCTCTCCCAAGCGTCCTGTAGATTGAAGATATTATTTGCAGTTCTCAGCTGGATCTATGGTGCCTACATATAATAGGTACGTGACCCCAGAGTACCACAAGAAGCACGAGAGACCCGACCAGCTGACAATGGACACCTTACATGCATCACCTCTCCATTCGCCATCTATGGAGTTGACGGAAAGCGTTGTAAACGTCAACCCCCTCAGTCCACTAGACACCTGTGGCCAGGTGATGCTGCGCGACAACCCTGGGTTGTGTGATGCATCGCCACTTGGCAGCAGCCCTTCTGCAAGCTTGCCACAACAAGGCCCCTTTAAGAGATCCCCTTTTCCCATGTGGTGCGGGTAGCCGGTGAACACTTAAGACAAGTCCCCGACAGCTGCATTTCTTCCACGTCTGCTGAATGCTCCATTTAACTTGCAGAACAGTTTCCTGCCAGGTAGCCGCGCCGTTTCCAAGGTTATTGGCTTCCAAAAGCTTTCCGTTCCACTTTTAGGTTGTAAAGTCTCTTGACGACCGATGCAAAAAAGGTCAGGAAAAAGAAAAATCAGCGGAGAGACTACGGAGGAGGAAAGGCCCGACGCCAAAGTGCAAGTACAAATGGTATCTGTCAGTGACCATAACGGAGACTTGTCATCGCATCAGTCTGACGACCGAGTCTGGTGAGTCACCGAGTGTCACTTAGGGTCTGTCACCTGGTCAGCCCTCACAGCTCGCGGGCGCGACATACGCCATTTTTCACCCTTTCCTCTTAGACAACAAGCACCACTGAGATGTTCTGCGTATGGTGGCTTCCTAACAAGTCCGAGAAGTTGGTGGCCTAGTCAGCGTCTAAGGGTCTAATTAGGGGGCGCTGGACAGGGATGAACTAAGCCGTTTAGACCTGCAGATTTGTCATTTAAACAAGTGAATGTCAGAGTTCACTCATTCACCATTTATACCGACAGATGCGACGTTGACTCTGCGAACCTTACTTTCTCTGTAATGCGGATGACTGCGGATGCTCAACGGGAAATTTTAAATTTGCCGGGTTCCCCAGCCTCTTGAGCGACACATTGGCGCATGCGCAGAAGCCCACGGCAGGTCCAGACCATCGCAGGACGGAGGTGAGTATTTTCAGTTACCCTCATGGATCTGACAGCATTGAGCTGTCACGTCATGAGCCTGCGGGGCTTTAATCCCCAGAGGCAGCATGTTTTTATGTCCCTGGGGATTAAAGCCCAGCAGAGCAGGGCGCAACAAGGCAATGGGGCCGTCACTAATGGGTTATCTGGCCCTGGGAGCAGCGGTGTCCGCACGTACCTACCTTTCTTTATCATCATCAACTCCCACTTTTCCCGTATCAATTGCGGACAGGCCGCGGGTCAGACGGCTTCTACTGACTGCAATGGAAACCATCCGTGCGGAATCCGCTTAAAAATAGAGCATGCTACGATTTTTCCTCCATGTGTGGAAAGCACAATGGCTTTCCGCTCGTGTGCAGGAGGAACCACTGTTCTGTCAATCTCATTTACTGATCGATCACGTTAAAGAAACCCCCCCCCCCCCCCTAAAAAAAAAAAAAAAAAAAGCACACAGCACGGTTTATCTGTGTGTTTACACTGATCACTGGAGCGAATGTGGAAACTGTGCCTTTTCTCGCTGCCCAAGTACCCTTTCATGATTCTCTCCGGCAGCGGGGCTTTGATGCTTATCTCCTCAGAAGGTGCCAGAACACTGAGGGCAAACAAACAAGAGATAAAAGACAGAAAGTCACAGCCCTACAACAAGCAGCGGACAGCAGGCGGGCGGTGAGGCCCTTTTACACGGATTGCTCAAAGCATCATCATTCAGTGTAAACGGAGCCAGCGATGGATGATAAATCAGTCACTTTTCGTCCATCATGTAACGCAGGCATAAAAATCATGGTTGGTTCATTCGCTAATCGTTCCGTTTAAATACTGATCGCTCATTAATGGTCATTCACTTATACAGTGAATGAGAACGACTGAAGGGTTTCTCGTTTGAACGGGCCAACGATGTATCTGTACGGGCGAATGTGGACATCATTCGCTCATTCAGACGTGAAATCAGCGGGTGTAAGCGGACCCTCACACTGCAAATATGTTCGGATACATTCAGATCCATGGAGGCCAGTCAGGCCGGGACGCACGTCCGATATTATGGATGCAAAAACGCGGTTGAAATCCAGTAGCGCATTACAAAGCGGCCTGTCACAGCCGTGGGCATGAGGTTTAAGGGTACACGCGCCCACAGCGGAACTTCCTGCTGAGATTTCTGTGCAAGTTCCACCTAAAAATAAAACGCGGCCCTAAAGACGCCCCCGCAGCGGGATTAACAGCGGGATTTTCCACGAAAATCCCTCATCAAAAAACTGCGCAACATCAATCCACATAAAAACCCGCATGTCTGAATATACCAATTTAAGCGGCATCCGCTTCTAAGTGCCATGGCCGCTGGTTAAGTGATGGCCCCGTCCCGGCATCACCTGACTGGCAGCCATGACACTTATGAATGGTGGTTTCCGGGTGAGGGCGGCTCCATGCGCTGCAGCGAGGGGCCGCTGACTGCGAGAGAAGATACGCACCAATAGTGCATATTTTGATGCCGTTTTTGACACAAACGCTGAGGATTTTTACACGTATTTTCCGCTACGCGAGAAAGTAGCTTTAGGCCGGCTTCACACACAAATATCACATGTACATGAGCCTGATCTACACACGAGCCGCCATCATGCCGGCTGGGAGTTGTGCGGCCCCTGAGCTTCAGCTCTGCATTGACGATGGCCGCCCGACAAGCGCATTATTAAATGGACATGCGTTTACACAGCAGGACAGCAACAACTGCTTCTGGAGTGTCACATTGTGATCAAGGGATAAAGTTATAGCAGAGAGAGAGAAAAAAAAAGCAGCTTTTCACACCAGGAGCCCTTGGCAACCAATCACAGTGCAGCTTTCATATTGCCACAGCAGTTTAAGAGATGTAAGCTGAGCTCTGATTGGTTGCTACGGGTGACGAGGCCTAGTCTGTGTAGTAGTCGTCAGCCACCATAAAATATTTGCAATGTTGCAGCAAGTAAATCCGCTTTCATTCCGCCTACACACGATCGCTGATCTAATGGCGGCCTCATCCGCACATCAGCTGTGTTTTTGCCAGGTTTAATTACCAGTTACGATCTCTTAATCGTTCGATTACAAACCAGGTCAATTAAAGCGCGTGAAGGCGCGGTGCGTCAGGGAGCGCCGTCTACCCGTTCCAAATAGTTCTTTAGATTTACTGTGTAATGCAGCCTATTGTTCCCTGTTATCAGTCAGATCGAAGAGATTTGTGCTGCCTGTTTATTTACCTCAAAAGATTATCTAGACCACATACAACAGCGGCGAACGCTCAGCCGCGAGGCGAACGCTCAGCCGCGAGGCGAACGCTCAGCCGCGAGACGTAGTAGGGTCCTTCCACTCGACTATCAAACGCCCCAAAGATTATCGCCAAGGATAAAGCAATTTAGGGGATTTTCATCTCCACTTTTCAAAGCCAGAACCTTTTTTTTCCGTACGAGGCATGTTTTTTACAAGGCAACTTGTAGTTTTTATTGGCAGCATTTTTGGGGTAGATATAACATATTGTATCACTTTCTGCCTTTTTTCCCCCTCGACACAGCATTAGGGGGTCTCACATGAATGTATTCTAATTTCAGATTCCGTGATCGCCGTCCGCACGGACCTTCCGCGTCAAAAGGCAGGCAGTGAAAAGCAAGCAGTTCCGATTTTTCCTTCACACTCGCAGATGTGAATTGCTTGTTCCGTGAGCAAAAGAAAAAAAAAACTCGCAGCATGCTCTATTTTGCCGCAGACGCCGAGCAGACAGCCTCCATCAAAGTCAATGGAGGCGTCCGACCCGCAGCCCGTACGCAATTAACGTTATGTACGAGCTGCGGGTACCCGCATCAGGGCTGAGCGACGGCACTAAAATACAAAGAAAGAAAAGAAAAACTGTACTGCGCTATACGTAGTGTAGACGGGGCTCACAGCTGGAGTCCGCCGCAGGCCCCCCCCCCGCACGCAGAATCTGACCCGTTCGTGCGAGTCCGGCATAAATGTAACAAATATTTTTCTGCTGATCGCAACGATTACAACCGTGCCAAAATTGGGGTTTTTTTTATGTTTCCACATTTGCACAATAAAACACCCTTTTTTGGATTTTTTTTTTCCTTTCATCGTTGCATCCAAAGTCCCAGAACTTTTTCCTTTTTCCATGGACAGAGCTCTGCAGGGATGAGCTGTAGCTTTTATTGGTACCTTTTTGGGGTGTATACGGCTTTTTTCATCACTTTTTGCTTTTTTTGGAGGAGCCCAGTTTGGTACGGCAGGCTTCGCCACTACTGAATTCACTGTGAGCTTTGGTGGCAATACCAACCCGGGCCGCTGCACCACTGGCACCGGAATCCGTTGATCGGTGGAGCTGCCGAGCTGCGGACCCCCGCACCATCAAGAGGAAAAATAAAAATGCCCAAAGTCCCAGACAATCGTAACGCTATAGCGCTCCGCGGCTATCGGTCACCGCAAAACAGAGCAACTTCAGTATCGGAACCCTGTTGATCGCCCCAATAATCCTGTAAGCGATTCCCTATCCTAAGGGTCTTGGATTAGGGGCAATATGGAAGAGATGACCAACGAGGGGTCAAAACTACACATAGATTTTCTGCCATATTGGAAAATCAGTGCAAGGCACCCCCTTCGGGTTTTTTTTTATGCGTTTGTCACCAGGAAATGGTGATTTATCTGGTTTTTCTACAAGGCCTCATGTCCACGGGGAAATTCAGACCCGCTGCGGATTTGTAACATGGATTTGGGCTGCGGATGCACTTAAAATTGTATTTTATTGCATGTGGGTGACACGCGGATGCGGTTTTTTTCACGCGTGTATGTACGCGGATGCAATTTTTACGCTGGAGGTGTTTTGCCCACTTTACCCCACCTCCTAGTACTTTCTCCACCTCCCAGCCTTGAAATCCGCAGCGGATCTCCCGCACCCATAGAGATCAATGGGGGCCATCCGGAGCGTGATCCGCACTTAAAAATTGAGCATGGCGCGTTTTTTTTCATGCACAGGAAAATTTTTAAATCACTTTTAAATATCATCCGCGGGTATTTATCTATGTGCGGGTGTTCAATGCATCCCTACGGGGCGCGGATCTGCGTGCGGGAAAAACCCTGCAGATTTTAAATTACAATTAGGCCGGCTGTGACGGGCTCCGCCGCGGAATTCCGTGGCGGAGCCCGTCACGGCGCCCCCCAGAGACCCCCAAACTTACCTGCGGATTCAGCGTCCTCGCTCCCGCATGATGCTTCGGAGTGACGCGCTGCAGTGTCATGTGACATGGCTGCGGCGGCGGTAGGCGGAGAGGCGATTTCACGCTATCTTCCGCTGTGCTACAGTGGAAGATAGCGTGAATGGACGGCTTCCATTGACTGCAATGGAAGCCGTCCGCGCGTACACCTGCGGCAAATAGAGCAAGCCGCGGGTGAGGATGGGTGATTTCACGGTGCGGAATTCCGCGGTGGAATTCCGCACCGTGAGGCCTGAGCTATTAGGCTCAATAGAACCTAATAGCTGCGGGCAACGCAGCGGAAATCCGTCCGTGGGAAGGAGGCCTAAAAATATATAATTGTAGCATACAGGCCTGATACAATATGGCGAGCAAATTTATTTTCTGGGGTATTTTCATGGTGCTTTGTTGCATCGACTTTGAAGCACGAGCCGCGTTGTGCCTCGAGTCAGCGAGTCCTTATTGTATGTGACTTATGAGGATAAGCCCCACCGAACAATAATGCATGATCAGATGGCGACCGCGACCCGTAGAGACGAGACACGCAGTAAAATATCAGAGGGCTGCGTGGTTATGGCACAGATAACATGGCGGCAGCACCAACCTCCACTAATAATTTATGAACGTCCTTATGGCAGCGTATCACATTTACATGTAGGTCTGCGTACAGTAAACGACGGCGATCAGGAAAAATGGGGGCGGCTTAACGAGGAAGGCAGAAAAGTAAAGTGGGGGATGGGCACTCATGGTACAATGACCTAAATTGCTCTCTGTCCTTCAAGGGTCTTTGATCTTCTTTTACTTAATGTCAATGCCTTGATTCAAGAGCAGAAGCAGAAGAGCCAGTTGTTCTGTAGAGGCCGGTCGATGGATCACAACGGGCTACTCAAGCTTGGCGGACATTGTGCCAGGTGCAATCAAGTGGCACGGACGCTTCTCGCTCCTTATGGTTCACTTGTCACGTCCCAACGGCCCTTAAGACTCGTTATTTTCGTGCTAAAGACACTTCTAAAGAGCACATCCCCCCCTAACTAAAAAGTTCTATCCCTTTCGGGAAAGTTGTGTGACAACCAACATGGCTACTATCACAACTCTCAAAGGGCTCCCACACCTATTTCGTGCGGAATTTCGCCGCGGCAAATCCGCATGCGGCTGCTAATCCCGGGATGAGCCAGCCGTGTGGACGAGATTTCTGAGAAATCCGCTGCGGCTAAGCCGGCAGAAGCCACCGCTGCAGTGCGGATTTGCCAACCGCAGCATGTACAATTTTTTTTTCCCGCTGCGGCCGCTCTCTCCTCTTCGAAAGCGAGCAGCCGGGCCCCTTCAAACCCGCCGCGGGTTTTGCAGCGGCAATTCTCCCGGCGGAAATCTTGCGGTTTTTCGCTGCAGCCAAACCGCGAGATTTACGCCGAGAATCCGCCCTGTGAGAACCCAGCCTTAGGACGCATACTTTTCTGTGGCGCAATATACACTACTGAGTATTGTCAAGCAGTGTTCCTGCAAACACTCGGCAAGCACCATTCTGATCAGTTTTATGGAGGAGACTCGCCCATTCAGGTCAATGGAGAGAAAAAAAAAAAAAAAAGCAATCCATGGGCGGTCCAAGAAAAATGTAGCATCCTACGAAACATCGCTAATGTGAAAGAACCCATAGGCTTCACAGACGTGATTGTAGCGCTGTCGTGGGCTGACGATGCCCGGTTCAGGTGGCATGAACCTGGTGACATAATCCCTTTTACTATTGATAGCCTATTCTCTGGCGGCCGCTGCTTGCTGGAAGCAGATAGCACTGTCCATATTGCAGAGGCCCAGGCTGGTACTGTACTGAATTAAATGGAAGCTGTGCCTGCAGTACCAGCCCAGGCCACTGCAGTGTTCACAGCGCTACCCGCTTCCAGCCCGATCCACTCTGACAGCAGCTCAGCAAACAGCTGATCGGCGCAGATCCTGCCGATCATCTGCTGATGACCTATGCAGAGGCCGGTCTCACACGGCCGGATTTCAATTGCGCCTGCTTTCATCCGCAGATCACCGGATAAGAAGGTCCGCGCGGTCGCCGGCCGGGCTCAGAGCCGGATTCTGCCGCGGGCTCCGGCGAGACCGGCCTCAGGATCAGCCATCCCCTTTAACAACAATCCAAGGGCACGTTTTATTTTTCCTCGTCTCTCGCTGACGCTCACTGGTGCTAAGAAGGGGCTTCTGTTGTGAGATAAAAGCCAAGCCTCGTTTTCTACTCCAGTCACAGCCAAAGCAGCACTCAAACCAGACAATAGACGCTCCGGTGTCCAGGATCTCCCATTTGCTGCCACAATATAGTCTTTGGAGAAAAAAAATCTGATTAATACGACAAAATGGAAGCTTTTTTTTTTTAACCCTTCTTTGACAACACAGGGGTTGATTGCCTAGCAACCATAGCACCGCCCTTAGCAACCAGTCTCAGATTTGCAGCTGGATTGGCGCTGGCACTAGTAATCCGATTTCTACAGGAGGGTTCAGTCATATATGACCGGGCCGAGAGCCTCTTCCAACCAGAACGCCGGGAGGGACGGTCCTGCCAGCACAGCGCCGCTCGGAGGCCAACAGGCTGTTGTCAGATCCATTGTGTGTCCCGGGTTCAGTCAGCGAGCACATTGGGGGCCGCAGTGTGAGCCCGCCGGGCGTCGGTCCCCCGGTTGGCGCTCTGATTATCGCTCTTTTGTTAGCAGCAATTACACATACTTCCCAACAGGCCGGCTGCAGCCCGGGGAAATGGCGCTCCGTAAACCAGGGAGTCAGAGACAATACAGGCGGCTGCGCTCCCTCAGGCGCCCGCCGTATATCACCTTCATGTCACATTCTCTATTACAGCCCTCAGTGTGACGAGCCGCGCAAGAAGTCTCATCATGTCATGGAAGCCGTCCTAAACCGGCACCAGGCCTAATCGCACGGGCAGCCTGACAGGTCTGTCAAAGCTAAGACTTCTATTGCCAATCTAGAACATTCTGATGACCCCCTGTTAATCCTCCTGGAACTGTAGGAGAACCGAGCAGCACCAGTCCCCTTGTCAGGAGCTTGTGGCCCTACTATGAAGGAAAAGTCCCTGCAGGTGACGTGAATGGCGCACCCAAGCCGTCAACTGATTCACATATTTCCAGGAGGAATAAAAGAGGAACGTCACAATGAAAAATTCTAATAGTTCCTTTTATAGGGCCAACACTCAGGGCATGTGAGAGGGTCTTAAGGACTCTTCTATGTGGGCGCCACGGGCAGCGATCCACGAAGAATGCCGCTCGCTTAGCAGCCATTCTGGCATGGGGTCCTACGGAACCGTTCACACGGAGCAGACGGCCGATGATTGGGAAGCGAACGGACGTTCTCCAGCGGTCATCCGGCCGTGTAAAAGGTTCCTAAGACGCGACGCCCGAGCGCTCCTACTTCATCTGGAGCCGGACGGATGCTTCATGTCCCTCCGAGTCTAAAAAAATGGGAAAATAATTAGCAAGGGTTAAAAAGCGCTCCTTCCTGTCAGCTATAAATCAGCGGCTGTCGATGCTGTCAGCCGCCGCTGAGCCGCTGATCTACGTTCCTGGTTCAGCGGTGGTTGAAGGAGGTAGGAAGGAAGGTGTAATCTTCCCAGAGATCAATAACCGCGCTGACAGTCGGATTTATCAAGCGATTCATGAGCGCTTTACCGACAATTAATGCGCTGCCGGTAAAACGTATTAAAAATAGATCAATCCGTTCGTGTCCTAAAAGCTGGACCGCCGCGGAGATTAATCGGAGGCCGCACTCACAGCATCCGGAACCTTAGGCGACATTTCCACGCGCCGTTCTCCCGCATAATTTGTTGTGTGATGCGAAACGCACGGGGAACAAACCCATTGTCTTTAATCAACGCACGCGCATTTATATGTGGTTTTTCGTGCGCCAGAAAAAAAAAATTATTATATATATAGCGCAGTGCGCCCCAACTTTTGGCGTAGAAGAAACGCCCATTCTTCCCTATGGGGACAGAAAAATTAAGACCGCATCGCGCTCACACATGCATTCGAGTTTCATCTCATGTGCATTGAAGGCGAGGAGATTTCATTCGCATCGGGGAAGAACGGGCGAATTCCTCCCACGTGAAAAATCGCGGCGATGTGAGTGCGATACGATTTTCTCACCAAGTGCATCGCAGCTGCATAAAAATTGCATGTTTGCAATGCGCACGTTTCCAGGACCAATATCGCACTTGCCCATATAATGCACCCGGAGGCCACATCTACACGGCCGATAGGGAGTTACGCCTGAGGCGCAAATCTCATCGCGCAGCGAACCGTAATCCGTGTTCTGTGCAATTTGCGGCAGAAAACAAGTCCCGCTGCGATTTTTCTGCCTCAACAGCTGCGAGAGAAAAATTGCAGAGAATGTGCAGATACAGAAAACACGGACGGACGTCACGCTGGCAAACACGCAGCGCAATACATGCAAGGGTCACACGAAAAAAAAAAAAAATGCACGTTGCTTCAGTACTTTTAACGGGAAAAAATAAAATCGGCCCACCCATGAAAACGGCAGGCGAGGGCGATACATTTTTTTTGTCTCTCGTAGCAAATTTTGGGTGACTTTGCCCATTTTTCTGTCGCACCAATAAATAGAACCTTCGCAAATAACGGTTTTTATTGCAATGCAAGTTTTGTGCGTCTCGCAAAGAGAATCGTCAGTGAGAAAAGGGCGCCAAAGCCGCGGCGCTCGGCACTGCAGTGCGGCGGTTTATATATTTACCGCTCCAAAAACCATTACAGAACGCCCAACTGTCAGGTGACCGGCTCATTTACGTGAGCAGGAATACGCGGTATATACGGACGCATCTCGCAGCTGTATATACCGCCCAAATGAGTACTAAACCGGTGAATCCGGGGATGTAAGTGCTATACGTACCGCGCCGAAAGCCGCCACTCAATGCATTGAGCAGCGCTGCCAAGTAGTCCGCCCATTCTATTTAATAATGGCGGACTACTTAGCAGCTGCGGCTTTCAGCGCTCCCACCGGGAGAGGTAAGTATGACGCCCCCGGACTCAGCGGGTCACCTACCTGCAGAGAACTTTTTACCTTACGGTAAATAAGGATCGTCAGCTGCCCCGCCAGGATCGAGGCCCATTTACAAGATGGCAAGACATATAAATCATCCAAGCAAAGCCCAGACCCCGGAAACGATGCGTCCTCCTCCCCCGATGAGCGACCGGGGATTGAATGTAACGGAAGAATTTAATTGCCCCCTCAAGTCACTGCGAAACACTTGGTTGCGAGCTCCAAGCTACCGGGAGGGGGCTACAGGCACGCAGCTGGGACCACTGCCAACACAACATACCTTGACCAAAAGCTGGCAATCAGCCGGATGTCACAGACCTAAAGCCTTAACCCAATTGTGCCAGCGATTGGCCAAGGACGTTGTGTTCTGTCCCCGTCGGGCGCACTTCCACTTCTAGACAATAGTTTCCATAAGGGACTGTGAAGTGGAACAATCTAATCAGTTCACAGCTCCCAAGTACCCGGCAGGAAACAATCTGAGCCGTTCCTCCAGCGCAGAAGCTCCCTCTCTACGGACGGTCACGACTAGGTGGCTCCTCAAAGACGTCACGACCAGTCATAATAGAGGTCTTACTCAGGAGCTCCAACAGCAACCAAGGTCAAAAGAAACTCGTGACCGACTTAAACACTGAGCTGAAAAGTGTCAATAGTTGTGCAAGCCCACCAGAAGATGCAATATTGTGCCCCTTACTCATGTTGGACCCTTGAAGGTCCTGCTGTAGAAGTCCCACCTGGAGGCAACGACCCAAAGCGAAACCAAGAAACAAATTCCAAGCAGCAAGAAGTCCCACAAAAAGAAGTTAGAAGCAAAGTTGTAGATGTTTCTTGGCAAGCAGCCTCCTGGCATTGTGCAGCCCTTCTTCTGTTCATTATTACATAATTTTACATCACGGAAAACATGATGTGGAGACTGAGGCCGTTGCACTGGAGGAACCGAAAAAGGTGGAAATATGCCCCACTAGCAGAAGAGGAGACAGGAGAGCCGAGCCCAGGCAGTGGGAGGGAAATCCGTTGCTGGCAACACGTTTCAGTGGCATCTTCCTTGGGCCATTTACAGTAGACAAAGGACAGCCAGCTTCCATTGCCACCCAAGGTAGAAGAGCTCCATAAACGGTCTCTGGGTGGAACCTATATATCTCCGTAGACTGAGCAACCTCAATTTTCATGGTGAGGTGGTCTCCAAGCTGCGGCTCTCCAGCTGTTCTGAAACTACGACTCGTAACACACCCCGACAACCAATCTTTGGAGACCACCACTCTATACAGGATCTCTGTCCCACGAGCAACCGCCTTACACTCCTTGAGTTGGACCAGATATCTCATCTGCCAGGTAGACCGCCATCTCAATATTACCCCATCCTGTGTGCCAGGGTTGGGCAAATACCAAGAGCCAAGTAGTCAACGCACCCAGGAATATGCCGCCGGCGGTCAACTCTTGGGTCATTTACCATTGCCAGGCACCAGGAATGGTCCTAACTGGACGGATCAGTGGAAGGCCAGACAAGCGAGCCCCGATCTCATTGATCCGCGCTCGTTACGGATGGCCAGCTCTGGAATGGATTCAGACGCCAGATGGAAAAGTCCCGGGAATCATCACAGCTCCTTATTACTTGTACTGAAATGTTTTTAAACAATTCTGCACTTGAATCCCGACACCAAATCGGCAGAAATTAGACAAAACGCTTAAGCGAATGACGATTACAGAAAAAAAAAAAAAAAATCACTAACGAGAAGACTTCATCATGGAAATTAATGTGGTAGAAAAAAAAAACAACAAAAAAAAACAAAAACACAGCCCAATAAGTAGGAGGCAGCAGGTGGGACATTATGTAAGAGCACAACCGCTGCGAGACGTAATTTTGCGAGCGCGCTAAATATTTACACAGCAATTGATTCTGAGTGTCGCTTACACAGACAATCAATGCGGAAACACACACAGCAACCGCCGCACATGAGACTCGCTGATTAGTAACCGAACCCATGCCAATCTTACACCGCCGCCGAGATCTCGCCTCCTGCTCTAATCCAGGGCCGAGGACGAAGACAAAAACACCTTTCCCATTAGCAAAAACACTGTAGCCTTTTAGTAAATACATATATATTATATCCCCACTGTAGCCCTCCTATATACGGCCTACTACATTGCCAACCGCACACGGCGTCACCATCCTTGTGCCAGTATGGTCCATCGGTGCATGTGTCATCTCTGTCATACAAGTCAATTGGCAGAATCCAGAGCTGCATTCGTAATTCAGTTGCTTGGCATTGGAAAGGCTCAACAAAACTTTTCATCAGACAGTTTAGCTGAGCTCCTACACGGGCGGACAGTTATTACCTGGTGTACAGAGGGCACTTCCCAAAATATAGAGCTGCGTACAGACAGTAAGCGATTTCAGCTATGAAGCTGGCAAAAGCAAGAATGCAGCTGAGGACTATAATACAGGTTTTAATGCAGGATAAGTACTGTATGTATACAGTGACTCCAGCAGAATAGTGAGTGCAGCTCTGGAGTATAATACAGGATGTAACTCAGGAGCAGTACAGGATAAGTAATGTATGTACACAGTGACTCCACCAGCAGCAGAATAGTGAGTGCAGCTCTGGGGTATAATACAGGATGTAACTCAGGATCAGTACAGGATAAGTAATGTATGTACACAGTGACTCCACCAGCAGAATAGTGAGTGCAGCTCTGGAGTATAATACAGTATGTAACTCAGGATCAGTACAGGATAAGTAATGTATATACACAGTGACTCCTCCAGCAGAATAGTGAGTGCAGCTCTGGAGTATAATACAGGATGTAACTCAGGATCAGTACAGGATAAGTAATGTATGTACACAGTGACTCTACCAGCAGAATAGTGAGTGCAGCTCAGGAGTATAATACAGGATGTAACTCAGGAGCAGTACAGGATAAGCAATGTATGTACACAGTGACTCCACCAGCAGAATAGTGAGTGCAGCTCTGGAGGATAATACAGCATGTAACTCAGGAGCAGTACAGGATAAGTAATGTATGCACACAGAGACTCTACCAGCAGAATAGTGAGTGCAGCTCTGGGGTATAATCCAGGATGTAACTCAGGATCAGTACAGGATAAGTAATGTATGTACACAGTGACTCCACCAGCAGAATAGTGAGTGCAGCTCTGGGGTATAATCCAGGATGTAACTCAGGATCAGTACAGGATAAGTAATGTATGTACACAGTGACTCCACCAGCAGAATAGTGAGTGCAGCTCTGGAGTATAATACAGGATGTACCTCAGGATCAGTACAGGATAAGTAATGTATGTACACAGTGACTCCACCAGCAGAATAGTGAGTGCAGCTCTGGAGTATAATATAGGATGTAACTCAGGATAAGTAATGTATGTACACAGTGATTCCACCAGCAGAATAGTGAGTGCAGCTCTGGAGTAGAATACAGGATGTAACTCAGGATCAGTATAGGATAAGTAATGTATGTACACAGTGACTCTACCAGCAGAATAGTGAGTGCAGCTCTGGAGTATAATACAGGATGTAACTCAGGATCAGTACAGGATAAGTAATGTATGTACACAGTGACTCCATCACCAGCAGAATAGTGAGTGCAGCTCTGGAGTATAATACAGGATGTAACTCGGGATCAGTACAGGATAAGTAATGTATGTACACAGTGACTCCAGCAGCAGAATAGTGAGTGCAGCTCTGGAGTATAGTACAGGATGTAACTCAGGAGCAGTACAGGATAAGTTATGTATGTACACAGTGACTCCACCAGCAGAATAGTGAGTGCAGCTCTGGAGTATAGTACAGGATTAGTAATGTATGCACACAGTGACTCAACTTTTTATGTAGAATAATTCTAAATATAAACTATAAATTAATGGTAAACTGACGACTTTTTTTCTGGGCCCAACAAACCTTTAGTATCTCTGTGGTGACGCTCATCATACATCTTAATTGCAGCGTCTTAAATACCTGAATTTTGTCATCGCACCCCAAGGACAATGCGCTCCAATCTCCAGGATTGAGGTTTTACAGCGATTTTTTCCTTTTTGTTGACTGACAATAGAAGCTACTGTAATTCTACGGATCAATTCATGCTGGATTATCCCCTTCTGCAACATCAAAGGCAGCCCCTTATCTCCTCCACACACAAACCCATGACTACAATACCTTCCTGGATACCCAGGGCTACTCGTCAGTCCCAAATAAGAGGGCACGCTGGGTACGGCTGGGAGGAGGGCGGCAGGATGAGCGGTAGGACGCAATCGAAGGCACAAAACACGGCCGGTAGATATATATCCCGGAGTCCGTCTCCTCTCTGCAGTCGTCGATTCTGCATTTCTTCTAAAAGGTACATTTCCCTTAAAGGGATTGTCTAGGGTTAGAAAAACATGGCTGCTTTCTTCCAATAATAATATCAGTGCAGGTGACACGTGTGGTCCCAGCTGATTCCTGGGGCTTAAAGGGGTTCTCCATTACCAGACAACATCCCTTTAATAGGGTTCCCTGTAAGCAGCATTTACCCCTCTGCCAGGATCCAGCGCTGCAGCCCCGCTCTGGTCCCGGTGATTGTTGTGACAGCCAATCTCACAGGAAGTCAGGTGACCGCTGCAGCGTCACATTCCCGCACCCCTGGCATCACAAAGAGCAGTGACTCGGCAGCCCCTGACTGGCTGCAGCGGTCACCTGACTTCCTGTGATGTCAGCTGTCACAACAATCACCGGGACCAGAGCGGGGCTGCAGTGCTGGATCCTGGCGGCGGTGGAGAGACAAGTACAGCTCACTTCATTATTTTACTATAATGGGCCCTATTAAAGGGATGTCGTCCTGTAACCAGACAACCCCTTGAAGCAGTCAGAAGTAATCAGCTGATCATCAGTGCGTTCACATTTAGGGCGAGCGTTCGCAGGTAGCAGCCATCGCAGCAATGCTGCTTCCAAACTGATTGTTAAAAGGGGTTTTCCCCATATAGACATTTATCTCCAATCCACGGGGGTCGCTGGGACCCGCAGCGATCCCGACAGCAGCGCACCGGAATGCTCCACGCAAATAGAGCGCCGTTTTTCATGTTCGACCTCCGCTTCATACACTACTTTAGGACAGAGGACGATTGCTGAGTGCGTTGCGCTCCGTCCGCCCCATAGAAGCAAATGAAGCGGCGGGCAATTATCTGTGCCCCTGCGCCATTTTTAAGGGGCATTCGGGTTTACCAGTCTCTGAATCATTGGGGGTCCCAGCAGTCCGACCCCAAGTGATCAACTCAGGTCACAAAGTGGCTTGCAAGTAGCCGGAACCAACATCTCAGTTGGACTTACTCCCCGCAGGTCGCAGCTACCTAGGAGTCGTAATGCGACCACCATTGGCCTCTATGAGATCTCAGAGCCATACAGTCATCTCTAGGCGCCTGGCCAGGGTCGCCGTGCAGCCCTGGATTTTGGGCTGGTACAAGCAACCCTTTTAAATGGGTCTGAGCTTCCATCAGAGCAAACACCACATATCCGGCATCCAAAAGTTCCCGTACGTTATGTCAGCCGTAAAGTAATAACGAGGCAGAATAAAACCCCTTTTTACGAATTAATGAATTTTCAACCTCATGGAAATATACCCGGACTTGTGAAATGCGGCGCAGACATCCATCATCAGCGTCCCTGGCATTGCCAGCATGCACCATAAAGCGTTCTCATCAAAATCCACTTTTCAGTCTTAAATCTGTAGCACCGCCTCGGCGTCTGCCAACGGAGCGGAGTCAATAACACATCTGATAGAACGAGAAACTTCCCGTCACACCAGAGCAATTCTGCTGTCAAAGCATCCGAGCATACGTCGTTCAGAGCGCCCGGGGCCGGGGCGGTGGGGAATAAATTACTACATGCACGAGGATGGAAAACAGAGAAGAAGGGCAACGATGACCTGGGCCATGCCTACGAACGGAGATATGGGTGCAAGGTAACAGGTTGGAGTGGTGAGGACATTTCACCCAACATACAAACCCATACCAGGTCCCGGGTGAAGAGTGCCGGCCCTTGCCAAGTCCCCGGGGAGACGGGTGCAAGAAAAAGTCTTTGGGTCGTGGAGACCATAGAAAGTAGCGCAACGTTAGCATGGTCAACGGATAATCCTTCCAACAGAAAGAACCCTGGCCGGGCTCCCGGGGAATCACATCAGCCCCTGCCAGGGCAAGGGGGAGACGTGCCAGACCTCTACCAAGACTTTTGCAAAAATAATCAGCTACTGCCAAAGACTTTGTGCCACTATAGCTACTAACAATGGCCCCAGGAAAAAGGTGACAGCTCTTCTCCGGGAAGAGGAGATGGCTTTGGGTGCAAGGAAACATGTTTGAGTCGGAGAGACCACTGAAAGCAGGACCATGTTGGCATAAGCAAAAGTTGGCATGGTCAATGAGTATGAAACCCTGCCACGACCCCCCAGGAAGGAGAGAGGCCACCGCCAGGGACTCCAAGGAGGTGTGCTGGCTGTGGGTTCAAGGAACTGAGTTTATGTCATGGAGACTATTGAAAGCAGGACAAAGCTGGCATGGGCACAAGTTGGTAATGTCAATGGATATTTCTTTCAGTGCCAGCAGGGCCCCCTGGGGAGTCTCACCAGCCCCAGCCAAAGCACAGGGGAGATACGCCAGCCCCCTACCAAAAAGTATGAAGGAACTTCAGCCGCTGCCAACAATTTTTTACCTGCTGCCAAAGATTTTGTGCCACCATGCCCCTGCCAAGCCTTATCACAGGAGGCACAACACCCCTGCCAGGACCCCGTTTACCTCCCAGGGAGGCGCGCTGGCTATGGGTGCAAGAAATTGCGTTTGTGCAGTGAAGGCCATTTAATATTGCACAAAGTGGCACGAGCAAAAGTTGGCATTGTCAACAGATACCGTGTCAGTCACCGCCAACGGGGACCCCTGGGGAGGCAGCCGGCGAATTGCGTTTGAGTCGCAGAGACCACTGAATGTAGCACAAAGCTGGCATCGTCAATGGATAATTTTCACAGTGCCAGCCACTGCCAGCAGGGGCCTCCCCAGAGAGCAGTGGCATCAAGAACACCCCCTCCACCCGGGGAGACACGCCAGCCAGCTATGGGTGCAAGAAAACGTGTACGGTGCAGACCCTTGCAAGCAGCGCAAACTTGGCACTGTCAAGGGGTAGTTCTTCCAGCACATGCGCCCCTGCCAGGGCCCTGGGGGGGAGGCGACGGGCCAAAACTTTTGCAAGAAACTCAGCAACTGCCAAAACTTTTACATGTCACTGCCAAAGCTCTTCTGCGCCTCTCCGGCTGGAGCTCAACCATATCCAACTCCCCGTTCAGCACAAGATCAGAGAGGGAAACACAAGCCGCAGATCGTCGCTCTTATCCCCAGCGCCAAAACTAAAAACTCAAGACCGCGCCAGGGATACGTCCCGTCCCTCCATTATGTAACATCGCATTCCTTCCGTGCTCAAAACACAAACACAATAGGTCAAACCGGCAGCAGGCGAACGTCACGGAAGAGGAAAACAGCAGCATTGTCACAGCGGGCCTGCAATGGACCCTTGCGGACACCAGGGGCAGCGGCGTGCACTCCTGTTTTGTTTAAAGGGGAGGATTTAAATGTCCTCACAGCCATGCTGTCAATCAGCGGCTCCCCTTACAATCACAGCCTCCCTCCTCCCCCGGCGTCTGAGCAAATACCCCCGGCCCGATGTCTGAAAACAAAGCTGCGAGGCGAGCGGAGCAAAACAACAAGCCACACAATAAAAGCAGAAACACGAGCGACAGCCGCAATAACGAGCACAACCTGCGCTGCTGCCCGCCGTGCGGCCGGCCCCGACGCCTCCTTTGTCTAAGTGACCACAAACCAGCACTGCAGACATATAGATCCTATAGGTCCCCGACGGGACGGCTCCCCGCGCCGCACGTCCCATCCGCGGCGTCCCCAGCGACCGCAAAGTTCCCAAGTGATCCGACATCACAAGTTATTACATAACAAAGACCCCCGGAGAGAAGCGCGCCGCGACGGCGGGCGACGGTGGGCGACCGCGACTTATGGTCTGCGGCTGGAGGGTAAAGCCATCGGAAGCCGCGTTCTAACAGGGCGACATCTTGCTTGTCACCTCATGGTAAGGTGCAACGTAAAGGTCACAAAGCACATGTCGTACCGCAGCGGCGGCGCCCACGCCGACCACTCACACAACTCCTGCTCCGTACTGACAGCGGGGGCAGGGGCGTCACTGCAGCTTCAAGGGTGCACGGGTTATACCATTCTAACGGAGGGGGTTATGGTTAACGATCGCTGGGAAAACTCCATTTAGGGGTCACCTATAACCCCGACTTTTACCTTTAGGGGAAACTCGCTAGTCACTGGGCATTCACTATAAGTCGGGGTGCTAGAGGGGCCCCCCAAAGACATGATTTTTCAGGGGAGCACTTACTTCCTAAACACATCGTTACTTTATGAAACTTAGTTAAATATTGGGGGGCGATGAAATGTCAGTTTTGGGGGGCAGGTGCAGGACCACTTTTTAAGGGGGTCACCAGTAACTAGAGATGTTACTTTTTAGGGGGCTTCTTAAACGTAAAAACGACTTTTGGGGTCGACATGCCACCATCTTGAGGAGTTGAGGAGCGACTTCCCCCATGTCTTTACTTTGGGGGTCACTACACGTCAGACGGGAAACTATTTTTGGGGGTCAAATGTCATCATTACATAAAGAGGCAGAGCAGGTCGTTACTTTTAAGGGTATTTTAAGGGGCGACACAAGGATACTTTTTGGGGTACATAGTCTAGACAACCATTGTGGGGGTCAACGATTTCAATAAGTCGATTTTGGGGGGTAACAGTCAGATTGTGAATGACTTTTAGGGGCGGACCCATCATCACGACGGGGGGGGGGGGGGGGGGGAGTCATTGCATTTGGGGGCGGAACTATAGACAATGATGAAGCATTTAGGGGTGCAATGACAACGAACCCAGTCAACAGCTTTTAGGGGGCAATGACAAGCATTCCTCCGATCTTGGGGTAACATTAAGTCAGATTGTCAGCTACTTTTGGGGGCATCGATCATCATGACAGAGGCTGACGGCCAGGCCAACACTTTTGGGGGACACTACTGTTGGTGCAAGCATAAGAATACTTTTAGGGGTACAATGTCAGGGCAGCAGTTTTTGGGGTGCAGCTATAATATAGGAGAATGGAGCAGGTCACCCGTCACCATGATATGGGGGTGCAAACTAGGTCATTAGGTCACCCCTTTTGAGGGGCACTATAGGCGCAGACATAATGAGGGTACATTTGCAGGGCAACAGTTTTGGGGGGGGCAACTACCTCAACCGGGTCAACACTTTCAGGGGGCAATGATTTAGGCAGGTTTTCCGATTTGGGGGAGACAAACTTCGATTGTGATCTACTTTTGAGGGACACAACATGGGGGGACGACCAGGTTACCGCTTATGGGGGACATAACTATAAGCAGAGACATAACAGTTTGAGGGGTTCAGATAACAGATTTGGGGAGGGGCGAACGTAATCACAGGCATGAGCGGTGGTCAGCGATTCCGGCCACTTTTGGGGGGGGGGGGGGGGGGGGGGGGAGAGAGCGACAACAATCGCAACATTAATGAACGGCATGGTTAGCACTTTCGGGGGGCGCAATCACAAGAAGAGGCGTAATGATACTTTTTGGGGGTGCAACTTCCAGATAACCATTTTGGGGTGCACCGATCATCACGACGTGGGCGAACGAACTAAGTTGCAGCTTTTGGGCAGGACGAGTGCAGACGTAAGGATATGTTTGGGGGTGCAGCATCGGGACAAGTTTTGGGGACCACCTACAACCGCAGGGCGCTGCTTCCAGGTGGCACAACTAACTGCACAGGCGGGATGAGACTTTTCGGGGTCCCATGTGCGGACAAGTTTGGGGGCACACTGTGACATTACTTTCAGGGGTCTGGACTCTTCCCAGCACCTCCATAAGGCAGTAACTTTTGGGGTGCAGGGAGCAATGCCCCCCCATCCAGTGCCCACAGGAGGTGGGTGCTCTCTCTGTGCCAGCCTGGGCCCGGACTTCTCATTAGCTCTAAGACCACCTTATTGTTATTGCCCTCCTCGCCGTCCCCTCCGCTCCCAGCAGCCCCCGAGCCCCCCGCAGCTGCTGCAGCGCCTCCTCACCTGCTGTGGAACCAGTCCTTGCAGATGTCGCACTCGATCATGAACCGGCTCACATCGTACGGCTGCCGGCAGACACAGTAGACGGGAGCCGCTCCGGCCATCTTTAAAATCCACTCTCCAGCCCAGACATCACACACACAGCACGGAGCGGGGGAGGCGAGCACTGCGCAGGCGCCAGCGGGCCCCCGCCACCCCGCCTCTCGGCACAGACACACACACTCTGCCCTAGCTCCTGCACTCTCATTGGACGAGGCGGCCCACAGGGGGCGTGGCCGCTCGCCAGCCTCAAAGCAAATAGCCGAGAAGGAATCATCGCTGATGGACGGAAGGAGCCGAAAGCTTCCGGAAATTGCCGAGCACGATGACATCTTCATTTAAAGGGATAAGGAGCAGTAATTGTGAATGGAGAGAAGGGACAGAAACGCCGATAATGGTGATCGTCACAGTAATCAGCTGTGTAATAATATGGGATAACAGCAATAATTCCTGACAGATGCCCCCATAACAGCCACGGTCACAGCGCCCCCCATAGTGTCCGCACTAGTCATCTACCAGAACGTCCTCCGAAGGGCCCTGGGTCAGACAGAAAAATGACTCCCCAATACCAAACTGACCCCCATAACAATGGCAGTCACAGGTCCCTCTTAACAAAGTAAGCCACTATGCCCCCATAACAACAGTGCCCCCATAATAGTGCCAGTCACAGTGCCCCCATAATAGTGCCAGTCACAGCATTCTCATAGTGTCCTACTGGTAATGAGAGTAACAGAATGTCCTCCGAAGGGCCCGGGTCAGACAAAATAATGACACTCCAATACCAAACTGACCCCATAACAGTGCCCTATACCAGCAAGAGTGCCCCCATAACAGTGCCAGGCACAGTGACTATCTAACCGTGCCCCCATAACCGTGACAGTACAACACTTTCATCCACAACCCCTATAATAGTAACCGCCACTATAACTGTGCCAGCAACAGTGCCCCCATAACAGTGCCAATCACAGTGCCCTATGCCAGCAAGAGTGCCCCCATAACAGTGCCAGGCACAACATCCCCATAGCAGTGACAGACACAGTACCCCATAACATAACGGTACAACCGTTTCAACCACAGCCACTATAAGAGTAACCCCCGCTATACTTGTGCCAGGAACAGTGCCACCATAACAGTAGCACCATAACACTAACAGCCACAGTGCCCCTACAACAGTGCCATTCAATCCTGACCCAACAGTTACAACCATAGCTTCTATAACAGTGCAAGCTGCCATAGCAGTGCCCCCATAACAGTACCAGCCACCAGAACTGTGCCAGCAACAGTGCCCCCATAGAGTGGCACAAAACAATGACACCCACAGTGCTATCCACTGCCGCAGCTTCTATAACAGTGTCAGCCACCAAAACGGTGCCAGTAACAGTGCCCCCATAACAGTGCCAGCCACGTGCCCCTATTACAGTTATGTTGGCAGTAGATTACACCTCGGTCATTTCATACATGTAACTCCTTGGAGGAAACAATTGATAGGTGCGCAGAATGAGGGCAACTAGGACTTCCTCCCCTCACCCTCAGTGATGGTATAAGAAGGGTTAATGCCAGGAGGACGGCGGCATTTACTGGTTATTACATAAGGAGATGAATGATTCGGGCATCGCTGGGTGCGTCCGTCCGCGCTGGGATAGCAGTGTATGAATAGAGTCGGCGCGTGCAGCGCTGCGTCTGCATCTCGTCTGGGATTCCTGAATGCAGGCTGTCTGCCCGTCACACGTAGACTTCAAGCAGCCGCCACTTTGTATCCCCTAGAAACAAGAATTCGCAGCGCACGATCTTACGGGTTTTCTTAGAAAGTCTAAGAATAGGAAACTGTGCGGCAATGAATAGGATAACGCCGCGCCGCATGAATCTCCCCCTGCCCGTAAATGCCATTCTGAGACATCTGCCCAATTTTTCTCTATCACTTAAGATGACTGATAACAATCTGATCTTTTAGAGTCTTGTCATCGCTTTGAATGAGGGTGCAGGGGGGACAGGAAATGCGCAGCGTCCAACTCGTCAGCACCTGCGTAGGCTAACGAACCCTCCTCTAACCAAGCGGGAGAAGAGCCTAAAGGCAGACCCCTGGCTGTAGTGTCTAACTTTGTAGGCCATACTGTCGTAACAACAGCCAGCTAGAGAGCGCCCCCTAAGTCTTCCAGACAGAGGATGCCCCTATTATAGTGTGATAACGTGGCCAGGCAGAGGATGCCCCCATGAACAGAAGCATCCGGAAAGTGCCTCATACATGTGTCAGCCAGAAAATAAGCAGTGCTAATCAGAGGGTGCCCCCATAAAGTATCATCCAGAGAGTGCCCTCATAAAAGTATCATCCGGAAAGTACCCACATAAAAGTATCATCCAGAGAGTGCCCTCATAAAAGTATCATCCGGAGAGTGCCCCAGTAAAGTATAATTTGTAAAATGCCCCTATAAAAGTGTCATACAGAGAGTGCCCCACAAAGTATTATGTGCCCCACAGTATTATCCACAAAGTGCCCTAATGAAAGTATCATCTGGAAAGTGCCCCCAATTAAGGTAGTATTAAGAAAGTATCATTCAAAAACTATTCCTATAAAAGTGTAAGCCAGAGGGTGCCCTCGGAAAGTATTATCCAGAGGGTGCCCCCGGAAAGTATTATCCAGAGGGTGCCCCCGGAAAGTATTATCCAGAGGGTGCCCCCGGAAAGTATTATCCAGAGGGTGCCCCCGGAAAGTATTATCCAGAGGGTGCCCCCGGAAAGTATTATCCAGAGGGTGCCCCCGGAAAGTTCCCTCATAAGTGGCATACAGAGTGCTCCATAAAAGTAGTATCCAGAAAGTGCCGCCATAAAAGTGCTAGCTAGCGGGTGCCCCCATAAAGGTGTGATCTAGACAGTGTCCTATAAATGTGTCACGTAGATGTTGCCTCTATAAAAGGTATTATACTGAAAATGCCTTTGAAAATGTCAGCCATAGAGTGTCAGCCATACAGTATCAGCCATAGAGTGTCAGCCATTGAGTGTCAGCCATAGAGTGTCAGACATAGAGTGTAAGCCATACAGTATCAGCCATACAGTATCAGCCGTACAGTATCAGCCATAGAGTGTCAGCCATACAGTATCAGCCATAGAGTGTCAGTCATAGAGTGTCAGACATACAGTGTCAGACATAGAGTGTCACCCATAGAGTGTCAGCCATAGAGTATCAGCCATACAGTATCAGCCGTACAGTATCAGCCATAGAGTATCAGCCAGAGAGTGTCAGCCATACAGTATCAGCCATAGAGTATCAGTCATAGAGTGTCAGCCATAGAGTATCAACCATAGAGTAACAGCCATACAGTATCAGCCATAGAGTATCAGTCATAGAGTGTCAGCCATAGAGTGTCAGCCATACAGTATCAGCCATAGAGTATCAGTCATAGAGTATCAGTCATAGAGTGTCAGCCATAGAGTATCAGTCATAGAGTGTCAGCCATACAGTGTCAGCCATAGAGTATCAGTCATAGAGTGTCAGCCATAGAGTATCAGCCATAGAGTATCAGCCATAGAGTATCAGCCATACAGTATCCGCCATAGAGTATCAGCCATACAGTATCAGCCATACAGTATCAACCATAGAGTATCAGCCATACAGTATCAGCCGTACAGTATCAACCATAGAGTATCAGCCATACAGTATCAGTCATACAGTGTCACCCATAGAGTATCAACCATAGAGTATCAGCCATACAGTATCAGCCGTACAGTATCAGCCGTACAGTATCAGCCATAGAGTATCAGCCATACAGTATCAGCCATAGAGTCCTCTACAAAAAACTATCAGCATGAGTTTGCCCCATATAACAGCACCAGTTGAAAAGTGCCCCGTAAATCTCTGCTTGCGAGACAGTGCCCCCATAATAGTGTCAGTCAGAGTGTACCCCTATGAAAGTTTGCACTGGGGCATGGCCCCATATACAGTGCCAGATGGAGAGGGCCCCCCAAAACGAGTCAGCTAGAGGGGCCCTTTCTCTTGTACTCTCGCAGCCCTGAACTCCAGCAGCAAAGATCAGCTCTTCTTTCGTGGAGTGGCCAGTAACGAACGGTTGGTAAGCTAGTCGGGTGACCCTTCTTGGCCAACAGATTAGCACTATTTGGGCACCCTATGGATGTCCTAAATCACAGGGTCCCCAACTGATTGATGGGGCACCAAGGAGAAATCAGCGATCTACATATGACTGTGGTTTCTGCTCTTGCGTGCGCAGATATTTTGCTTTCCCCCATCCAATAAGGCCTCTTCAGGGGTTCTCCTTGTGATCGCCATCTACACATTACGATCGCAGCGATCACATGGTCAGATTAGAGGCATTTCATGCAGGTGGTTGATATCAGCATTTCATTTTGACCTAATGTCCCTGCCTGTTTTCCATTAACCTAATTAGACTGTAAGCCCTATGGGCGGGAGGATTTACCTTCTGCACTTCCTGATTGCCTGTTATTGCCCTGTTACTTCACAGCTCTGCCCTACATAAGGGAATGATCTCAGCACTTATCTAATACATCCAGTCATGGAGCAGCTACATGGAGAAGTGGAATGCATTCAGGTGCAGCCAGCAGAAAGAGGGAATCTCATAGAGGAGGCTATAGACATCACATGGCCAGAAAAGATGAGGGGTAATATCTGTAAGTGACAGACAGGATTATAGTAGTTATATTCTTGTACATAGGGAGCAGTATTATAGTAGTTATATTCTTGTACATAGGAGGCAGTATTATAGTAGTTATATTCTTGTACATAGGGGGCAGTATTATAGTAGTTATATTCTTGTATATAGGAGGCAGTATTATAGTAGTTATATTCTTGTATATAGGAGCAGTATTATAGTAGTTATATTCTTGTACATAGGAGCAGTATTATAGTAGTTATATTCTTGTACATAGAGGAGCAGTATTATAGTAGTTATATTCTTGTACATAGGGGGCAGCATTATAGTAGTTATATTCTTGTACATAGGGAGCAGTATTATAGTAGTTATATTCTTGTACATAGGAGGCAGTATTATAGTAGTTATATTCTTGTACATAGGGGGCAGTATTATAGTAGTTATATTCTTGTACATAGGGAGCAGTATTATAGTAGTTATATTCTTGTATATAGGAGGCAGTATTATAGTAGTTATATTCTTGTATATAGGAGCAGTATTATAGTAGTTATATTCTTGTACATAGGAGCAGTATTATAGTAGTTATATTCTTGTACATAGTAGCAGTATTATAGTAGTTATATTCTTGTACATAGGGGGCAGTATTATAGTAGTTATATTCTTGTACATAGAGGAGCAGTATTATAGTAGTTATATTCTTGTACATAGGGGGCAGCATTATAGTAGTTATATTCTTGTACATAGGGGGCAGTATTATAGTAGTTATATTCTTGTACATAGGGGGCAGTATTATAGTAGTTATATTCTTGTACATAGGGGGCAGCATTATAGTAGTTATATTCTTGTACATAGGGGGCAGTATTATAGTAGTTATATTCTTGTACATATGGGGCAGTATTATAGTAGTTATATTCCTGTACATAGGAGGCAGTATTATAGTAGTTATATTCTTGTACATAGGGGGCAGCATTATAGTAGTTATATTCTTGTACATAGGGGGCAGCATTATAGTAGTTATATTCTTGTACATAGGGGGCAGTATTATAGTAGTTATATTCTTGTACATATGGGGCAGTATTATAGTAGTTATATTCTTGTACATAGGAGGCAGTATTATAGTAGTTATATTCTTGTACATAGGGGGCAGTATTATAGTAGTTATATTCTTGTACATAGGGGACTGTATTATAGTAGTTATATTCTTGTACATAGGGAGTAGTATTATAGTAGTTATATTCTTGTATATAGGGGGCAGTATTATAGTAGTTATATTCTTGTACATAGGAGGCAGTATTATAGTAGTTATATTCTTGTACATAGGGGGCAGTATTATAGTAGTTATATTCTTGTACATAGGGGGCAGTATTATAGTAGTTATATTCCTGTACATAGGGGGCAGTATTATAGTAGTTATATTCTTGTACATGGGGGCAGTATTATAGTAGTTATATTCTTGTACATAGGGGGCAGTATTATAGTAGTTATATTCTTGTACATAGGGGGCAGTATTATAGTAGTTATATTCTTGTACATAGGGCGCAGTATTATAGTAGTTATATTCTTGTACATAGGGAGCAGTATTATAGTAGTTATATTCTTGTACATAGGGAGCAGTATTATAGTAGTTATATTCTTGTACAGAGGGGGCAGTATTATAGTAGTTATATTCTTGTACATAGGGGGCACTATTATAGTAGTTATATTCTTGTACATAGGGGGTAGTATTATAGTAGTTATATTCTTGTACATAGGGGGCAGTATTATAGTAGATATATTCTTGTACATAGGGAGCAGTATTATAGCAGATATATTCTTGTACATAGGGGGCAGTATTATAGTAGTTATATTCTTGTACATAGGGGGCAGTATTATAGTAGTTATATTCTTGTACATAGGGGGCAGTATTATAGTAGATATATTCTTGTACATAGAGAGCAGTATTATAGTAGTTATATTCTTGTACATACGGGCAGTATTATAGTAGTTATATTCTTGTACATAGGAGGCAGTATTATAGTAGTTATATTCTTGTACATAGGGGGCAGTATTATAGTAGTTATATTCTTGTACATAGGGGACTGTATTATAGTAGTTATATTCTTGTACATAGGGAGTAGTATTATAGTAGTTATATTCTTGTATATAGGGGGCAGTATTATAGTAGTTATATTCTTGTACATAGGAGGCAGTATTATAGTAGTTATATTCTTGTACATAGGGGGCAGTATTATAGTAGTTATATTCTTGTACATAGGGGGCAGTATTATAGTAGTTATATTCCTGTACATAGGGGGCAGTATTATAGTAGTTATATTCTTGTACATGGGGGCAGTATTATAGTAGTTATATTCTTGTACATAGGGGGCAGTATTATAGTAGTTATATTCTTGTACATAGGGGGCAGTATTATAGTAGTTATATTCTTGTACATAGGGCGCAGTATTATAGTAGTTATATTCTTGTACATAGGGAGCAGTATTATAGTAGTTATATTCTTGTACATAGGGAGCAGTATTATAGTAGTTATATTCTTGTACAGAGGGGGCAGTATTATAGTAGTTATATTCTTGTACATAGGGGGCACTATTATAGTAGTTATATTCTTGTACATAGGGGGTAGTATTATAGTAGTTATATTCTTGTACATAGGGGGCAGTATTATAGTAGATATATTCTTGTACATAGGGAGCAGTATTATAGCAGATATATTCTTGTACATAGGGGGCAGTATTATAGTAGTTATATTCTTGTACATAGGGGGCAGTATTATAGTAGTTATATTCTTGTACATAGGGGGCAGTATTATAGTAGATATATTCTTGTACATAGAGAGCAGTATTATAGTAGTTATATTCTTGTACATACGGGCAGTATTATAGTAGTTATATTCTTGTACATAGGAGGCAGTATTATACTAGTTATATTCTTGTACATAGGAGCAGTATTACAGTAGTTATATTCTTGTACATAGGGGGCAGTATTATAGTAGTTATATTCTTGTACATAGGGAGCAGTATTATAGTAGTTATATTCTTGTACATAGGGAGCAGTATTATAGTAGTTCTATTCTTGTACATAGGGGGCAGTATTATAGTAGTTGTATACTTGTACATAGGAGCAGTATTACAGTAGTTATATTCTTGTACATAGGGGGCAGTATTATAGTAGTTATATTCTTGTACATAGGGGCAGTATTATAGTAGCTATATTCGTGTACATAGGGAGCAGTATTATAGCAGTTATATTCTTGTACATAGGTGGCAGTATTATAGTAGTTATATTCTTGTACATAGGGGCAGTATTATAGTAGTTATATTCTTGTACATAGGGGCAGTATTATAGTAGTTATATTCTTGTACATAGGGGGCAGTATTATAGTAGTTATATTCTTGTACATAGGGGCAGTATTATAGTAGTTATATTCCTGTACATAGGGGGCAGTATTATAGTAGTTATATTCTTGTACATAGGGGGCAGTATTATAGTAGATATCATTTTGTACATAGGGGGCAGTATTGTAGTAGTTATATTCTTGTTCATAAGGAGCAGTATTATAGTAGTTTTATTCTTGTACATAGGAGGCAGTATTATAGTAGTTATATTCTTATACATAGGGGGCAGTATTATAGTAGTTATATTCCTGTACATAGGAGCAGTATTATAGTAGTTATATTCTTGTACATGGGGGCAGTATTATAGTAGTTATATTCTTGTACATAGGGGGCAGTATTATAGTAGTTATATTCTTGTATATAGGGGGCAGTATTATAGTAGTTATATTCTTGTACATAGGGGGTAGTATTATAGTAGTTATATTCTTGTACATAGGGGGCAGTATTATAGTTGTTATATTCTTGTACATAGGGGGCAGTATTATAGTAGTTATATTCTTGTACATAGGGGGCAGTATTATAGTACCATTTTGTACATAGGGGCAGTATTATAGTAGTTATACTCTTGTACATAGGGGGCAGTATTATAGTAGTTATCTTCTTGTACACAGGGGCAGTTTTATAGTAGTTCTGTTCTTGTACATAGGGAGCAGTATTATAGTAGTTATCTTCTTGTATATAGGGGGCAGTTTTATAGTGGTTATATTCTTGTATATAGGGGGCAGTTTTATAGTGGTTATATTCTTGTACATAGGGGGCAGTATTATAGTAGTTATATTCTTGTACATAGGGGCAGTATTATAGTAGTAATATTCTTGTACATAGGAGGCAATATTATAGTAGTTATATTCTTGTACACAGGGGGCAGTATTATAATAGTTATATACTTGTACATAGGGGGCAGTATTATAGTAGTTATATTCTTGTACATAGGGGGCAGTATTATAGTAGTTATATACTTGTACATAGGGGGCAGTATTATAGTAGTTATATTCTTGTACATAGGGGGCAGTATTATAGTAGTTATATTCTTGTACATAGGGGGCAGGATTATAGTAGTTATATTCTTGTACATAGGGGGCAGTATTATAGTAGTTATATTCCTGTACATAGGGGGCAGTATTATAGTAGTTATATTCTTGTACATAGGGGGCAGGATTATAGTAGTTATATTCTTGTACATAGGGGGCAGTATTATAGTAGTTATATTCCTGTACATAGGGGGCAGGATTATAGTAGTTATATTCTTGTACATAGGGGGCAGGATTATAGTAGTTATATTCTTGTACATAGGGGGCAGTATTATAGTAGTTATATTCCTGTACATAGGGGGCAGGATTATAGTAGTTATATTCTTGTACATAGGGGGCAGTATTATATTACTGATCCAGCACAAAATTACATAAGAATTACAACTCAGGACTGTGACATAAGCTGGATGACAACATTACAGAAAAGGAAAACATGGAAACTTATTTTTTTGCAGTTTAGCAGGAAATGCTTAAATGGACAATGTAAATTTGTCTCTTTAGATTGAGCTAATGCAGGGGCGCTCAGTGAACGTCTGTTTCTGCTGTGGCAGACATGACTCCACTTCCAGCTGGTACGCTGCCAGACTGAGAACACATTGATTTCTGGAAGTGTGAAGTTTATGATAACAAATTATTGTAATTAGATTTTTCTGTTTAATCCTAACAGTTACTGTTGAGCGATTCCTTATATAGTGTCCATCCAGTCCTACATATGAATATACTATAAGTGTCACCCACCTAAAGGGACAGTGAACTGGTGACCCAGCGCTGTAAAAGCTTAAAGTGTAACTAAGCGTAAAAAAAAACTTCTAACACGTCAAAAGTCTGTGAAAAGTTTAGTTACACTTTTATATTGGCTATGTCAGTAAAATGATAATCTTAATATCTTATTAAAGGGGTTTTACTGTGACTTGAAATTACTCCACAACCACTCTTTCCTTCCTGGTTGCTGCTGCCAAGGACATGTGACTGCTGCAGCCAATCACTGGCTATAGAAGGTCACTGCTGTGGCCAGTGATTGGCTGCAGCAGTCACATGTCCTTGTCAGTAGCAATCAGGAAGGACACAGTGGTTGTGAACCAATTCTTTTAGTCACGGGAAAACCCCTTTAAGCCTTTATAACACTCTTATGTTTTCCCTCCTGCTAAAATTCTCTTTTTTGTCCCAAATTCCCAATAGACAAATTCACTTTTTATTTTCTGGACAGATTTAAAATAAAACTATTTTATTCAAAATGTAATTTTATATCTTTTAGAATATCAGATTCTTGCAACAAAGTTGGAACTACAGGCCTCCCCCGAGAAGAGCTTGCTCTGGCCCCAAGATAACACTTCCCAATTCTGGTCTCTGGCACCTGTTATCATGGAAAATGGGCAGGTCTTACAGCAACCAATCAAAACCTAGATTTATTGATTCCTATTGTATGTATGAGAATGAATTTATACTATTGCTGGTAGGCTCAGTGCATGGCCGGCCTTAGCTATGTGCAACCTGTGCTTGTAGGGGGAACCCAGACAGAAGTAGACTGGAGGCAGTGTCCGCCTGGCTAGATGGTCCTCCGTGCAGCAGTGTCTTATGGAGCTACATGAATCATCCTTCTCCTGGCTCTTTGCCCTCGTCTCTGATGTTCCGAAGTGCCACTGTCAGCATCCCTGCAACACAACTATTCAATTCTTCTACTGTATTTATGTTATGAGCTTGGTTCTGGTGCTGTACTTATGTTATCACTTTGGTTCTGGTGCCGTATTTATGTTATTAGTTAATTCTGGTACAGTGTTTTTCCACTGAGCTGTTCTGGGGCGAGTATGCTGCTATCTTACTGTTTTCTGCACAAGGTGAATACAGGCAGACTACTTACTAATATAATTTATGTCAGTTTATTTCTTATGACTAGGGGGCACAAAGAAAATTCCACACCACGTGCCATCTAACCTTAGGCTGGCACTGGCTGGGAGCACTTTAGATAACACTGAGAGAATACAGGTCAGGAAGTGTTGTCATAGGGAAAAATAGCTATTTTCACAGTAGTGACTTTAATTACTGCTCACTGGGCATATAAACTGTGTGCTGTAATTAGTCTCAAGGTTATATATGGTAACCTATTTCTGTCCCTTTGATTACTACATGAAGGGTTGTTTTGTGGTAGCGCCCGCCATATCAGCATTATTAGGCGATCCGTAGTGTAATGGAGCTGCTCCATTGTGACGTTACAGGAAATTTCACATCTACTTTTGTGAAGATTATGAAATGTCTTTCCTCACAAGATCTGTTAATGCTGACAAGTGTGGGGTGCATCTTAGGAACAGAAGCTTCATAATTAGGAAGTGGAATCTGACTTTGGTTGCAGAAGAAAACCTAATTTAACTCAAAATCAGAGTGACATCAGTAAGGCATGTGCAAAGGTAGGCCCAATGCACACAGGCGTATTTGCATTGCAGGATCCGCAGCAGGCGTCCGCCTCCGAATTTCGCAGCAAACACTGCCCATAGACATGCTATTGAAAATCGCTTTTCCATGTCCATGAGCGCAAATTAATTGTGATTTTCCGCTTGCAGAGGGAAAATCGCAGCATGTCCTTTTCCATCGCAGAGGGCTTCTATGGAAGTCAATGGAAGCCGTCCGATCTGCAGTCCTTCTGCAAGGACATTGCAGAAGAGTTGCAGATTCCATGTCATCGCTCAGCGATGGCGCCGCATTTTCTCTACTGTGCATGTGCGCCACTGCGCCAGCCGACGCATCCGTGGCACACAAAAGAACCATCCGGACAGGTACGCAAGGGTCTCCGTTCGGGCACAGGGTTGGATTCCGCTGCAGTTTATATAGATTTTGTGAAGGCGCAGTTTTCCTTTAACCCTTTCCAATCCACTGTCTGACGTCTAAAGACATTCTGATTAAAGGCTGTACAGCTCCGATGTCGGAAGACGTCCGGCAGGGTATTCTTACTGTAGATTACTGGCCGCTCTGTTGTCGGGGGCCTCTCCAGCATGTCCCATACCGCAGTACTGGCTCTAGCCAGCAGATGGAGCCATTGTATAATGGCAAAAAGAGAAAGCCCCCTAGGAAACCCTGAATGCAAAATTGGATTGCAAAGGGTTAAAGTGACCCTTCGGTCTTGAACAACCCAAGATTGTCACACCACTTCTGTGATGCACACTGTGCATTGGTAGGCTAAGACACTGCATGCTGCTATGATTGGCCAGTGCTGCTCCCATGAACCTGGCGCTTGCTTTGAGGTATGACTTGGATGGTGTCACGGTTGGAAACCAAGGCTTGCAACTAATCCTACCTACCTCATCCGTGAGTTCTGGTCCTCAATCTCCTCCAGCTGTCAGATGCAACATACACCACACCATCCTCTATACCATGGCTCCTGTCACTGCTCAAGTGCAAGCACCCAGCTTTTCCATCCCCAGCCAATCCAGACCATCTCCTTGGCTATATAAAGTACCCTCCCCCACTGTGGGGTGCCTATGCAGTAGGTCCCATATGTTTCTGCAAAGGTGCTTTAGTATTCTGAATGACTCCTGGTTTCAGGTCTGTGCCGGATTTACCCAGCTTTCCCATCTTCTCCTCTACTGACCTTGGCTTGTACACTGACCATGTTATATCTGTCTATTGTCATTGAACTGAGACTACTCCTGGGGTAAGGGCTTGCATCTGAGACCAGAGCCCAATCATCATTTCATTTGAATGAGGAACGATAAGCGAGCAAATTATCGTTCGTCATTCAGTCGCTGGCTGCATTCACATTGAACGATTCGTTCAGATTCAGCAAGAATCCCAAAGATAATCGTTCCATATAAAAAGGCCCCAAGATCCATGCATTTTTTTTTATATTTACATAGACAGACCACATATTTCAATGGAATGTGTGTAATGCCTCAATTCCCCTGTGGGGGTGCTGCAGGGAAATCGATCACTTTCTACCAGGATGAATTGATGGGATTGATACAATTTGCTTTGATGTTCTATTTCAACCTGAACCTGAATGAATCCTTTGAGTTGTTCCGCCTGTAAATGCTGCAAGCTGTCCCCTTGTAGGGATTGAATAGAAATCACTGAGTCACTTTTTTCTGCCCACACAAGGCTTTCAAAAATAAGAAAAAAGGAACAATTTAGTGATTCAGGAATCCCCGTCCTCCACAACACAAACGTCAGTGATCTTTCTGCAGTCATCAGGCCTGTTCTCTTGCCGCTGCCTCCTACACAAACCCCCTGTGTTCTGTTACACAATGTGTCAGAAGGGAACAGACTGTGAATTAAGTCATCCAGACAAGTTCCTGAATGTACCATTCTCATCTGAGCTACTTCCTCTCTTCCATTCCCGGAGGATTCATTCTGGCTGTCTTATCTGCCCGCTGTTAAGATCTCAGCACTCTGTATGCATTATCCTCCATCGTAAGAAAATATAATTGTCAATTGTAATCACCGTCACCCACGGCAGGAAATGTGCCACCACCCGCTAGGTGTGTCCAAAGTAGTCGGAGCGTAACTCCTGGTATTCGATGAGTAATAGCTGGCATTAATATTTGAAGAGCAGTGATGTCACTCCCATACAGTATTACTAATATCTAAAGAGCAGTGATGTCACTCCCATACAATATTACTAATATCTAAAGAGCAGTGATGTCACTCCCATACAGTATTACTAATATCTAAAGAGCAGTGATGTCACTCCCATACAATATTACTAATATCTAAAGAGCAGTGATGTCACTCCCATACAATATTACTAATATCTATGTCATGTATCTCATCTAAGAGATGACTGGTAACAGTGTCCCTTCTGTACAATATAACCAATACCTGAAGAATAGTGATCATGGACGGCCTTAGCTATCTGCAACCCATGTGGTCACACAGGGCACCGGCCTCCCGCTTGTGGGGGGCACCAGGTGGATGGAGGCTGGAGCGATCATATCTTGTAAGTCCACCTGGCCTGATGATCTTCTTCCTCTATCCAGCAGCGACTTGTGAAGCTACATGAATCATCCTCCTCCTCTGCACCCCACAGATATTGTAAGACGCTGCTTACTGCCCATCGGCGCCCTCGCAACACAATCATTTGGTTCTGCTACTATATTTATGCTATGAGCTTGGTTCTGGTGCTGTATTTTTGTTATGAGCTTGGTTCTAGTATTTATTTATTCACTGAAGTGTTCTGATGCAATTTAACCTAATGCCAGCTCTAGTAGTGATGTTGTAGTGGCCCAGCACATCATCCTGGTCCCCTCCATAAATGTCATACGTGTTTGTCCTATGTGGATGCACTGTGCACAGCCTGTCTTGTCATTTTCAGTGTATGTGTTGCACAGCTGCGGCACTGGAGAGGCTAACTTTAATAAAATCCAAGTCTGCATGTAAATGTATCAGTCTGTCATGTCAAGTGGTACGAGAGAAGGTATAAATAGGAGTGACTGAGAGCGGGAAAGGGGTTAGAGTTCCATCTTCTGGAGTAGCAGGTCTTCCATCTGGACTGCCACCTAACACAGAGTCACATGGAAGCACCTTCAGCTTCCTTGTGGTGAAGATGGAAGAGGAGGAGAGATATCCCGTGATGTCTGAATCCTGGATGTGAGTGGAGTGAGTCCCAAATAGTGAGAGAGCAATTGTAAGTAATTTTTCACACAAGGCCAGTGCAGAGGTACTACCTCTCTGTCTGATTTACCAACGCGGCCGTCCAGAGCCAGGATCACTGCGTAGAGGTACACCTTTTAACTGTCACACCCATGCGTCTCCAAGTCGGCGTGGAGGTACTGCAAGAGAATAATCTTTATTAAGTTGGAAAGTCATTTGCCTGCACTGTAATGTCGTAAAGTGAATTGCCTTCTATAATCTGTTCAAGTTTTCAAGTAAAATTTTACCGGGCCATAACTATTCCTAGGGACCCATGGTACTCAGAGACTATCTCTGTCTACAGAAGGTCATTCCGGTGTGTAGGAACGGTGTTGTCACCCATGACAACTACAACCCCCATTTTCCTGTTTTATTGGCATTCCCTATCCTAGGGGTGTCTACGGTGGCTTGCAGTTGTACTCTGGCCTTGGCTGAGTGTTATCCCTCCGGGAAAGGAGTTTGGTAAGTCCGCCGTGACAAGCCATCACTTTACCCTCCCAGCTCCCCACATATGTCAGGTGTCTGGGGCGTCCCTATGGGACGCTGCACAGTCATGTTCTGTAAGAGTTGACCAGTAATGTCACTCTTATATAATATAACTTATTAAAAGTTAAAGGGGTTGTCCCGCGAAAGCAAATGGGTCTATACACTTCTGTATGGCCATATTAATGCACTTTGTAATGTACATTGTGCATTAATTATGAGCCATACAGAAGTTATTCACTTACCTGTTCCGTTGCTGGCGTCCTCGTCTCCATGGTGCCGTCTAATTTTCAGCGTCTAATCTCCCGATTAGACGCGCTTGCGCAGTCCGGTCTTCTCTGTGTTGAATGGGGCGCTCGTGCTGGAGAGCTGCTCCTCGTAGCTCCGCCCCGTCACGTGTGCCGATTCCAGCCAATCAGGAGGCTGGAATCGTCAATGGAACGCACAGAAGACCTGCGGTCCACCATGGGAGAAGACCTGCGGTCCACCGAGGGTGAAGATCCTGGCGGCCATCTTCACAAGGTAAGTAAGAAGTCACCGGAGCGCGGGGATTCGGGTAAGTACTACCCGTTTTTTTTTTTTATCCCTGCATCGGGTTTGTCTCGCACCGAACGGGGGGGCTATTGAAAAAAAAAAAAACCCGTTTCGGCGCGGGACAACCCCTGATGCCTATCCTGTACAATATAACCTATTACATGTAATGTTATCATTTTTGTAAGATATAACTTACATCTGATGTCAGATATCTTATAAGACACGACTGGTAATGATGTCACTCCTGTAAAATATAACCATAATCAGCATGTGGGTATTGATGACACTCTTGTATAATATAACCTATTAAATGTGAGCAATGATGTCATTTTGTAAAGTAACTTGTATATGAGAAGAAGCGATGTCATACTGTATATCTTATAAGAGATGACTGGTAGTGATGTCACTCCTGTGCAATACAACTTGCTAAGGTGGGTAATGATGTCACTCTTGTACAATAAAACCTGTTTGATAATGATGTCACCGTTGCACTGTATAACTCCTACCTGCAGAGACGTAATGCTAATGATTCCACTCTTATACATTATAACTAGAGATGAGTGAACGTACTCGGTTCGGGTGTTTTTGCACTCGAGCACCGCTTTTTCCGAGTAACTGACTACTCGGACGAAAAGATTCGGGGGGCGCTGGGGGGCGGTGTGGTGGAGCGGGGGTAGCAGTGGGGAACAGGGGGGAGCTCTCTCTCTCCCCCCCCCCCCCCCACTCCCCTGCTCACCCCCGAATCTTTTCGTCCAAGTAGTCAGTTACTCGGAAAAAGCGGTGCTCGAGTGCAAAAACACCGGAACCGAGTACGCTCGCTCATCTCTAATTATAACCTATTAAAAGATGGGTAACAACATCACTCCTGTACAGTATAACCTATTAATGATGGGTGATGATGTCACTCCTGTACAGTATCACTCCTGTGAATATAACAAATACCTGAAGTGGAGTGATGTCATCAATCTTATAAGACATTACGGGTAATGATGTCACTCTTGTGCAACTTAACTAATATCTGGGGAGGAATGATGTCATGTTTGCAACATCTGTCTTATGGTACAATATAACAATATTTGAAATGAAGTGATGTCACTTCTGTTACATATTTCAAGAGGAATGACGTCATATATCTAGGAGGTGGCTGCTAATGATGTCACTCTTGTATAGCAGTTCTTTATTCTGGCCTATAGAGGGGGTTTTCCATATCCCCTAATGGGCAGAGGATACCCCCTTAATTGATCTGCCCGGCTGCTCTGCTTTCTATCTCCTCATCTATGTCTTCCTAAATACACAGCGCGTTGCTGGGTTTTGCTTCACAGCTGAATGTTTTCATTAAAGGCCATTCATCTCTTATAGCGTGACGAGCAGGAAAATCCTCAGTATCTGCCCAGCAACTAAACATCAAAGTCCATGCCTTTTTTTATTTGCTTCCTACACACAATATGGCATTTGTTTATCTTCACTGAAGTTCGCAGCATCCCAGCTGAATCCACTTCCTCCGTCCTATCACTTTCACTCAGATTTTTTTTTTTTTTATGGCGCCGCCAACCCAGAATGCCAAGCACTTTTCTGCTAATTGCTCATTCATTTTCTACCATGCGTGTAATCGTGAAACTATTAATCTAAGAACTCTTTACTGGAACCCCTAATTACATTGGTCTAGAAAATGCTAAGGTCGGCACATGTTGCTTCATTCCAAGAAGACATTACTGCGCCATTAGCCGTATTATTAATTACGTCAGATAATTGATGCCTTCGGTTATTCAATCACCGGGTCAGCCTTTAATTCGAATAGTGCCTAGTATGGTAACTTTTTTGCACAAATAACCATACCAAGCCGTGGTGAGTTACAAGCACCACACAGCATATTGACCAAATATCACATCCATACAGTTCAGGGGCATAACTAGAAAAGGCTGGGCCCCATAGAAAAAATTTTGAATGGGTCTCTGTCAATCATGAACATTGACCATATAGTAGTAGATACCAGTTTACACAGCTGCTCTGCAGACTATAGAAGTGATTACAGTAGCGTTATACCCAATAATAACAGGTGATGCGCTCTCTGGAGTAGTTTGCGTTTCCTGTCTTTTCCATCAAACCCAGACCACCATGATGACTTCTCCCAGTTAAAGCTTCTCTCTGCAGAAATTTACAGACAGGATTACGCTGAAAGGTAACACCCAGATGTAGATAACACAGGATCCACTATTCACAATAGGGGATCTAGAACAGTCTCCCATACAAGTCGATGGGTCCCCTCCTGTCCATTGCGTGAATGGTCCATGAGGCTCCCGTAAAGCATATCTTCTAAATGCTGTTATATGCAGCTCAGGAAAGATGGCCGCCCCAATAGTCATATATCGAGAATAGAATAAAAAAAATTCTACAATCAAAGTTAAAACAGATCAGAAAAATGGAAAATGCTTCAATTTATGGTTTTAATTAATACAAAGAAAATAGGTGATCTAGTCCCTTTACGCCCTCACCTAGTATGTATAGCTCTGTTTATGCCCCCAGTATTTATACGGTACACCCTTTACCCCTGCTTAGTATTAATGGCACCTTTACACTATAAAATAGAAAAGGACAGTTTTCTGACCTCTGACCCCCGAGATCTGCTGTACGTGCCGCTCTGTTTTCCCCTTGTCTCCTAGCAGCTGGTCACATGCTCAGATGCACATGACCGCTGAAGCCATCCCCCAGCCTCTTACCGCTGAGACACCCCCCCCCTGTGGATAGGGCATAACTTGCAATTTTGGTACAACCCCTTTAATGCTGAGCAGGGTTAAGGGGTCCCAAGCTGCCAGTCCGTGCCCGAGAGCCAGGACCCCCTGAGACTACCGCAGTATTGGCTCTAGCCAGCAGATGGTGCCATTGTATAATAGCAGAAAGAGAAAACCCCCTAGGAAACCCTGAATCCAAAATTGGATTGCAAAGGGTTAAAGGGCTTCTCAAGGATTAGAAAATAATGGCTGCTTTAGGGCTCAGTCAGACGGGCGGTTTGTACAAAAATGTGCATGACCGAAGCGGGCATCACGCTGAAAAAAAACGCACTTGGCTGTGTTCAAAATTTGCACATAAAGTGCGGTGCCCGCTATCACAGCTGCAGCAGGGGATTCCTTGGATTTCTTGGATGTCACATCCAGGGGTTTCACCTTGTGGTCAATGGGGCCGTCGGCAGCAGCGGCGGCCCCATTAACATACAGAGAACATCCCGATCCTCTGCTACAGCGTTGACATCTGTGGCCGAGGATTTCTTAATCTCCATGGGGAGTCCCCTCATCACTGAACACTGTGAAAAACTCCCTGCTCCTGGCTAGTATGACAGGGAGCTGTCACCGGGAGACGCTGTATGCGGTCCCCGGTCACAGGATCGCTGTTATCCATAGAATAGGTGATAAAAGCCTGCTAGGATAGGCAGAGATCATGGAGATCGTTATCACCGCCTGCAGCCTCTGTGTGCACAGCAGCTGTCTGTGAAGATAGCTTCATCCCTCTATTGCTAGAAAAAACATCCATGTGTCCTTGCTGCTAAGAAGCTCTGTACCTAACAACAGACAGTGGATTGCAGAGAAGCTGAAAGGAAGACCACCTAGGTATTCTTGTATCTTGATGCCACCGGAAGCTAGGGGTTGACAGGGCTTCCATGAGGGACACCCCCTGTCACACCCCTAGCTCCCAATTGACTCAAGAGCTGCAGGTCCTGCTACTGTGGATTTCTGGCAGAATCGGCCAGCGCTGAGCTGCAGCGCTGTGACTGCAGGTACCCCCCCGGCCCCGACGCTCTGTGCTCCCTGCTGTCTGCAGCCGCTGCCTATGAGTAACAGTCCCTGCTGGTGTTGCCTCCCTGCTGTGCTACAGCTGTGTGTGGGGGAAGCATGTCAGCGTCTCTCCCGTGCCGCTGTGCTCTCCCCGCAGTCACGGCCTGCAGTCTGGGGCCGCCGCCTGTCACTGAGTGGACCCCCTGCTACCGCCGGCGATTTCTCAGTTACATGTTGGGGAAGGGAGTGGGGGTGCTTGTCAACCGCTGCCAGGAAAGGCGCTTCACGCCGGTGTGGCTTCCCTGCTGCTGACCCTGCTCTGCACTTACACACACCAATACAGCATGGGCTGCTGTCTGAATGGTAAATTAATGCCACTGTATGCTCTATGTTACTGGGCTGCCAGGACCTGCAGCCCAGCCCACTGTCCAGCCAATCAGCATCAGGGGGCGCCACCCCCTGTCAATCTTGATTCCACCAGCACTTGCTGGTGGCGTCAAAATACAATAATACCAACCTCCTAATGGCAGCCACTTCAAATGTGATACACGGTGGTAAAGCAAGAAATGTATTAAAGCAAGTATATTACAGAAATGATGAAACTGACACAAGCTAGTAGATGAGCATAAGGTGTCTTAAATGTTAGTACCCCTTTAAGTTAGCCATGTCAAGGAAGAAAACAGTAAAGAGGAAGTTGTGGATACACCATGGAAGTTATAAACATGGATTAATATGGGTTCAACTGCTGGGATCCCCCCCAATCCCAAAAATGGGAGTTTATATAACTAGTATAGCAGAAGTCGGGAGAAGCATGGCCGCTCTCCATCAAAATGAATGGGAGGTACTAAAACTGCAAATGGGGGGCACTAATACAGAAAACGGCATATTAAAATAGGGGCAAGCTGAAAATATTTTTAAAAAATTTCAATAATTTATGAAAAAAAAAGAGCGCAATGTACATTTACTGCCAAGACGGAAGGTTCGTGGCGGTATAAGCTCTTTGGTGCTTAAGGAAATGTGATAAGAGACCCAGTGGCATTTGATTTTTTCTCGAGTGACTTGTTCTTTTTTTTTGAAAATCTGTGTAAAAATCCTCCCTGGATCACCGGCGCAGGTGTGGAGGGCTTTGTGTTTTGCAAATCTCTATAGACCCCCCTTTCAAAGCTCCTTGCTGAGCGCATTCCCTGTCAAGAGGTCTCAGTGCTCGTATCTCAGCTCTCGGGCTTCTTTCAGGACGGAGAGGGAGACAGGCGAAGACTTTACACGCGGTGATGGCAAACGCTTCGGAATCCTAAAGGGCGCATTAAAAATGTATTGTTTGCTGCGGCGCACCGACTGCACATTAACATACATGTCAGAGAGTCGAGTAGAACCACATCTGATGTGAAGAAAAAACACAAACCCAATTACAGGATGACATTTCTAGAGAAATCTCTGTAGGAGCCGGAAACGTGTAGAAACAATGGCGAGAGGGCCAAATAGACTAGTCCCAGAATGGCCCCGACTTTTGGTACATTTTCATATTGCATGAAATATCAAACGGCGATTGGCCTATGTGAACAGGCAGTTGTTCATCTATGAGCGACAGCCTGTTTATTGTAAACGGACACGAGCGGCCGGCCTCCATTCACTGAGCAAGTCTCGCTCCTGTGTTAACCCTTTGCAATCCAATTTTGGATTCAGGGTTTCCTAGGGGGCTTTCTCTTTCTGCCATTATACAATGGCGCCATCTGCAGGCTAGAGCCAGTACTGTGGTATGGGACATGCTGGAGAGGCCCCCGACAACAGAGTGGCCAGTAATCTACAGTAAGAATACCCTGCCAGACGTCTTCCGACATCGGAGCTGTACAGCCTTGAATTGGAAAGGGTTAAAGCACAGGAGCAATTACTACAGGGACGACCTGTCAGGCACTTAAGCGTTCAACAATCGTCCTGTCTAAAACAACCCTGAGGGCTCTTACCCGCTGGCGATAGATTTTCCTGCGATGCCAGAGTGAGTGAAAATGCATGATTTTGAAACCAATGATTTTCAATGGTTTCATTCTAATTTGCGATGTTTTCACTCAAAGTTGCAATTAATATCGCCCATTGTTTTCAATGGGACTGGCAGCAGTTGTGCCAGCCCCATTAAAATCAAGGGGAGAAGATCACGAAAGGGCTTTGTAATCCCCCAAAGTGAGTATAGGGGGTGGGGGCAGAGCTATAGGGACTTTGTTGCGATCATGTGGGCAGACTAAGCACAGGCCCCACACGATCGTGCCCAAAAAGGACTGGATGCACGCACACAGGTTGAACACGGGAATCACACGGAATTCAGGCAACTGACCCTGTTCTACACGGGAGGACGTCATGGCCCTACCTAAGCGGGGAATTCACCCCAATAAAGGGCGGCCCAGCGGTCTTCGGATCTGGGCCCTAGCTGATCCTAGGAGCCACGCACCAGAGCAGGACACATTCACATGCCACACGACAGGGACTCAACAACAGGACACACATAGCCAGAATACACAGCATACAGCAGCCACAATGCAAACACTAGTAACAGGTGATAAGCTGAATATAAATACCAGGTATTAGTTGACAATTTGTACAAAACATGGAAGCTAGCGGACCAACTTCACGGCTCCTGGTTATACCGGTAGTCCCTACACTAACCAGGAGTCCAGCAGAACCAGACATGGTTCACACAGCACGCCAGAACAGCACAGGACACAGATCGCAGGTCATACAGCAAGCTAACACAAAACTGACAGAATAAAACAAACAAACGGACATGAACCAGCAAGACACAGATCACACCGCAAGCTTGAAACAATATAGATAACAGGACACATATCACACCGCAGGCTGCAAACAGGACAGGACAACCAGGGCACGGACTCTACCGGCACGGCCTCCAACATATAGTGCAACCAGACAGACTCCACCCAGAGCTCACATGAACACAGATGAAACTCACAGCAAGTCCTCATACCAGGGGGGATAGACAGTCAACCACCAAGCTGACATAGGGAACTGTGTCAGAGATCCACCAACTGACACACAGAGCAAGACATAAGACGTTTGGAGGCCGCACCTGTAAAGGGAAAGGGAAGGGAGCGCTGCATGCGCTGCAGACTAGGACTACAGGTGTCCAAACAGTCTTTAGGGAAGCAGAGAGACACAACCAGACCTACTTGCAAACACAGATTTGGTGTGGGAACATAACAGATACATCCAAACAGTACAAGACCAGCTTCAGACTGACAAGAGCTGGGTTTATATGTGCTGAAGGCTAAAGGGGATTGGCTGCTGGAGATTACCACACCCTGCCAGCTCAATCATTAACCCTCGACCACCTGTGCTGCTAGGAATCTTAGTACCACAGATCCCAGCAGCACATGTTATTTGTATAGCCCCAATTTTATTTATTACCCCCCAGCAAACTCAGAAGGATGAGTCAACCTTTAACCAGCTACCTGAACTGTGCAGGATTGAACTCACAACCTTCAGGTCATGAGCGAGAGCTTAACACTCTGCGCCACACATGGGATCTCTAAAATATCTCCCCATATTTGGAGAGATAGGTGGCGGGCTAGAGGGCGGATCACTGTGGCCCCGCCCCCTCTCTTGGTTAGAGAAGAATCCTTATGAGAACCCCTCTAGCCCCACCCCCGCTCTCTGGGAAGTCCTGGAAAAGCCCCCTAGCCCCCTATATCTCCAAATATGGGGAGATATGTAAGAGATCCCCTGTAGCTCCGCCTCCCTCTATGGTGGATTTAAAGGGGTTGTCCCGCGCCGAAACAGGTTTGTTTTTTTTTCAATAGCCCCCCCGTTCGGCGCGAGACAAACCCGATGCAGGGGTTTAAAAAAAACAAAACAGATAGTACTTACCCGAATCCCCGCGCTCCGGTGACTTCTTACTTACCTTGCGAAGATGGCCGCCGGGATCTTCACCCACGGTGGACCGCAGGTCTTCTCCCATGGTGCACCGTGGGCTCTGTGCGTTCCATTGCCGATTCCAGCCTCCTGATTGGCTGGAATCGGCACACGTGACGGGGCGGAGCTACGAGGAGCAGCTCTCCGGCACGAGCGGCCCCATTCAGAAGGGAGAAGACCGGACTGCGCAAGCGCGTCTAATCGGGAGATTAGACGCTGAAATTAGACCGAGCCATGGAGACGAGGACGCCAGCAACGGAGCAGGTAAGTGAATAACTTCTGTATGGCTCATAATTAATGCACGATGTACATTACAAAGTGCATTAATATGGCCATACAGAAGTGTATAACCCCACTTGCTTTCGCGGGACAACCCCTTTAAGTCAATGGGTGCACAATTAAAAAAAAAACAACTTGTGCTGGCTTTTTGCTGATCATTGCTAAGTAATGCTAGAAAAAAAGCAGAGTCTCCTTCTAATTTCTTTTTCCATGCGATAAAAAAAAATGGATGACACAATGGAGTAAAATTAAAACAAAAAACGGTCAAAACACACCCAGATGCAACACAAACATTTAGATTAAAATCGGCCCATTTTTCACAGACCAAAATCGGCCATAATCATCTGAATGAGGCCTAATGTACACTATGTTAACAAAAAGTATTGGGGCGCACATAGAAGGTGAGGACATTGGATTTTATTTACACTTTTCAATATGGAGTTGAGCCATCTTCGGCCTTAATGACTGCCGTAACCCTCCTAGGTCGCTTTTCACCAGATTTCCATAGATGTATGTAGGGATTTGCCTCCGTCCCTCGAGGAGCTTCAGGTAGTGATGCCGGGATGATGGTTGTTTTGTATGTACACGGATACGGCGTTCTAGTTCATCCCAAAGATGTTCGATGGGATTGAGATCCGGACTTTGTGCTGGGCAATGAAGTTTGTAGATGTTCTGCTCCTCCAACCAAGCCTCAACACTGCGTGCCGTATGACATGGTGCTCATCATATTGGTGGAGACACGGAGATGTACAGAGTATTACCACAGGGTAGGTGATGCCACATTGTCTGGGATGTCTCTGTACCCGTTGGTGTTGAGGGTGGACTTCACTATAACCAATGGCCCCAGTCCTTCCCAGCAGAAGCCCCCCCGCCCTCCCCATAACAGAACCTCCTTCAAACTTCATTGCTGAAACGATGCAGTTGTGTAGAAGCCGCTCTACAGACAACCGCCACACCCAAGTGCCGCCATCTGATCGGAAGATGGTGTCCTGATTCATCTGTCCACAACACTTGCTTCCACTCATTTACAAGAATGATGCTCCAAGCCCCATCGCAGGTGCCGCTGTAATGTTATGTGCAGCCACTTATCCATGGTAACCCCTCACATACAGTTCTGTATGGATGGTTCTGGTGCTGGTGGATGTTCCAACGGCCTGTGAGACCTCCTGAGTGAGTGTTTGGTCAGATGATGTGTGTGATGTTTTCACAGCTGGTACAAGGCTTTGTTATACCTGTTCTATCAGTTTGCAAGGTCTCCATGAACATGGAGGATGGCTTTTATCTCCCAATAACATGGCCAACAGTGGACTCTGGAAGGTCCAGAATCTGCGCTGTCCCAAACTGATTGGTTGGTGACACCACACCACCAGACCCCATTGTCAACTCTACACCTGATGACATGCCCCCGTCAGACCCCGTTGTCAGCTCTACAACTGGTGACATCCACCCGCCAGAAGCCGTTGTCGGTTGTACACCTGGTGACATCCCCCCATCTGACCCCGTTGTCAGCTCTACACCTGGTGACATCCCCCCGTCTGACCCCGTTGTCAGCTCTACACCTGGTGACATTCCCACACCAGACCTCGTGAGCTCTACACCTGGTGACATCCCCCCACCAGACCCCATTGTCAGCTCTACACCTGGTGATATCCCCCCCCCCCACCAGACCCCGTTGTCAGCTCTACACCTGGTGACATTCCACCATCACACCCGTTGTCAGCTCTACCCCTGGTGGTATCTGATGTTTTCTGTACTCTATTGTGTCTGTGTGATACTTTCCATTATACTTAATGCTCACACATCCTATTTTCCTATCCCCTTCACCTGATTAGTGGGGGGTCCAATACTTTTGTCAACATAATGTACACTGGTATGTGGAAAAGTCAGAAAGACAATGCGGCATAGAAATTTAAAATACAAAAGTTGAAACTTTGGCATATGTGCCAAAATTGGAACTTTTTGGAGTTTTATGCTAAACCACATGGTTTCAAACAGTGGGTGGGGCCTAGCATCAGAGGGTGTGGCTACATGCAACACATCAGATTTACTATAATTTAGTCTAGGAACTAGCATATATTTTAGCAAAAACTCAGAGCTGGCGTGGGTTTCAATCTAACACGTGGAGGTGCTGCCAGATGGACTAAGCTGCATTGATCGGTTCTCGAACACTGCTCAGCCAATCAGAACCATTGCTTCCTGGAGGTGGGATTTTGTGGGTGAGCGAGGATTGCAGGGCAGGATGCATGGCGGAGTTCCGGACAGCAGCTAGGGCTTATATTTCAAGCCTACCTGAAAAACCGGGGTAAGGCTTATTTACAGGGTAGGTCTTATTTTCGCAGAAATAGGATATCTATCTTTGTCAGTAGTTCACTACACATAAGGCCATGGCATTTGCTGGAGCTTTTAGACCACTTCATTTTCGATGATCTGCAGGGCATGGTGCACCATAGGCCACCAATGTGTGATTGATCCTAAGGATCATCTAAAGAAAGGTCATTAATGCATATTCCTGGGAAACTCTTTTACTGCCCGGCATTCCGAATCACAGGTAAGTTGACATAATAACTTTTCAATGTTTAGATGATCTACTCTAACTTTATGAAACACTTGTAGCGAACAGTTCTAGGTGGAGCCAGGATCTTGGAGACTATAACCCGATGCGACGACCACGTACGAGTCTCTGATACGGAAACTATTTGTTTTTGGTGAGGTTAACGGCTCAACAAGAAAATCCGGCCCAACTTGTTTCTCCACTCGCTGTCATGTTGGTTGAAAATCGATGAAAAATGCTCCTGTTCCCTATTTTAGCCGTGTGTTCCGTTACACCCATGTCAGTATGTGCATGTGGTGCCGCCATTCTCCCCGAAACGTCAGTCCCTGTTAGTACTGCTATTCGAGCTGCTTTTATTTTTCAGGCCATGGTGGGAAAATCACCTAGTTGGATTTCACAGGCCGCACCGTACATGATCTGGGTACTCATCTTAGCAGTGTTGCTTAGCAACAGCGCCATCTTCAAATGTGGTGCCCACCACCAACTTGATTCTTCTTGCTGTGTGTTCCTCTGCGTTCGCCTCTCTAGGGTATCCAGGTCAGCATAGAACAAAAATGGCCTACAGCTATGCTTCAGGGAAGTCGGAAACACATACAGAATCCATACAGATCCTTCTATAGTCAGGCACTGAAGCCAAGACCCCGAGGCCATAGCGCAACAGTGTAAACCAGTATGAGAAGAGTGGAGCTGGCGGATGCCACGTGATGGTGCCACGGTGACCGACAGAGGTGGAGGCGGAATGACTTTGTTTTCAGCAAAATAAGCCTTACTGGCCAACAACAGCATAAACACTATTTCGCTCTCAGATGTTTTTTTTTACTTAACGCTCGTTATCATTCTCTTAAATGATACCGTACTTAATTATGAACTGGAACGTTCTATACATCGTCTCGAAGTGGCGCTTTCACTATATCCTGCCCAACCTCCCACACTCCATAGGAACTGCGACCTATCCTCACAAGACGCTGGAGATGCCACTAGTACTAGGGTCTCTTACCCGTAAATACATGACACTACCTGCAACCTTCAGGTTGTGAGCGAGAGCTTAGGACTGCAGATATGCAGCTCTCGCTCATGACCTGAAGGTTGTGGGTTCAATCCTCACTAGGGTCAGGTAGCAGGATTCAAGATTGATTCAGCTTTCCATCCTTCCAAGGTTGGTAAATAAGTCAAGGCAATGGCAAACCACCCCAAGAAAACAGTCTGCCAAGAAAATGCCACGATGTGATGTCACCCTAGGAATCAGTCATGACTCAGTGCTTACACCAGGGGACTTTACCTTTACCATTACATAGGGTTGTTACCCAACCAGTATCTTGCTGGCCCAAGTCCAAAGGTTGGTGGAGGTATTAATATCTTACCGGCCATATTGATGAGTATCGGTGGCCGAGCAGCAACCACGCATCATTCTGTCTAGATTCCATCAAGCCACCACTGTTGTAAACTGACACTGTGACCCCGGAGCTCTCCTCCCGGTGTTTACGTCCTCTACACAGTCCTGGGGGAATTGTCATACTTTCACAGGACCACTTTTGGCGGTCTGCTTACACTCCCATCTTCATCCATGCCATGGCCATTACACAAACCTTTCGCAGTGTCCATTGTACCTTTACCTCTAGGAGAGTGTAGGGAGGAAGACTTCTTCTTCCCAAATGCTGCAGGCTTCTTTGTTGCAGTGGTTTGGCTGGTCCTTCATCTTCAGCCCCTGGCTCATCAGGGCACCCTGGTGGTCTTCTGTGCTGCCCCCCAGCATTGAGATGCAGCTGCCGTCACCCCTTTTCATAATGCCGGCCTCCAATACGTTAACAAACTACTTTGGCCCTCTTGTGCCTCTCTTTCTTGTGCTGCGCCATTCGGGGCTGTGACACAGCTCACGCTCTTTTGTATTAGGTGCCTTGAACATTGTTCCCTAGTCTAGCCCCTATTCACTATCCCGCCATGGAGGCTGTCTTCATGACCTGACTTCAGGGGGAGGAGTCTCCTCTATACAGCGCCTCTTCTGGCACTTGCAGAGCCTCTACAATCAGCACTGCAAGAGCTCTTCTTGCTGAAACTTCTGAGTATCTCCGAGTTGTCTCCCGGTGCCCCTCCAGGCCACGTCAGGGTGAAGCTTAACTCCGGCAGTCGGAACTGTTACATGAGCTGCTTGAATAAGAGTGGTACAGGGGACCGCTCACGCCTCTTACAAGAGTGCCAACGCTTTAGAACGAAGAACATCCATCTGACCAGGAGATATTTTTCCGCTGCTCGGTGATACAAGTTTTGCGCTCTTCCCACCCCCACCCCTCCCACCACCGAATCCCGCCTTTCTGTTCCTCATAGACTCAGTAGCGCTGACACTGGTCGTCTGTAGGAATGACGAGATGTGTGCCTGGACACGTTAGTTGGAGCTCCAACTTTGTATTCGGCTGCTTTTGACCGTGCAGCACCTGTTCATCAGAATGATTCCTGACATCCTCCTCTGACCCCTTTCAGTGAACAGTTGTTTCATCCACAGGATGTGTTTTCGCTGGATGTTTTTCCTCGATCGCGTCATTCTCGGTATACTCTCCACACTGTTACATGAGAAAACCCCACAACCTTGGCAGTGACATCCCGGCCCCGGCTAGTCCAGCCCCGATGACCGGCCTCGTTGGAAGGCGCTCAGATCGCTGGATTTCCCCATCTAATGTGGATTCACACTGAAACGGATCCACAGAAAACTTGTCATGTGATTTTATGCCACATTCGGGTCACGGCTCTGGTTTTACATGTAGCGAAGCTCCAGATTGGTGTCTAAAAAGTGGTTTACCGACCCTTGTTTTCGGTCAGAGACACGGAGAAGTCATGTGACCGAGCACAGAATAATTCTCATCATTTATGGCGCATTCACATGAATGATATTTTTGCGCTCCTCTGGTGTTCTGAGGCATCGGATTGGAGGAGGCATGGCCACCTTGCAGCCTGTCCTATCATGGAGTTGCAGTCGCGGGAAGGATGTGAGCGGTCGGAACGGTCATGAACGTGTTTATTAAAGGGGAGGGGAGTGCAGGTCTCCCATTTGGTGATGGGACCGTCTGCGACCCCTACAGCTGCGCCACGGCTGTCATTCAGGGCCGCTTCTCCTCCATTCACTGCGCGATCATCGATCCCAGGCTAGACTCACACGGACGTAAATGAGCGCGCAAAATCTACGAGCGCATAACTCTGAAAATAGAACCCGTTGATTTCAATGGGTGTATTCACATGCGCGTATATTTCCTGCGCATTCCAGTTGCGCAAAAAAAACAAAAAACGCAGCATGATGTATTTTCCTACGTATCTGAACCCCAAAGTCCCTATAGAAGTCAATGGGGCGTGGTGTAAATGTGCGCACAATGCGCTAGGAGATGCGTGATACGATGTGCAATTTCGCTGAAAAAAGAACACATCTGGATCTCATTAGACTAATTTCAATCGGTGCGTCGTTTGCCCCGCGCAAATAAATATGCCTTGTAGACGCAAAAAACAGTCAAATACACCGATGCGTGCGCAAAAAAACACTAATTTTAATGGTTTTGTGCTAACTAGCCGGCTTCTCGCTAGTATTAATGAGCATGAAAAAATAGGACTTGCGGAACCGTCTTCACGCTTTTTTTTAATAAACTTGTGCGCAATAGCGTAAAATTTAAATGGTAAAAAAAAATTATTTTACCGTGCTTATGCGCAAATCCGCTCCGTGGCATAATTGTGCATGCGCTCATCTGTTTTAGCCCTCATTACGCAAAGGCGACTTGTGTGAATGGGGGTCTGAATGGCGAATGAGGGTAAGGATCAATCTTATCCATCGATTATAGCCAAATTTAAGGAATTCTCCACCGTATTAACGACGGGTTGATCTCACGCCGCCTCATTCTGCCGTATTTCGCCCCACAGACCCCCGGTTCTCGCCGCCTCCTCTCCCACTTGACTTTTTCCACATTTATGTCTTATTATAACCAGGAAAAGTGCCTATTTCTTCATTTCTTCGTCCCCTTCCTTTTTCCTGACGCCGGTGATAAATTAGGGAGGCAACACAACAACAAGATGCAGAACATGAAACCCCCTAATAGCACCATAAATAAGAGAGGGGCGCGCAATATATAAAAATAGCACATGTTAGCGCAGACCCTGTGGTGGCACGTGCCATTCTCAAAACAGGGGTGTCAGCACGACTGAAATTCAGCGTTATATTTTAATTAAGAATGTGTTACCATTGTAAGGGCTGGGGAGCATCTGTGCGCTTTAATAATTAGACTACGTCGTGATGAGGAGCCTTTGAATTACAAAAGTATTAATAAAATAGATGATGAATTTTTCAAGCCACCCCTGAAAACGGAATGGTTTGCTCCGTCCTCCCTCCCGCCTCAGACACTGGAGGGCAGACGCCGCTGCCAGCCAGGGGACGTGCAGAACGTGAGCGACGCTCTGATTGGCGGGAGGCTTCCTGTCGTCATGGAGACGGGGACGCCGGTGCAGGGGGGGAAGTGAGGACACGGAGAGGGAGAGAGAAGGCGGGAACAGCATGGGGGAAGTGTGTGAGGAGATGGAAACAATACATCATTGGTGACCCTCGGTGCACGGAGGGAGACCACCACCTCCAAGGCCGCTTTATAAAGGGGGCTTTACATGGGACTGCTGTTGTCCAAACAGGCACTCAGTTAGACGACCATAGTTCCATGTAAACAATGATTCTAGTCGCTTTGTTCCGGATTACCTATAAGTAGTCGCTGGTTGATTAGTCGCTTGAGGCTTTTGGGCGTACCTGTATGCCCGCCGGTGTCGGGATGGAATGGAGACCCACTTCGTACATGCTTGGTACCGGATGGCAAGAGCCACGACCAGCTGTGGTTAACCCTTTAAATGCCCCAATCAGAGTACAGGGGGGCTGAGCGGCGCTCCTGCGGTGCGATTATGAGGTGCCTTCCAGTTGTCATGGTAGCACAGGGCCTTCCGAAGGCCCCCAGGGCTGCCACGTATTTCTGTGGCCCATCCTAATAGCACGCCGACAGAACTGCCATGTATTGTAATACGGGCAGCATACAGTATATGCCATCGAACAATCGCAAGGTCAAGTGGGAAATAACGTTTGTTTATTACAAAAATATAAAAAAACTAAAAAGTTCAAAACATTAAAATAACCCATTATTAACCTGCAGTGCGAACGTCGTCACAATAGAGAATATACCAAAAATGTGTAATAAAAAGGCCTCGTCATAATTGTGATTTTAAATCCGCAGCGTTTCTCCCGCACGCGGATCCGCGCCCCATAGGGATGCATTGGACACCCGCAGGTAGTTAAATACCTGCGGGTGTCATTTTTCCCGTCAGGGGCAGATTGCGTGTGCGGGGAAATTTTTTTTCGTTCTGGTCTCCCGCGGGGACGGCTCCCACAGGCTTCTATTGAAGCCTATGGAAGCCGTCCGGATCCGCGGTACACCCACGCCTGAATTTCTGCTCTCCGCGCGCGGGAGGGCAGGAGTTAAAAAAAAAAAATGGAGCTCCTGGCGCATGCGCGGCACGCTGCCGGCGTGCCAAGCACATCCGCTGGGCCAAAGAAAGAAGATCCGCAGCGTCCGGACAGGTAAGGAAATTCTTCTTTTTTAGCATCATGTCCGCGGGGCAGGAGGGATCCGCTGTGGGATTCTCCATGAAGAATCCGCGGCGGCCTGATTTTCCCCGTGGACATGAATGTACTCCAAAATGATACAACACAAACCAGAGGTCGTCCGCGCACAACCGGTCACTGAGAAGATGAAGTTATGGCGGTCAGAAGATGGCGAAGGTAATATATATATATATTTCAAGAAATCAATAGGAGCCGTGCCTGCAGTTACAAGCGCCGGCCACTACGCGGAGGTTGGTGTGGAGGCTTCGGCTGCGACCTCTGTGTGAAGGCCCATTTAGACACAACGATTATTGCTCAAACGATGTCTTTTGAGTGACTTTTTTGAGCGATAATGGTTGTGTCCATTTACAGCACAGGGTGAGCGCTCAAACGTTGGGCGATTACCTTGCGCTCAGAGCAGAGGATGCAGAAGACAAGCAGGGCTGCTTGTCTTCTGCATCCAGCTGTTCCCCGCTTAGAGTGCCCGGCTGTTATATAGCCGAGCACTCTGAGCGGAGGATGCAGAAGACAAGCAGGGTGTCCCCGCTTGCCTTCTGCATCCAGAAGTTTTCTGCATGGAGCGCCCGGCTGTTATACAGCCGAGCGCTCCGTGCCAAGTATGGAGAACGGCGCTGGACCGCTCTGCTCTTCATACCCCACCTGTCTTCAGGGAGCGGGATACAGCTGAAACAATAGTATCCTCCTTGTAAGGCTCCTTGTCTTTTAGCACGATAAAAGACAACGATGAGCGACAGCATAACGAAAATTGCAACCCCTTCAAGTATATTATAAAAAAACCCATAGAATTAATTAAAAACACATTTTACTTGACAAGCAGAATAAATAATCCGGTGACTCACTTTACTTTTCTTCTCCATTTAGCCCAGACCGTCCTGGTAATTTCTCCTGAAGACTCCAGTGTCGGCTCCCAAGACATCTATATATCTATAGTGGGTTCAAAAGTAGTTGCACCCGTGCTCTGGAGCCTGATGGGGCCCAAAGGCACCTCTGTAGCTGGGGTACCCTATTGCAGATTGTGTACTGTATCCCAGACCGGACCCCATTAGTAGCACAGACTCCTTCAGATCAGACCCCATAATTCATAAAGACCCCTTATATAACCCCATACATAATACAAACCCCTTTTCTGATTAAATGACACCAACTGTCCTCATAATTAAAGCAGACCCCAGATCTGATCTCATAATTAATAAAGACTCTCAGAGCAGACCCCATTATTAAAATCAACCCCAGATCCACCACCTTAATTAAAAGAGATGCCAGAATTGACTCCATGATAAAAACAGACCCCAAATCAGACCCCCTAATTAATAGGCATGCCAGGCCAGATTAGACCCCATAATAAATATAACCCCAGTTATATTTATAACACTCCCTCTGACTCGTGGGGAAACGGCTCCCTAGGTCATCTAGCTTTGCCTACTTCTTACCCCGTCCCTGATATTGGGAACATACACAAAACGGAGCCCTTGGCTGGACATACACACTAGATATAGATCAGCAGAACCCATAGATTTCGGTGGGTCCTCACGATCATCTAAGGGGCGCCTCCTGTCTCTCCCTGATAGATGGTGCCAAGGGCCTTCAACTGGCCAATCCTTTTGTTCTTGGGGAATACGCTGCTGTCCGGGGTGCTTAGCAGCAGCTTCTTCTCTACTACTACATACAAGACACATGCCTATTCGGCAGAGCATCCATATGGATTGGGGTGTGAGGGGGAGATGACTGTCGGGCAAACTAGCATTCCTTCAGTAGTGTCAAAATTGCCATGAAGCTTTGATAGGCCCCATGATAAGGCTATGTGCACACGGCACTGTTGGAATGTATCCATGTGGCCCTACAAGGGGCATTAAAGTCCTAAGGGCTCCTTATTTTTTTTCAGAAAAACTACTTAGCCCAGAAAGCTGAAGTTATTGTCACTTCTCAACATTATGTACCTCTTGACATGTACATCGTCCACAATGTCAATGCCACAACTGCATGGCCACTGCAAACACTAGACTAGAGGTCTGTCTTTCCCATTGGAAAATCACTGAAATGGAGAATGTTCAACCACAGAGAGCCTTCTTCATGCTTGGACAAGGCCACAAATGGCTAGATGCAAGGTCAGGTGGAGGGGGCATGAGGAAGCATTGTCTTGTCTTGAAGAAAATCCTGCCTGAGGGCGGCCCGATGAGCAGGAGGCTGTCCCGATGGATGTGCGTCACCCACCTGGAGGAAACTTTCCGCATCTTCAGGTCTTCACGCAGCCTGGTGTGCACAGATCCTACGGAAACGCCAGTCAATCTCTTCCACAGTCAGTCGGAGGTCGTCCACAACCACGTGCTCCACTTGCACAATCAGGTTGTGGTGTGGCCGAGGCTCCTTTGGTTCGTTCTCACGCAACGTTCAGCCTTCTTTGAACCGTCAAACCCACAAATGCAAATATTTCATGACAGCTTCGTCTCACTCAACTGATGTTGCATGCTGATTGGCGCCTTTCTAAGCAAGTGAAGAAAACGGATGATTAGACGCTGTTCTTGGAACGCGGACGTCGCCATTTTAAGTACTGCAAGCGCTTCTAACGCCAGCCGCCGTCATGTGGGTTCTGTGCGCTGGGCAATGCTATCATCTATCTCCTTCATCCCCGAGGAATGCCCGCATGTTCGAAGATGTGTCCCACGTTTCTATCTGCTCCTATTCCCGAGAAAAAAAATTAAGACACCTTAGAACTTGAATGCACCTTCTACGGTTCTGATGGAAGCCTAGAGAGTCCTTTTTGGCATCCGCCGGTGTGCCTTTCTGTTTTTACTGTATAGGGATGTATAGTCTGCTCCACTTGTGTACTAGTAGACATATGATCACAAATTACTAATCGGTGGTTTGACAAGTCTCCGACAGGCAACTGTTGGATATTTCCATAGGGACAAAGGCAGGAGCTCTGTACTAGCCCTATTGGACTAGCAAATGTAAATGTCACCACTGGCGTCATTAACATTTAGTCATTCCGCCGCCGATAAATTTTTTACAGCAGGACCATCGATGAACATGAACGATATAAATGAAAATTTACAACGGGCAATTATCATTATCTTCTCTCATAACTGAAGGAATCGTAGAAGTAATTGACTTGTAAATGTGTCTTATTTCACACCACGTTGCCCATGCGTCACGCTTTTTATGTACTTCTTTAATGTACAGTGTCACAAAAGTAAGCCAACAACGCCGGGCCTTGTTCACGCAGTGTGGACAGAGCCTACACAGAGACATACAGAGTTCCGTTGACGCGGGTCTTGCTTTAGGGGTTGCAGAGGTGGCAGTCACACACGGGCGCGGGAGCTTCAAGTTCCCCTCTGTCCTATGGTTCTGTACTATGGGTCAGGCACCACCATATTTCAAAGGAGGTATAGTTCCATAATACCATGTTCGCTGGAATATAGTAGAGTATATAGGAAATCCAAGACATGCAGAGGTGCCGAAGGGGCCCACAGACATCTATAGGCCCATATAATGAAATTAGATGTAGATTTCTGACGACTTTCAGATCCCAATAGGCAATGGACCTAAGTTGGAGTCACTGATCATAGGTGCGTCCTAGTGGAGCATTGAACATTTGAAGGTGGCCTTAGAGCCTATTACAAATGACAACTTGTGGTGGGCAGATTCTAGACAAGTCGCCCCAGAGATAATCATTAATGTGCTTTAACACAGAAACCAGCTAGTGAATGGTGGCGGAGCGGGACGGGAAGTGTTCCCACCCACTGACTTTCATTCACAGTAAACAGGCAGTTGTCCACATTGCCATTTAGCATGTGTCCACGTAAGATTTTTAATAAAGCTGAGCGCTGGGAGAAGGAAAAACCCGCTTCATAGTAAGAAGAAGAAAAAAGTGTGAATGTTTGCCGGTGGAGAGAGAGTGAGTGCTGGGAGTAAAGAAACCTACAGATAACTTGGACTGTGGATTGTACAAATACCCAGTGAGCTCCGCCGAGATGTTATACTTGTAAGCTGATGTTATTGACTTTATTCACCCATTTAAGTAAATGGACAAGATCGATCATTTCCGCTTTTGTTCCAAAATATACTCTTCTGATGTTGGACTACTTTATTCATCTGCGAGATCCATCCAGGGAGAAGGAACGGTGGCGTCACGAGTGACAATTGGACTACAGGTAACCTCTGGTCACTATCCCTGTGATCTCCCCCAGCAGTAATGTGGTCGGGTCCCGAGCTACCCTCAGTGGGAGGAGATGGTAGAGCCCCGTGATAAGGTCTTCCTTTACCCCGCTGTCTCCTCGGCTGTGGCCCTGCTTCTCGGACGTTGCCCGGTCCCAGAGGTGGACTTGAGAATATGCCTTAAGAATCTGAGATGGGAATTAGACACATGTAAGAAAAATGTCCACCATGACTAATACTATTATTACTGCTAATCTACCCCGGTTCCTGTATAAATAGACGTAATATTACCTGCACTATATTATATATTTCTTAATCCACTGTATTTCCGTCTCTGCCTTCACGGAGAAGGACGGTCATGTAAGCTGAGATTCCTGCCCTAAGGGTATAATCACACAGTCTGCTTGTGGCGGAGAGAAAGAATACCATTGTTCCCCTAATGGGCTGAAAGGCTCGCATCTGAAACGTGCCTTCTTTGTCAGCGACATGTATCCTGAGTGTATATTTACTCCACATCTTCGCCGCTCTACCCGAGGTTAATCAGACGAGTATTACAGACGAACTTGCTTCCATGTATTGGAAAATCGCCCAAGTAGCCTTTTCTTCATGGTTATCGAGGAGCCGTCTCCTGTGTAAGCAGGTGCAATGACAGATTGTAGCAGGACCATACATGGGACTAGTCTGGGGCCAAATACCTACAAATGGGGTAAAGGAGTTTCTGACAGGTGCGTGTTTTATAGCGCAAACCCCTATCCATATGCTGTTTAAGGCCACGGAGACCCCCATTTATTAGCCAGGGTATAGTCGAATATACAAACCAAGGTAATAAAAAAGTCCGATCTGTTTGATCCCTATCATTTTACTGCCAGGTCATAAACTAACAGCAGACCCTCTATTGTCCAGACGCAGATAAGGCTCCCAGAGACTAAACACAGAGGCACTGGTATATATAAAAAGATAGGCCGCCGACCCCCCCATTAGGAGGAGAAGTGCGCCTCTGGTTTTATGTCTCTTTGCTGAAGATAACCTATAGGACCCAATGACATGTAAAATGCATTAATGGCAACATAAAAGTACAACTAGAGAAGAGATTGCAAACCATAAAACCACACGTGCTAATAGAAAATACAGCGCTAGTAAATATACACCGCACGGCCACTTTATTAGAGACCCATGTAGTAGCTCCTTGGGCCTCCTCCGAATTCGTCATGGCACAGAATATCAGCCCCTGTAGAGGGGCTGACATGTCCTGACCAGCTGACAGGAAGGGGTCATCAAGTCATGCTACTTGCTTTAAATTCTGACCTCCCATCAGTACGGAAATCTGGTTCCATCTGACCAGGTGATGTTTTCCCGATGCTCAGTGATACAAGTTTTGCGCTCTTTCTTTGCGTACTACAGACTCGCCTTTCTATTTCTCTTAGACACAATGGCGCTGGAACTGGTCGTCTGCTGTTATAGCCCATCCGTGCTGAGGAACGATGAATTGGACATTTGAGTTGGAGCTCCAGCATTGTGTTTAGCTGCGGTTTTCTTGCACTGAATTGTCAGCACGATTCCTGACATCCTCCTCTGACCCCTTTCGGTGCCGAGTTATTTCTATCTACAGGTTTCCCTCTTGCTGGATGTTTTTCCTTGATCACACAGTTTTCTGTACACTCTTCACACCGCTGCACGAAAAGCACAAGCCCATCAGTGAAATCCTGGCCCCGGCTAGTCTAACACCGATGACCGGGCCTTGTTGGAAGTTGCTCAAATACTTGCATTTTCCCATCTAATGTGGATTTACACCGAAACTTATCCAAGGAAAAGTTATCACGTGGTTTTATGCCGCACTCCGGGGTCACGGGGGGAATTACCATAGAGGGAATCTCCAATCGTGAGAGGGCCAGGGGCTCTAATAAAGGGGCCTTTCAGTGGACATGTGAATGCAGAACACAAGGCAGTCATATAGTGTAAGCGTTGGACTTTTGGCATCGTCTACTACTGGAGGAAGGGATTAGCCGTATGGATTAATAAATAAATGTGTAACGCTTTTCTTATGTGAAGGATTATTGATCCCGGGAATTAATCCAATTGCCACATTGGGGATCAGCGTGGACGTATGTCCCTCCTGCGGTGTTAATGCCGCCGTTGTTTCACAGGGAAGATTGGCCACTTTTCTGTGAATCAATGGAGAGCGAATATAGAAAGAGCTTAACTTGGTGGAAGGTGAAAAGAATCCGCCAATCTGACAGCGGTACTAGCCTTGCTTGAACTCCCTCATCTGTCTTTTAGCGTGGGCCATTGCTTAGCATCCGAGGCTACATCCATTGGGTGACACCACCAAATGCCCACAGTCTGTAGAAGATCCATACACCATAGACAGCAAGGACTGGTGGCACATAGTAGTAGGTGTTGCCAGAGCTTCCCGTCCCAAGGAGGACAGGCAGGGGTACTTTGTGCCTCTCTTCCATAGTATTTCCTTGAAATGGGTTGTTCTGTCTGAATAGCCCCTTTTTACATAATTTTTATGAGGACATCAAAAATTAGGGTCTTGAGTGAGTGAGTAGGCACCCCTCTCGAAGAGCCAAAGCATATAGCGTCTGCAAGGCAAGCTCCTGTTCTAGTAGACTTGACCTGACTGTGTAGTACATGGTCGCCGATTTACTTGATTCGGCACCATGTCATAATAAAGACTGGCCACAAGGAGCTTCCGCTGGCGGTAACAGCTGATCACTTGGGTTAGGCTTTGTTCATCCCAAATCTGTTTCCTCCGGCTCCCCGAAATACACGAACGTTCGGCTCAGCCAAATATTTACGTGTTTAAGGAGTTAAATTGCTCTGGTTTGTTTTGCTTATGTCTTATTCTCACTTTTTGTGCTTGTACTTTTAAGGAGGAGGAGGGTCTTCCAAACAGAGGAAGTGGAAAGGGTAAGACGCCATGTTGACTGCTGCACTTCTGCTCAGGAAACGTGTCGAACTAGTAACGTGTCTCTGTAAGTTGATCGTTGTTGGCGTGGTAGTTTAGATTGTGCCCGAGGGGCCAAACCTCCGCACCCCTCATTCTGCACCATGCCGCCTGGTAGAATATGGTTGGGCGCTTGTTTTTTTTAGAAATGCTTTGCTCCTCCATAGCTTCACTCTCTGTTTCGTCTGGAGATCTCCTTCAGCTGTGCCCGCCTTTTGCCTAGGAACTCAGACTGGTCAATCTCAACCATTACAGATCCAACACCCCGATCCTTCTTTCCTCCGACATCATCTGTCAGGGCAAAGTTGTGCTGCCCTCAAGAAAGTTGTCCGGCTCTGCTGCAATCGGCGGCTTTGGACAACCAAACTGTAATGTGTATAGGGACCTTAACGTTAGCAGTTCCTTAACATCTCACGCTAACTTTCAAAGGGGTCCATTGGGATCCATAATATGGCAGACCTGGAGTAGTCTTGTGGTCTCTATCATGAATGTAAACCATGAAGCTTCTATGAACATAGCCAGAACCCATTCGCTAGGTTGGAGCTTTTCTTCAACCATGAACTATTAATTTCCATTGGGACTAGAGCCAATGCAGATTAAAGATGCATCATCCAAGTTGGTATAGGCCAAAAGTACAAGGGAGGGTGCGACTTGGGTTTCCAATTATGCAGAACACATGTCAACACAGGGTTAAGTTATATAATCCATTCACATGGCAGGATCGGCCTCTTACTCAACAGGAATTGGCAGCTCCCACTTTGGTTTCTTGAAATATGACCAGCAAACCAGTAAGAAATGTTGGCATGATGTCAAGTAGGCAAAGCAAGCTGGGAAAGTGAGTTCGGTAACTTCTACACCGTGCGGGTAAAATAAACAGGGCGAGCAAACCATGCAAAAAAACAAACCTAAAAATAAAATAAAAAATTACAAAAAATCTGGGAGATGTCACAGTCCATCATATCTGATAACTGCATCACGCTGTATGCCTATATAACACATGGCCTGTTGTTAGGGACAGATACTCTACAGAGGATATGTTTCTGCTGGTGTAAAAGCGTGTATACGGGGGTTCTATTGCAGGGAATATAGACAGAAGCGGCATCATGTTGATATACCTGTATAACACGTGGTCTGCTGTTAAGGGCTCTCGACGTTTTATACAGCGCACCGCACGTGTATCTTGCTGCATGACGAAAATCCCCATGCACTATCTTGCGTGTATGCACGCATAATACATGCCAAAGTAGTGCTTGCCTCCTTTTTTTTGCGCGCGCATTTCACGTGTTGTGTGCGAGAGGCACAGTCGAAAGGAACTAAAGTTTGTTACCACGTATTACGCGCGTAATACATGGTAAAAACTGAGAAAGTCCCAAGGCTGGGCTCACACAAGCGTATCTTGCATTATATTTACGCAGTTCATGTGAACAGCAACATGGCTTCCTATGGGATATTGGTACAGCGTATTACGTGCGCAAAACCAGCGCACCTAATACGCTATTACCATACGCTCGTGTGAGACGGCCCTAATAGGGGCAGATATGCTACAGAGTATATTTTGCTGCTGGGTGTGAAAGCTGATATACCAGCAGAGAACGTAAACGCGGTTCTACCCTATTTCCCTGAAAATAAGACATACCCTGAAAATAAGACATAGCATGATTTTCCAGAATTTTTGAGGATGCAAAATTATTTTTCAGGCTTTTTGAGGATGCTTGAAATATAAGCCCTACTCCAAAATTAAGCCCTGCTAACAGTTAATTAAAAAAGTCAATTTAAATAGTGTCCAGGCAGCTATACATGTAAAAAAGTTAAACCTTTTTGATCAAAAATTAATATAAGACACGGTCTTAATTTCGGGGAAACACGGTATTAGACAGAGCAGAGAAAGTTGCTGCCTCACATTTATATATCTGTATGAAATGTGGTCTGTACATAGGGAGATGGGATATTTCTGCTGCTGTCATGAGATATAGCAGCAAAGCAAACAGACAAAATGCCCTGTCATGGGGAATATTGCAGTTCTTTGTGGCCTCAGATGTCATTCAGTTGCTGTTACATCCATGCGGTGCACTAAAGCGCGATGCCTCAATACGGACGCAAGATAGTGTCCTAATAAAACCGCAAACACGTCTCATAGTATTTGCAGGGACCAATTGCACCTCTCCAGGCGATGATGGAAGGACACCTGTCCCTTATTAATCAGGGAAAGTGGGGAGCCCCTGCCTAAAAGTGGGGTGGTTGTCCTGACAAAGACAGCCCCAATGTCTTCATCTGTGACCTGGCTATTCCTGATTAGGAACCTGGAGAGATGCACAAAACACAGGACACGCCACTGTTCACACACACTGAACACAGAACAGGACAGTTCACACCTCATCTGGCCACCTGCACAGACATACAAAACACATCGCTGTTCACACCAACATACAAGGTTTTGCATTCCACATAGAACAGAAACCCCACCCAGAACTCACATGCATCCAGATAGCAAACCATAGCTAGTTCAAGTGTCCTCACACCAAGAGAGATACAAGGAACAGTGACAGGCATCACCCATCTGACAGACACATAAGACATCGGACGTCTGGAGGCCGCACCTGCCAAGGAAAAGGGAGAAACCTGCGGGTGAAAGCACTGTACCACATACTACTGAATGCACGCACCCCAGAAGGCAAGGAGGAGAGGGGCAACAGGTGTCCAGACCATCCTCAGGGAAGGAGACACAGACACTTCAGGCAAGCATGCACAACATCAGCTCTGGGTGGGTTTACAACAAAGTAAAGCACTAAAATTACCAGCATCTACTACCAAGATATGCTGTTTTTTATATGCAGCAGACCAGAGGGGATTGGCTGGAGAAACATCACTCCCAGCCAGCTCAATTAACCCTCACCTGTGAAGCTGTTCTCAGGGAAACCTGTAGAACCACAGATCCCAGACCTACAGCCTGATAGTTGCCAGTCCGGCCACTACGAATGAATTATCTTACGCAACTAGCAGTGGGGTTTGGGGAATTCAGTTACGCTGTGCTAAACAGGGACAGCTCACAAAGATACAAGCTATAGGCCGCCTGCAGACGGGCGGAAATTCCGCGACGGGATTTCCCGCGGAATTTCCGCCTTGGAAGCTGCCATAGGATTGCGTTAGCAAACGCAATCCTAGGCTGACAGCCGCGGTCTGTCCGCACGAAATCTTGCGCGGCAAACAAACCGCGGCATGCTCTATTTCTGTGTGGGGCTCGCTGGCACATCAAACAGCCGGAGCCGCAGGCGCGGGTGAGTACGCGCCGCTCTCTGCAGGCGCTCGGGTCGGATCCCGCGGCGAGAATCCTCGCAGCCGGATCCGACCCGCCCGTCTGCAGGCGGCCATACTCTGATCTTCTGTTCTCACATATCGTGCCTCTCAGTGATTGCGGCTTATTTAGTTGGCAGTGTTTTTGAAACAAATATAAAACCAAACAGGGAAACAGCAAATACCCACATTGTGTGTCAGTGGCCCCAGATGTCATTCAAAGTTGCCAGTCTGGCCGTTATAAACTATTTGCAGGCCTTACGCATGCAATTACAGAAGAGCGGTCATCTGCAGGATCTGCAGTAAGTGTTTAAAAACAAGGTCAAGAACGTAAACAACCTCAACACAACGTGTATAAACAGCCACATGAACTCCCACCAGCCGCTGCCTTGGAGAGTCCACCTGGGGGCAAAGAGTCCGCCTCATCCGGCTCCCTCTTCCACTGATGTAGTTGCCTCTTCCTCCATCTTCTTCCATGGTCATGCAGTAGCCTCTGAGCACAGAGAGGCAGTTTTGTGTAGAGCCAGTAGCGCGACTACTTCAAGCCTCTCCTCCGCAATTGACGATTGGGCTGCAGACTTCAGAGCCCGAATTGGTTAATGAAAAGCAGAAGTTTAGCTGCCACAATCACCACCGTCTTCACCGACATTAACATCTACCCCATATTCCAGTATGGCCCAGGTCAGCAGCCAGCCCTCCATCCCCCAGCTATGGGAACATAAAAAAATACCACCCCAACCATCCGCGAGCGCAGAGTCTGAACACAAGCATTGCACAGCTGCTTGCAATGGTAATGCTGCCCTTCAGGCTAGTTGACACAGATGCCTTCCACAACGTGATGCTTCATCCTAACCCACAGGACCAGATGCCAAGCTGCCATTTATTTGACCAGAAAGCCATCCCTCTGCACCGTGTCCTTGGTGTTGAAGAATGCTGTCAGTGGCAGGGTGCAGCTGACCTTGAACATCGTGGCCAGGGGTGTTACATATCCTAAACAACACACTGGGTCAGGTGGGGCATGAAGCTGAAAGTGGTGGTCCATTTTTCATGGTAAGCCCAAGAGTTGTGGGACAATCATCCTTGTCTTTCCTCTTCTCACCTCCCTCCTCCTTCTCTTCCTCCACCTTTCAAGATGCTCCGATAATCGTATAATCGTCTGACCTCCATGCAGCAGTACACGTGGTAAACCCAAAATGCTGTCCTAAAGGTCATATGTCTAGGGAAGTGCAGCCACACGGCCAAAGAGCTGTTGATGGCTTTGCAGGCCCAGGCTGACATGTATCTGACCCCACACAACCTGTAGCCAGGCAAGATCACGTGTAGCAATGGGGGTCAACCTACTGGCAGCCCTTTGCCTTGGCAATCTCACACACGTACCTTGCCTGGTCCATGTGATGAACCTGGTAGTACATTGCTTCCTAAACAATTTACCAGGATTACATCCACCGCTGGAAAAGGCCAGGAAACTGTGCTCGCACTTTCAATGTTCTCACCCAGCCACCTCTCGTCTATCGGAGGTGCAGTGCAAATTTGGACTACCACCCAACTGTCACTATATAATATGCCTACAGGGTAGAATTCCAGGTTGCATATGTTGCAGAGGCTGAGCCAGCAGCAGCGAGCGATCACAAAGTACCATATGGTGTATGCCATTAGCAGGCACTGTATGGAGGTCAGTCACTTAATGCATGTGGAGTGGCGGCAGATCGAAGACATGTGTGCAACCAAAAATGGTCACTCATGATGATCGGTATGACCATCCTTGGAACAGACGCCACAGGGCCTCAGGAACAACAATGTGTTATTGCCATAGGAGGAGGAAGGGATTCCAATCTCCCAACTGACTGGCAAGTCTGCTATTACTCAACACTGCAGGGAGGGTGGCTATGGGGAAGAAAGAAAGGTGTCTTTTACAACACGTTTTTCCACCCAAGGGAGACGTATAGAGGAGGGGGATAATATAGGTCCAGAGGCAGGGGAGGGGGCTATGCAATGTTCCTTACATCCATCACTAACCCGAGCTATTCTACCTGGATGGTGGGACCAACTGGAGGACACCTTAAACCTGACCCGGAGGAATGTGGGCCATCACCCTTAGGCACTTTGAGGCATATGAGTGCTTTTATGCTGCAGTGCTTGCAGAAGGACCGTCACATAGCCCACATAAAAACATCAGATCATTACTGGGTGGCCACCCTCCTTGAACCCTGCTACAAGGCCAAAAAGACAAACCTCTTTCCAGCAGTGGAGAGAGACTTCAAAATGCAGCACTATCAGGACAGACTGTTAAATAGCTTGATTAGAGTATTTCTCCAAGCTTACGAGGATTCATCTGCAATGGATTGCAACTTTGCAGCTCATGATGGATGAGCAGAAAGCCGCTACAGCAGCACCACTACCTCTCGTAGGGGAAGTCTAACATCGATGTGGCATAGGTTTTTCAGATCTTCACTGCCTGCAGCAAAAACACAGGGTAGGACTGACGGTCACAGGCAGCACTTGGTCATGACGGTCCAAGAGTATGTCAGCTACTGCACGCATATACTCAAGCATGGAGTTGGCCCCTTTGACTTCTGGGTGTCTAAGCTGGACGGGTGGCTAGAGCTTGCACAACATGCTTTAGAGGTGCTTGGCAGCCCTGCTGCCAGTGTGCTATCAGAAAGGGTGTTCAGCACAGCTGGGGGTGTGATAACTGACCACAGGCAATGTGGATCACCCAACATTTATAGAAAAAGAACCAGGCATGGACTTCACCTGACTTCTGCACCCCCATGCTTCCTCCTACTTCCCGCCAAATTAAAAATCAATATTGAAGTACAGAGTAACAGCGCTCATGTTTCCATGAAGAGCACACTCTACTCTCTAGGTGCTGTTGCGAGTGGAATTGCTGCTCTCCCTTTTCCCAAAATTAAAATTTTCTAAGGCACAAGAAACAGCTGTAGCTGTACAGCTTTTCCTTGGAGAAGGCCCTTGCTTGAGTCTTCACCTGGCAGAATTTGTCCTTTGCAAGCTTTATGATATTGCTTTTAAAACAAGCAGCACAAGTGCTGTCTTAAGTAGTGACATTTTTGTAGTGCTACAGCTGTTCTTTGGAGAAGGTCCATGCTTGAGTGTTGCCTTCAGCTGGAAGAATTTCTGCTTGTATAAATTATCACCACTGTACACTATTTTGACCAATTTTTGAGAGGAGCACAGTGTTTTCTAGATGTGTGGCTGTATTCCCATGCAATTTGGGGGGCTTTGGCTGCATTGGGGACCTTGGTACTGGTGCATTATGTCTCCACCGAATGTATGGGTGGAGACATGGGTTGGCTGCTGTCAGTGACTGGGAACTTCTAGGCCATGCGGGTTGGCCAGTGTATCTGACAGGGAACTTCAAGGGCACGCCCCCTCACCTCCCGCATCCTTCTGAAATGGCCCTGGCAGCTCACACATGTTCCCGCCAGACTCCCTGTGTCCCCCCAGGTGCCGCGCTCATACCCACATGGCCATGGCAGCTGACACATATCCCTGCGGGAGCCCGATCTGCGCTCATACCTCTCCTCTGCTCCTGTTCCCCCTGTGGCCGCTGACATCTCCTCCCCACTGTCACAGTTAATGCCTGCGCTTACAAAGCACACTCTCTCCGGCGGCGGCACAATCAGTGTCATCGCTGTGTCTGCTCATGCCCTGCAGCCATCGCAAAGACCGCTCTAATCCTGCATCCTCCACACTGTCACAGTCAATTCCGGCGCTGGCAAACCGCGCTCTCTCTGACCATGTCCCCCAGTGGCGGTGTCCTTGCTGTGGCTGCTCATGCACTGCCGTCTTTCACCCTGCATCGCTCACCCCATCTTCTCCCCCACGGCTCACTGAGGCCGAAGGATCCAGGGCAGCTGAGGGCGGCATGGGCTCTGAGTTCCCTGTCACTGACAGCGGCCAACCCATGTCTCTACCCATACATCTGGTGGAGACATAATGACCAGCAAATTAGTGAACCAAATTTTTACTCCCATTGACTTTAATAGGAGTCAGAATCAATTGTCCCGAATCACGATGATTTTTGTGAAATTGGCCCGATACCGACACAAACCAATTATTCTACTAATCGCTCATCACTACTGATAACGAGTCTGCTAAGATCCAAAGACTCTCAGTATTATTCCCTCCCCTTCTTTTATGGATATTCTGCTGGCGGAGGGGTAGGTACGAGCTGGGTGACTCCAGAATTAGAGCAGCCATTCTATGCTTTTTGACATTTCTCTCCTAATTACAGTCAGGACTGAGGTGATATGGAACGGCTCCCAGCGACATAATCATACAGAATGCCGTTTGCAGCTTGGAGACTTCAAGTGACTGAAAATACCAGAGATTTGTGAGGACTGCAGGGATTTTTCATGCAGTTTTAGATTGGGATAAAATGACAAGTCGAATGAAAAAAATACTTATTAAAGATCTACTGAGTATATAGGAATTAGAGATGAGCGAATCTACTCGGTTCGGGTGTTTTTGAACTCGAGCACCGCTTTTCCCGAGTAACTCACTACTTGGACGAAAAGATTCGGGGGTCGCCAGGGGGCGGCGTGGTGGAGCGGGGGGTAGCAGTGGGGAACAGGGGGGAGCTCTCTCTCCCCCCCCACTCCCCTCTGCAACCCCCCGCTCACCCCCGCCGCCCCCCGAATCTTTTTGTCCGAGTAGTGAGTTACTCGGAAAAAGCGGTGATCGAGTTCAAAAACACCCGAACCGAGTAGATTCGCTCATCTCTAATAGGAATTAAACTTTATTAGAGACCCCCATCTAGTAGTGCGTCGGAAGCGAGGAAATTTGTCGTGGTGTAGATTACACTAGGGGATGAAATCGTTCTGCAGAAATATCGACCCCTGCGGACAGGAGATTTCTAGGTCCGCCCAGCCAGATAATCTAACACCTCTATTTGGCAGTGTCCTCCTCCTGGCTCTGCCTCCTACCCTCTGATGTTCCGTGTTACCACTGTCAATGGCTTGGTTCTGGGGCTGTATCTCTGTACTGAGATTGGTTCTGCAACTGTATTTATGTTATGAGCTTGGTTCTGGCACCCTATTTATGTTATAAGCTTGGTTCAAGGGCTGTATTTATATTATGAGCTTGGTTCTGGTACGGTATTAATGTTATAAGCTTGGTTCAAGGGCTGTATTTATGTTATGAGTTTGGTTCTAGTATTGCATCTGTCACAGTTCACAGTTGCCGACTTACCTCTCCTGGTGGCTGTGGCTCGTTTGCTGTTGCTCCTCCCCATGGCAGATGCTCAGCTCTGATGGAAGCCCAAAGGGCACACGTGTGCTCCTGGCCGTTCTCTCAAAGAGCCAGTGTGCACCCATCATCTAGCTCTCCTGCCTGTCCCAGGACACTTCTGGCTACATCCTCTTCCTATAGGGAGTGCCTGAGTGTTGTGGCCTATTTGGTCTGCTGAAGATGCTCTTACAAGTTTGTCCTGACTGTCCGGTTCTTCACTCTTTGCTTATCCTGACTATGTTTCTTTCTCCGCTCCTCACCCCTGAACTTATTAAACTGACCATGCTTCTGTCTGCTGCCCTCATACCCTCGGGTAAGGTACTGCAGCTAGGTCTCAAGTAGTATCAGCTGGCGCAGTACTGAGATCTCTTCCTGAGTAAAGACCTGAAGACCCCATAGCAAAGCCCACATCTCAACTGGTGGGGTTAACGGGTGAAGACTGGTCAATCTCAGGTGTCGCACCAGGATTTGACACAAAGCCAAACCAGTCTGTGGCTCAATGGATCTACGTCCGCTCATCCTGACGGTATGTTTTGCGGCTAGTTTGTGCTGTATTTATGTACTGAGGTTGGTTCTGGTATAGAATTATGTTATGAGCTTGGTTTTGGTACGGTATTTATGTTATGAACTTGGTTCTGGTATTGCATTTATGTCGTGAGTTTGGTTCTGGTGCTATGACTATGTACTCAGCTCAGTTCTGGTGCTGTAATTATGTCATGAACTTGGTCCTGGTGCTGTATTTATGTTGTGAGTTTGGTTCTGGTGCTGTGACTATATACTGAGCTCAGTTCTGGCGCTGTATATATGTTATGAGCTTGGTTCTGGTGCTGTATTTATGTTGTGAGTTTGGTTCTGGTGCTGTGACTATATACTGAGCTCAGTTCTGGTGCTGTATTTATGTTATGAGCTTGGTTCTGGTGCTGTATTTATGTTATGAGCTCAGTTCTGGTGCTGTATTTATGTTATGAGCTTGGTTCTGGTGCTGTATTTATGTTATGAGCCTGGTTCTGGTGCTGTAATTATGTCATGAGCTTGGTTCTGGTACAGTATTTTCTGAGCTGTTCTGGTGTGGGTATGCAGCTATTTTGCTGGCTTCTGCACAAGCAGGATACAGGCAGACTGCCTATCAGTGCAATAGATATTGTTTTTTTTCTTATGACATAGGGCGCCATCTAACCTAAGACCGCCATGCCTATACCCAAGAGCTTGCAATCTAGTAAGAAACAAGTAGATGATATAGAAGCTGTAATCAGTTACACTGAGACACTCCCAGATATATATATTTTTTTTATAGTCTTGATTTCAAATCTTCCCAATTTTTTTTTTTATGTAGAAAAAAAGAATAAAATAAAAAAAATCCATGAATAATGTATCTTTATTTCATGAGAACATCGGTTACAATCTGTCAGCTTATTCCTCTGGTGACTGCACAAGCTGGCATAATGTGGAGCAGCGACATTTTGGCATGCGCAGAGTTAAGTGCCGGAGGCACAGAATTCGATAAGCAGCCATGCCCAGTGACAGGCATGGATCCGGATAATATTATTGCCACAGCAGCTTTGCAGCTGTCTAACAAGCGTGGAAGCCCGACTCACCTGCCTGTAAAGGCTGCTAAACAAAGGGGGGTATGGGGCGGGGGGTGATCACTGACGGGCTCGGGCACCGTTCCAAGCCAGGGGATTGGCATCCAGATCGGCGGATACATTACCATCCCGCTTTATTCTGCAGATAATTATTGCTGACTGTACAGACGAAGGAGTTGTCTGCGGAGCGGAGCGCCATCTCGTTTAGACATGCAAGTGACAATCGGGGGGCCCCAAGACTCATCTACATTAAAGATGTCATCTCACCCCAGAGACTGTTCGGTGGCATTGTCTCATTAATCATAGATCTGACGGGCGCTGGAGAGAGGCCCCGGTGAGAGGAGGCTTCTCGTCGCTCTTTGAAATAAGCCCCTCCAGTGATAGATGCCTCTGATACTTTGATTGCGATGTATTGTGCGCCACATAACACGGGCGGCGATGTAATCTTTCATGTTAGGGGCTTAATTACTGTTGTAAACGAGAGGGGAGGAAATTTCGCTTCCGCCCTTGTTATCTCTTCGCACCGCAAAGTTTAGTTTTTAACTTCTGCTCACGGAGGAATCGGCGATATATTGGGATGTGTTCAAGGCGCACATCAAATGGGCTAAGGGCGCTACAGCGGGCTAAGGATGGGATAGGGACCCTACAGCGGGCTAAGGATGGGATAGGGGCCCTACAGCGGGCTAAGGATGGGATAGGGGCCCTACAGCGGGCTAAGGATGGGATAGGGGCCCTACAGCGGGCTAAGGATGGGATAGGGGCCCTACAGCGGGCTAAGGATGGGATAGGGGCCCTACAGCGGGCTAAGGATGGGATAGGGGCCCTACAGCGGGCTAAGGATGGGATAAGGGCCCTACAGCGGGCTAAGGATGGGATAAGGGCCCTACAGCGGGCTAAGGATGGGATAAGGGCCCTACAGCGGGCTAAGGATGGGATAAGGGCCCTACAGCGGGCTAAGGATGGGATAGGGGCCCTACAGCGGGCTAAGGATGGGATAGGGGCCCTACAGCGGGCTAAGGATGGGATAGGGGCCCAACAGCGGGCTAAGGATGGGATAAGGGCCCTACAGCGGGCTAAGGATGGGACACGGGTCCTACAGCGGGCTAAGGATGGGATACGGGTCCAACAGCGGGCTAGGGATGGGATAAGGGTCCTATAGGGGCTAAGGATGGGATACGGGTCCAACAGCGGGCTAGAGATGGGATAAGGGTCCTATAGGGGCTAAGGATGGGATAGGGACCCAACAGCGGGCTAAGGATCGGGTAGGGGCCCTACAGCGGGCTAAGGATGGGATAAGGGTCCTCCAGTGGACTAAGGATGGGATAAGGGCCCTCCAGTGGACTTAGGATGGGATAAGGGCCCTCCAGTGGACTTAGGATGGGATAAGGCCCCTCCAGTGGACTAAGGATGGGATAAGGGCCTTATAGGGGCTAAGGATGGGATAGGGACCCTACAGTGAGCTAAGGATGGGATAAGGGACCTACAGTGGGGTAAGGTTGGGATAAGGGACCTACAGTGGGCTAAGGTTGGGATAAGGGACCTACAGTGGGGTAAGGTTGGGATAAGGGACCTACAGTGGGCTAAGGTTGGGATAAGGGACCTACAGTGGACTAAGGATGGGAAAAGGGACCTACAGTGGGCTAAGGATGGGATAAGGACCCTACAGTGGGCTAAGGATGGGATAGGGACCCTACCGTGGGCTAAGGATAGTATGGGACCCTACCGTGGGTTAAGGATGGGATAGGGACCCTACCGTGGACTAAGGATGGGATATGGACCCTACAGTGGGCTAAGGATGGGATAGGGACCCTATAGTGGGCTAAGGATGGGATAGGGACCCTACAGTGTGCTAGGAATGGGCTAAGGGTCCTACACTGGGCTAAGGATGGGATAGGGGCCCTACAGTGGGCTAAGGATGGGATAAGAACCCTACAGTGGGCTAAGGATGGGATAGGGGCCCTACAGTGGGCTAAGAATGGGCAAAGGGTCCTACACTGGGCTAAGGATGGGATAGGGGCCCTACAGTGGGCTAAGGATGGGATAGGGGCCTTTCAGTGTGCTAAGAATGGGTTAGGGACCCTACAGTGGGCTAAGGGTCCTACAGTGGGCTAACAATTGGATAAGGGACGCATAGTGGGCTAAGGATGGGATGAAGGACCTATTGTGGGCTAAGGATGGGATAAGGGACCTACAGTGGGCTAAGGATGTAATAAGTGCGCTACAGTGGACTAAGAATGGGAAAAGTGCCCTACAGTGGACTAAGGATGGGATAAGGGCCCTATAGTGGGCTAAGGATAGAATAAGGGACCTTTAGTGGGCTTAGAATGGGATCGGGGCCCTACAGTGGGCTAAGAATGGGATAGGGGCCCTACAGTGGGCTAAGGATGGGATAGGGCCCTACAGTGGGCTAAGGATGGGATAGGGGCCCTTCAGTGGACTAAGGATGGGATAGGGGCCCTTCAGTGGACTAAGGATGGGATAAGGGCCCTATAGAGGCCAAGGATGGGATAAGGGCTCTATAGGGGCTAAGGATGAGATAAGCATCCTACAGTGGGCTAAGGATGGGATAAGGGACCTACAGTGGGCTAAGGATGGGATAGGGGCCCTACAGTGGGCTAAGGATGGGATAGGGGCCCTACAGTGGGCTAAGGATGGGATAAGGGCCCTATAGAGGCCAAGGATGAGATAAGGGCTCTATAGGGGCTAAGGATGAGATAAGCACCCTACAGTGGACTAAGGATGGGATAGGTGCCCAACAGTGGGCTAACGATGGGATAGGGGCCTACACAACTCTTCAGCTTCGGGTCATTGTAATTTATCTGTTTTGGGGTGACAATTAGTAAGATCCGCCATTACAGCGCCACCTGGAGTTGGCACCTAGGTCTTTCCAAACACGTAAACGATGTCGAATGTCTTGCTCCATAACTGGAGTCATGCTGGTCACCACAGATTTTATCCCAAAAGAGAGAAAGAATGCACTAAAAGACAACTTAAAGGGGAAGTCCAGGACAAACAGTTATAGCAAACCCATAGAAAATGCTAGAAATATCACCGCTCTTCTTCTGCACCAGTGACCCCGGTTGTGCCGTAGGAGCCAGGCGGTGGCCATGAAAGGAAGGAGGAAGCCCGGTCAGACGACTCAAAGGCTCAATAGTCTGTAAGAGTAAGGCGATGTTCAAACAGCAGAATTCATTGCGGAGTTAAGCGCATGAATTCCGCCTCTAAAAGCCGGGGCTGTTTGACGCAATTTTTGCTGTGGATCCATGCGCGGACTTCGCCTTGTCAATGGGCAAAATCCACATGCAGGGTTAGAAAAACATGCGTGCTTCTTTCCAAATACAGCGCCACCCTTGCCTGTGGGTTGTGTCTGGTACTGCAGCACTTATTCATTTCAATGGAGCAGAGTTGCAATACCACACACAACCCTATAGACAAGGGTTGCGCTGTGTTTGGAACAAAGCAGCCATGTTTTTCTAACCCTGGACAACCCCTTTAAGAGACAGTTCCTTTTCCTGATTATTAAGCAAGAATGTTCTTAGGAACATTTATTTGTCTGACCATTGGGCAGTGTGAAGGTGCTGCCGATCACCAGACAAACGATTAAACACTTGTTCATTGGGCGATCGCATTGTGCTGTTCCTCTGTTATTCCTCCTGGAAATTTATATGCTGACCAACAATTGGGTGTTACTATTCCCGTTGCTGGAGGGATGTGTCTCTAACCAGTCTGACTCTTGTAGGCACTAATTGGACAGGATCAGACTGCCGGGACACACCCCTAAGTGGTAACACCCAGTTGTCAATGTATTCGAAATTTCCAAGAGGGTTAACAGAGGGAAAAGACAAAGTAGAATTCTAAGACAAGATGATCCAAGATTCTTATTTCATAGAGGATGCAACTATTCACTAAAATAAAGAGGTTGCATCAGGATAGAAGGTTGGACCATATCGACAGAATAAGACCGGCACAACCCCATGATGTATCTCAGGGAGAAGAGGGAGGAACAGACAGCGGGATGGAGGGAGAGAAAGATGGAGGGATGGACAGAGAGGGACCGACAGACAGCGGGATAGAGGGAGGCACAGAGGGAGAGAAAGACGGAGGGACGGATGGAGACGGAGGGACAAACAGCGGAATGGGAGGGAGGGACGGAGGGAGAGAAAGATGGAGGGATGGACGGAGAGGGAGGGACAGGCAGCAGGATGGACAGAGAGGGAGGGACAGACAGCGGGATGGACGGAGAGGGAGGGACAGACAGCGGGATGGACGGAGAGGGAGGGACAGACAGCGGGATGGACGGAGAGGGAGGGACAGACAGCGGGATGGACGGAGAGGGAGGGACAGACAGCGGGATGGACGGAGAGGGAGGGACAGACAGCGGGATGGACGGAGAGGGAGGGACAGACAGCGGGATGGATTGAGGGACGGAGGCAGAGAAAGATGGAGGGATGGACAGAGTGAGGGACAGACAGCGGGATAGACAGACAACAGGATGGAGGATGGACAGAGAGGGAGGGACAGACAGCGGGATGGAGGGAGGGACAGACAGCAGAATGGAGGAAGGGAAAGATGGAGGGATGGACAGAGTGAGGGACAGACAGCGGGATAGACAGACAACAGGATGGAGGATGGACAGAGAGGGAGGGACAGACAGCAAGATGGAGGGAGGGACAGACAGCGAGATGGAGGGAGGGATGGAGAGGGAGGGACAGACAGCAGGATGGACAGAGAGGTAGGGACAGACAGTAGGATGGAGGAAGGGACAGACAGCGGGATGGAGGATGGACAGAGAGGGAGGGACAAACAGCAGGATGGAGGGAGGGACAGAGGGAGAGAAGGTAGAGAGATGGACGGAGAGGGAGGGACAGGTAGATGAACATAGAGAGGGACGGAGAAAGGGATGGGCTGTGGACAGATGGAGGGAGGGACAGACAGACAGAGGGATGAACGGAGGGACGAACAATAGCTTGATTCTGGTTCTTGGAAGCTAGGCGACAATAAACATGGCTGCCAGTGCAGTTCTACATAGCTTTGGTCTTCAGGCACCTAGGATAGCTGGCCGACAACCCCTGTGTGAGCTGACAAAGCAGCCATTTTGATTGTCACCCAAACAACAGGTGTGAGAGCTTTGGGGAAATGGTGACCAGGATTAGAAAAACATGGCTGCTTTTTCCCTAAAATAGCGCCACACACGCCAAAAGATCGTGTCTGGTACTGCAGCTCAGCCTAACTCATTTCAATAGAATCAAGCTGCAATACCAGAAACAATCCATGTACAAAGGTGGCGCTGTTGCCAGGAAAAAAAAAAAACAGCCACGTTTTTCGAATCCTATACATCCCATTTAATTCCTGGTGGCGCTTACCATCTTATTTCCCTACCACAGGTGCAGCTGTACACCACGGCCATTTCCATAGGGAGCAGTGCCAAGAGTTGAGTTGGCGTGCTTTGAAGTAAATTGATTTTTCACAGTTTTTTTTTCGCCTTCCCCCATGTCTTCATTTCCAGCAGGTGGTAAGAGGGGTCGGCTTTCTCCGGCTGCGGCGTGGATGGCGGTTGTTTTGCTTTGTCCATTTCGCAATCTGCCAAGGCATCTCCCTACATCATCCCTGGCCCCCCGGGACCCCTCTATGTAATTAGTTACAGGTGTGGCCGTCTCAGCTGGCACCTGCAAAGAGGCAACCGAGAGGGCAGGAATGTGTCAGAATGGGCTCGTCTGGGGGGTGGCAGGGCGGGCGCCCAGGTGGTCCATGTCTGCTGCCGCCGGGATCACTGGGGGATTGTTTCCCTCTCTATAGTGGACTATGTCTGGGCAAATGACCCGGCACGACGGGGAGAACAGCAATTTTTCACGGTGTCGCGTTACGGAGAACATGAGATACAGGTGTCAGACATGGGCCCGCGCGACCCCGTGACCCCGCCCAGCGGATCCCCTTTCAGTTTCGCTAAACCGAAAAGTCCGATCATTTGTGGATTCATTATGGATCGTTAAAGGGACGCGAAATACCAAAAGTCTATCTCATCTCCGTTAGCCTCACGGGAGAATGCAAGCTATTGTTCCCTGTTATCAGTCAATCAGAGGCTACCAGTAGGGTTTTCAGTTTAGACTCTATTCACACCGATGATTGAGATTTTGGTCTGTAAAGAATATCCTTTTTTTTTTTTTTTTATACGTATTTCTGCATTTAATTCGTTCTTTAATCGAGTTCTTGGAAAGTCTGCTAGGATATTTGATACTCCGTCATTCTGTATGGCCGCCATGGCGTTATACAGACCTTTCCCACGGGATGGGATTATCCGCAGGACGCAGCGCAGATGGGAACTTTTATTAAATCACGCAGATCTTGTTGCGTTTCCAAAAAATCCGCAATAACGATTCCGCGACGTCCTGAACTCCACGCCACAAAGCTTCTCCGCTGCGGGATTCAATGTCGCGTTCTTTACGCAAAGACGCGCAGAATTCAATTCATTCAGTGTCATGCGGAAATGTCGGCGCAGATGAATCCCGTCCCGCGTGAAAGGGGGCACGGGGGAGAAAGGCTGCCAAAGCTGGGAGTTTGAGAAAGCTGGGCGCTGACCAGTATGGCCGCCATGACATCTCCCAGGGCGGGTTCACTCCCACGAGCGTATATGTCCTGTATGTTCAATTCCCACAGCCCTATATTGGTGCGGATTAGGCCAGGCTCACATGAACGTATCTTGCAGCATGCGGGTGCGCGATATACACAGGCTGCGCAGCGGCATGTATGATATAGGCGTGTATGATATAGGCGTGTATGATATAGGCGTGTATGCGCCCGTAATACACGCCAAGATAGAACACGCTGCGATTTTTCTTGCACGCGTAATATATGCAATTCATGTAAACGGCAACATGGCCACTTATGCAATCTTAGTGCAGCATATTAGGCACGCGGGTTTTGCATTTACCGCACGCTCGTGCGAGCCACATAATACGCGCTACAATAGGACATGCTGCGTTTGTGAGCGGCGCAATAGAAATCAATGGGTGACAAATGCCCGTGTGAGCGAGTCTTAAGAGGCAAGTAAGTTCATAATGGAGGGGTGACTCAAGGACACAACTTAATACTATATGTCCGCCTTCCGACTTCTGTACGGTTTGGGATCCAGCTTTCCTACAGCCTCGACTTCCAGCACTTCTGCGCCGTTGTCTTCTTTCGCTTTAAAGGGTTTCTCCGGGACGTTTACTTTTCATGAAGCATCTACTGCTTGGGATCTCCGCTGAGCGAAGGAAGCCGATAGCGCTGTCTGTAGTGCAGTGGCCAGGTTTGGTAGTGCAGGCACAGCGCCCATTGAATTGCTGCTGCAACACGGACAGTGCCATCAGCTTCCTGCACTGACCGCAGGCGCAGCACTCAGCGGGGATCCCCATTGACTGACCTCCGCTGACCAATCCTTTTAGCCCATCGTCGGGATAGTAAAAGTCCGCAGGGCCCCTTTAAATCCCAGCCAGGTCTAATTAAACATTTCGAAGACTTCTTAAGACTGTTGTGAGACGTCTGTTCAACCCACATAACAAATCTCGCATTCATCGCCTGCAACAAGTGTCCTGTGGGCAGAACGCCCCCCTACCACACGACCCATCTGGGCATGACGTCTTCTGCTGCCCATTTCCAGGTTTCCTGAAACACTTCCACAAAGCCTGAGGAGATGGTGATAAACCGAGAGAGCGGAAGACATCCATCACCGACCTGAAGGCTCCTTGGACTCTGCACCCGGGGTCACAGGGATTTACTTTAGGAAGTGGCTCATTGCAGGTCAGCAGCAGATCTCCTCACACTTCACACCTTGTTTCCAGTGTTTGGCCGGCGCCCCCTCAGTCTGGACTCTTAATTGCAGGCAGAGAAGAAACTGGTCCTTCCAGCTAAGTGGCTCTGCTAATGACCTCCATGTCTCAAACCTCACAAGTGGACCTTCAAGCATGTCTGTTTCAGTAATTGGCTTTTCTTAGAATTTTGTTTGTCGTTCCTCTGTTATTCCTCTTGGTAACGTACAAATGAATGAAATGACAAATGGGCATTACCATTCTTGATGTTAACGGAGCACCAAATAAGACTGCGCAGGGACACACCCCTTTGACAAGAGCAATGGTAGCGCCCAGTTGCAAATGGTCATATATTTCCAGTAAGAATAATAGAGGAACAGCATAATGCGCAGTTAAAGGGGTTTTCTGGGACTAGACTATTACAGACTTCTCTTTAGGATATTGAATGTGGTCCGCTGCTCAGGATCTCCGCAGATCAGCTGATTGAAGCGCCAGCGGCACTCAGGGTAGCGCTGCAGCCACTTCAGTCCACACTAGGCACAGTGCCGTACATTGTATAGTGACTGTGTATGGTAGTGCAGCTCAGTCCTTGTGTTTGTCCTCTGTTATTCCTACTGGAAATAAGACATACTACCACCAGGATGTGTACACTGTACGTAGGGGCATGCACAACCGACAAGGAGAATGGATAAATTGACGGGTATTACCATTCATTTTCAGGAGGAACTACAGTGGAACAACAATACAACATTCTTAGAAAAAAAGCTTCAGATGTTTCTAAAATATATGTATGGAATGCAAGTTTTTAGGAGCATCTTTTCTAGACTCTGGGTCATGTTGTTCCTCCTCCTGGAAATAAGGGAGCTTGAACAATACCTCTGCAGCGCCACCTATTGGAAGGCAGCATTCCTTCAAGACAAAGTTAGACTCTTTATACAAGTCTTGTAACAATGACTGGGAATTTCATTCCTCCTCCTGGAAATGTATGAACAATTTGAGCGGTCACTAATACTTATAGCAGTGTGGAGCGTCCTTCTACAGGCAGAGTCTGCAGGGACACACCATGAAGAAAGGGCATGGGGGCATCTAGTCACTAATTTATGCATATATTTCCAAGAGGAATTACAGAGGAATGGCACAATTCAAAGTTCTAAGGAAAGATGCTTGTAGAAACGTGCATTCCCCGTGACAAATCCTAAGGGCATCTTTACCTAGACCTCTGTATTGTACTGCTCCTCTGTAGTTCCTCCTAGAAATGTAAGAATAAGTTGATTAGGCGTTACAGCCCTCTTTGGCGGCAGCGTGTCCCCCCACACACTAATACGGTCATAATTTATATAAGGCCACACCCCACTGAAAAGGGGGGATGGCAACGTCTACTCCTTAGTTTATACATTATCAGGAGGAACAGCAGAGGAACAAAACGACCCAGAGATTTAAGAATCCATGCTCATAAAAACCTTCATTCCAGAGAAGATTTTTTCTTTACAAAGTTCTTTTCTTAGAAATTGCTATTGTTCCATTTTCATGTAATTCCTCCTGGAAACGAGTTCATTCACAACTGGCTGTTAGAATATCGCTTGTCAATCATTTGTGTCCCTACACTCTGGTACGGTCAGCTCAGTGCTGAGCATGGGGAATCATAGTACTCCATTTCCAGGAGGAACAACAGAGGAAAAACAATACAAAATTCTATTCTTTTTGAACTTTTGATACTATTTTTTAGTCCCTTAAGGGATTTAAAGATGCGACAGTTGGATGGCGACTAATACACATGCATTCTACTAAGCCTGCGACGACAGCCTGTTAGGCCCCTCCTCCGGCAGTCTGACAGGGTGAGCTACAAGGCAGACATGGAGGCCTTTGTCCAGCTTTCGGATGCCAAAGAAACTTATTGGTACCCTGCAATCACACGACAGGGTGCTGATGGGTGACAGAAGGAGGCCCTGCCCCGTCATCGGTTTACACGCTGCAGTTATTGATTGTGGCCTTAAGGGGTTAAACGGCCAGGATCTGAGGCTTCTCCCCTCCTGGCAGTTAGAGCAGGAGCCGGGCCGTCAGTCAGCCAATCCATTGCCTTAAAAAGATGTATGTGCAGGTTTAAGCCCATTAGGGAGGTCAGTAAAAAGGCGTATTGGCTGCCACTAAGGGGTTAAACAGTACAACCCCGACTTCCCTCTAGTGAACCGAACTTACCGCATGTAACAATTCTTTTCAAGGGTTAAATACAGCATGCAGCCGCCGCCGCTATAACATCTACCTCCACTGCGCCTGCAGTCATTCCTACATCACATGTACCGCCGTCCTCACTGGCTCCACCAGTGTACTACTCCCTCTAGTGGTCCAGCTGGTGAACAACACGCACATTAAGCACATCCTTTGTTCTCCTGTGACAATGGTCCGGGACGGACTACAAGATGCAAACCTCATTCATATCGTCCTCCAGCAGCTCCGGCACCAAGAGACGTTACAGGGAAGGCACAGAATACAGAAGGGTTTTATTATAGGGTTTGTGAAGATTTTAGGATACTCATTCCTGTATAATCACCGTCCAGCAACGGCGTCCAGGGGCGACGAGGGTGAGAGGACACGGAGGGTGGAAGGACACGACTGATGGTGGCTTATGGGGATATGAAGCATACTAGTGCACAGACCCATCTATAAGGGACGGGATTACTCCCCGCGGACATTCCTGGTTAGGCGCCATGTTACGGGGATCGGATTCCGCACTTACTGGGGCATATAGGACGTCTTGTAGAATTGTTGCGGATTTCTAATATACAGGAGATATCATTCCGCAATTAAAGGCTGTGTAAAAAAATGCAAGAAATTCCGCAGAACGTATTTCATAATTAAAAATGCTACAAAATCCGACTAATTGACAAAATCCCATCTGCTTCCAATTCTGTCCTGTGTGAAAGGTCACTAAGAGACCACGTCCTCCTCACCGCAATGTGCCAGGGAATCGAATATAATAAATTAGGCAGCTCCCGTGCAGATCTATGCGTCTCCATGGTAACAGACTACAAACAAAACCCTGTGTAGTCTGAACCTGCAGTCATATTGTCATCCATCTGTCCCTTTATTGGCTTACATCTAGTAGATTAGCAAGAAGTGGTGTACAAAAAAAGAAAGAAGATTATCCCCTAGCCACAGAATAGGGGATAACTGGCTGATTAGTGGGAGTTCTACCACTGAGATCCCCGCTGATCTTGAGAATGGGACTCCCGTGTCCCCCTCTTCTGTCACTGCAGAGGTCGCTTCGATTAGATTACAAGTTATCCCATAACCACTGCTGAGACCCCTGCCGCTCTCAATAACAAGGCCTCCGTTTCCCCCGTTCTCCCCCTACAGCGGCTAGCAGACTAAATGAAGCGCTGGTCGCACAAGCACACCAGCGCTCCATTAACTTTTAATAGACTGCCTAGATACCCAAGGGGCACGCTCTCGCTATTCCCATCAGCCACATTGAAATTAAAAGGGAGCGTTGACTGCGCAAGTGTGGCCAGTGCTCCATTGTAAGTGACGTCATTGTGCGGAAAGAAGCCACACCCACAGTGATGGGAGAGCGCAACATAGGGCCCTTGTTCCAGCTCTGCAGGGGTCTCGAGACCCCTAATGATCAGCAAGTTATCTCCTATCCTATTCTGTGTCGGAGACAGAAGACGGCAATGCACACGGAAGATCAGAGTGTGAAAAGCAGAAAAAGCATCCAAGTCTTCAGGGTGGGCAGATCACACAAGTAGTAGGTAAGGAGAAAATAACATACAAGCCAGCCTGCAGGGAAGGAGGGAGAGAAAGCAAAGCACTCAAGACAGACTGCAGGGAGGGAATATCCGTGTCAGCACAAAGGAAGCACGTGGGTTGTAGAGAGAAAAAGTAGTACAGGAATGCATCTGAGCCGATACCTGAGAGCTAGTGAAGGCAGCAGGATCTGGACACACCAGCTTCACATACAACATGCATTACTAGGAGGGACACATCCACAGAGGGGCTCACTCACACCGGCTTATGTGCCCTGTATATTTTTCATGTTGCGTAATACGCGGCGCTAAAAGTTCATTGATGTCTATTGGTCCACTCACAGCTGCGCTTCCTATTTTGGTGCGCACAAATATGGGCTATGGGGATTTAGCGCACACAGCAAATATGCATGTACATATGGATTTCCTGTGTACTGCACAGCTTACTACAATTTTACACATACACCCCCGTGTGTATGAGCCCTTAGTCTGAGACTAGGAGCCGGCTGCAAACCGCATATCACGCGTCTGGGACGGAATGCAGACTGCAGCCTGACATCTTTTATTTCCAGATCAAGGGTCCTTTCACACAGGATGACTGTCGGGCACCTCATCACCTGACAGTCGTCCCAGCAATAACCGCTCAGTGATTGGTGGTGGAGCAGAGATCACTGCGGCCACCCGCTTCCATTCACAGAACAGGCAGTCGTTCAGGGGTGCCGCGGGCCGATCGCCGTTTGATTTTATTATCGTTCGGTCGCTGCCGGCATTTACCATTATTGGTCAGATTTCCGCGATTCTGCGAGAATTTGAACGATTATCGCTCAGTACAGAAGGGCCGTAAGCGATGGCCGCTCTGATCGATCCCAACCAGGGCAAGAATGCCATTTTTAAAAAAAATAAAATGAAAAGGCAGATTCCTACAATATGTGGCTTTCTGACTCCCTTTAATGACACGCTGTGAACAGACGCTCCACCGGTTGTGGTATATTATAAGCAAACAATAGAAATGACATAAAAAGCGTAAAAATATTGTTTACAAATCTCCACGTGTCGCGATGCAGACGGACGTCGGCTTACTGAGGTATAATACACAGCAGGCAGCGAGGTATACAGTAATAAGGGCAGCGGGCGTCAGAGGGCAGCTGTACACCACCGACGGCCTATACTTAGGATAGGTCATCAATAGTGGACTGCTGGGGTCCGTTATATATGGGACCCCAGCTGATCAGTTGTTTGGTGGCCCTACTTTTGCACAGAGCCCATTTCTGCAAGGAAGCAGACCCGCTCTGTTCTGGCCAGGCTCAGCATTGCCCCGTTCCAATTCATTTCACTGGGAACTTGGCTTGTAGTACCAAGTCTAGCCACTAAAGTAATAATGGAGCCGTCTGCTTCCTGCAGAAATCAGCTCAGCACTTGACTGCACTGGGCCCAGAAAAGAGTTGATAAACGAGGGTCCCTGCAGACCAATCTACCCTTAATGACCTATCCTGCTATCACTGGTTTACAACTGAACAACCCATATAACATTTCCTGGACTGAAGACTTTAATGAAGCATTGCAGGAGCCCCCCTAATAACTCTACATAGTAGGGGTCCTACTCTTCATTTTCAACATCTTTACTCCCCGTTGAAATGAATGAGTTTATTTATTTTGGGTTTTAACAAGTTCTGATTATTTCAGTGGAGGGGTGAGCATACATGTGTCATCTCCCAGTCACTGAACAGCCCTCGTATTTCAGCTGCTAAATTACTACCCATCGGACCTAAAAGGGAGACTCGAGGAAAAGTGGATACTCTGCTATGCCTGGTGCAGTTCCTCAGGGGCGGAGCATAAGATTCAAAGACCGCTACATAAGCCACGCCCCTGCAGAACCTGCATTATGCAGAACAGACTGGAGAGTTTTTGCCAGGAGCCTTTTTTTTTTTTTAAATAGATATAAATATATATATCTTATTTGTATCCAGCTGTAGGGACACCTGACAACTTGTAGCGGCCTTTACCACCCTTAATGCCAGCTTCCGCTCAAAAAAAAGCCACAAAACATAATCCCTTCTATAACAGAAGCTGCTGGAAGTCTATACGCCCTTTATCTGCTCACTATATACAGTCTTTCCTTATTACTGTATGCACTATTAGACATGCTGTATTTCAGCTATTGGCCTGTGAATGACTGAAAGTCTGTAATTCCATTGGCCAAAAGGTACCGCTGATGTGCAAACGACGATCAGTGAACAGATCCCAAGGTTCAAGTCATACAGTCAGTTTCAGGGCTGATTCACACGAGCGTACTTTCGGTTTGTGTACGGTCTGAGTCTATAACAGAGTAGACTGATGGCACGTGGACCCGCGGCAGTCCGTGCGCCAATTCACACATCAGTTTGTTTATTTTTAACAGGCATGTAGTGAAACAAACCGCAGCCCGTATTCTCTGATCCGATGTGCAAACGAGACTCGCCCATTAAAGTCAATGGTTGTGGGGAAAAAAACCTAAAAAAACCTATAGTACAGGAACAGGGCTATTTCACGGATCCGCTGCAAAAAAAAAATGCAGAAAAAAAAAAAAAGTAGTTGATGGGGTTCAGTTATTATTTTGCGGATGTGAAAAACAGACAAATTAAAAAAAAACAAAAAAAAAAACATCAAAAATCGCTAAACCGCATATGAATGAAAAAAGGTTTTTTTTTGCAGACGCGACACTTTTTTTACGCTCGTGTAAATTCAGCCTTACAGTTTCAATACCATTCGACATTTTCACGTAAATCAACACCTCCCACTTTTCTACACAGCACAGCAGTGGCCAAAGGTTTTGGGGCCGACGCACTTTTGGGTTTTCCCAAAGTTTGCAGCTTCAGTGTTTTTAGAGGTTTTAGTCAGAGGTTTCTACGGTTACTGGAGAATTATAAGCATTTCATACGTTTTTAAACGTTTGTTGACTAAATACGTCAAGTATTGCTTTGAGTTGATCACAATTTCAGCTGAAAAGCGATAACTTTCCCCCAAGTCCCCTGCAGTCTCTGATGAAGCCCCCTTTAGACTGTTTGGGACATCTGGAAGAATGATTGTCCGGAGAGGGCAGCGAGCGCTACCCTGAAGCCTGCATGTAGAAATCCGTCAGCAGCACCACTATGGACAGCCAATCATTGGTGGGCTTGTCCAATGTAACGGCTGGAGTATGAGACCAGACCCAATATATCCAAACTTCCGGCAGCGGCAGGGCACCGCGATGGGCTCGAACATGGCGCCTACGTACGCCAATATTCACATGCGTACGTTTGAAGAGAGATTCGTCTATGTCTCAGCCTGCAGCGCCTCGTTGAGGTGGCGATACATAGCCGATATCTTCATTCTATGGGATGGCACGGTATCGGATTTGGAGGAGTTCCACCGATTTTTACATTCAGGGTACCCGGAGCTTCGGTTCACGCTGGCACATTCGGGGACTGAAGTCCAGTTCCTTGATGTGTTGGTGGAGAAGAAGGGGCTTTCATTACATACTGATTTATAGACTAAGGAGACGGATGGGAACAATCTCCTGGCTTACAGTTGTAATCATCCAAAGCCCACAGTAGATTCATTGCCGCAGAGTCAACGGTTACGAGTCAGGCGGGTTACACACGATGAGACGACTGATCTGAGACTACAGGAAAGGGTAACTGGAGAAATTGGTATATGAGACGGAAATAAGAGCGAGGACATATTCACAGGGTGAGCAAATCAACAGAACAAGAATTAAACAAGAGGTAAGAAGAATTCCCTTTGTTTCCACGTACAGTAAAATTAGTCGTAGAGTTGCTGACATCAGGAAACGTTGGCCGTTACTCATCAAAGGCTGCCCGGAGGGGTCAGAGTTCACACAAGCTCCGATGACGGCATATGGAAGAGGTAGAAATGTCAGACATCTTGGTCCATTCGGATTTCCCCGCTGTGAAAGCCCAACTACAGGGAATACTGGCAGCGATGAGGATGGGGACTTCCCATGTTTGGGATGTTCCTGCTGCAGTAAGGGAGGTGAATGCTTTCTTCATCCCTTGTGAGGCAATGTGTATCGCGTTAGGGACAGATAAACTTGTGCTTCGTCGTTCGCGGTCTGCCTGATTACATGCCCTTGTGGGCTTGGATGCGTAGGTGAAACAACTTTGGAGGTGCGATCGCGAATGACGAAGCACAAGAGTACAATAAGAACATTGTGTGGAGCATGGTCACCATCAGCCAGTTTAGATCCAGGGTGATAGACCATGTTCCACCGATGCCAAGAGGAGACCGTGGTCTACTCCCAATAAACCGTGCGCTCCAGTGGATCTATGAATTGGACACCACGTCCCCTATGGGACTGAATCTGGAATATGCATGTATGCCCCACATTTGACATTCATTGTATCGGGATTATGTTTTTAGACGGGATTTGTATGAACTTTAGATATATTGTGTATTTATTTAGGTTTGTCTTTTTATCCTGTAGGTAAGGACATCGATGTCTCCAGTGGATCCCCCCCCCCCTCCTCTGCAGCTGTAAGTTGAGAGTAATGATGCCCGTTTGGGTCACGGTGGGTCAGATTGAATTGCCCATCATGATCCACTATTATTGTGGTGAGCGCTAGATGGATGTTATACCTGGGAACAACATAGAAGTCAACGCGGCTGTGATGGCTGGCGGGTATCCCAGCAACGGAGGTGTCACATGTCTATGGGCGGAGGATACCGCCACGCATGCGCCCACAGAGAAGCAGGAAGTGAGTAAAGGATAGAGGGGGGGACTCTCGTGAGACTCCCCGCCTCGCCGGGGATCCCACGCATGCGCGATGAGAACGTCTGGACGCCAGGAGCCATGGAGGAGTGGGTGAGAAGCTGGAGCATCGGCACCTGCAGCATGACTCTTATAATGTAGTTTGTGGCACCTGTGGTGGCGGTGGTGGTCCCTATGGGAAGGTTCATTCTGATTGGCTATAGGTTGTAAATGTTGCTCTGTATAAATGGGTGTATAAGGAAATCTGTTAGAAGCTTGAGAAAGGCAACGTGCCGAAACGTCACTTGTGTGATGGGAGAAAAGACAGGAATTAGGTTTACCTGTTAATTCCTTTTCTGGAGTCATCCTGACAGCATACACATGGAGGATGTCCACTGGACCCCTGTTGGGACAGGAAGCGGAAAAACATACAAAAGGCACCTCCCGCCACCAGCTCACCAGTGTGTACCAAATAACTACAGTGACCCGGCTTTGCTTAATCACTCATTTTTAATACCGAAACCATAGTACAATACGTTACTTCACGTAGAGAAGGATAACTGAAGGGAGGGAAAAGCCCCTATGCTGTCAGGATGACTCCAGAAAAGGAATTAACAGGTAAACCTAATTCCTGTCTTCCCCTCGTCATCCTGACAGCATACACATGGAGGAATACCAACAATCAAGGGCTTTAGGGAGGGACCACTGCTTGCAGAACTTTCCGCCCAAAGGCCGTGTCCCGGCTGGCCCCCACGTCCAGACGAGAGTGTTTTACAAAGGTATGGGTGCTTGACCATGTGGCGGCTCTGCAAATCTGGTCGGTTGTCGCCTGGGCTCTCTCCGCCCAGGAACAGGCGACCGCCCTAGTAGAATGGGCTCTAACTTCGCCCGGGAGTGGGATCCCTTGGGATCTGTATGCCTCTTCTACGGCCCTCCTGACCCACCGCGCTAGGGAGTCCTTAGTAGCGGCCCCTCCTCTGCGTGGACCCTGAAATTGAATGAAGAGGTTATTAGTTTTCCTAAAGGTATGTGAGACCTCTAAGTACTTCAGAACTGCTCGTCTCATGTCTAGGTTATGGAACCTCTGTTCCGTAGTGTTCCGGGGTTCCTGGCAGAAGGAGGGAAGTACTATTCTTTGCTCTCTGTGAAAGTCCGTAAGGACTTTCGGTTGAAAGAAGGGGTCGGGCCTAAACTCTATCTTGTCCGGGAAGATGGTCATATATGGGGTTTTTATAGAGAGGGCTTGGATTTCCCCGATCCGCCTGGCGGTTGTAATGGCCACTAGGAAGGCAACCTTATATGAGAGGGTCTTAACTGAGAGTTCTTCCAGGGGCTCGAAGGGGTGTGCGCAAAGGGCCTGTAAAACAAGATTCAGGTCCCATGGGGGCATGGTTCTTCTTATAAAGGGGTGAAGTCTAACTGCTCCTTTAAGGTATTTTTTGACTAGCCTATGGTCGGCTAACGGGAAGTCAAAGAAGGCTCCTAGGGCGGCCACCTGGACCTTAAGGGTACCAGGTTTTAGGCCCATGTCCAGTCCATCTTGAAGGAACTCTAGAATCTTATTAATGTCTGGTTGTTGGAGGTCGTGAATGCTGTGCCCCAACCACCTAGAGAAGGTGTCCCACACCCTGGTGTATATGTTCCTGGTGGACTCTTTGAGACTCTCACATAAGGTGGTGGTCACCCTCCCTGATAGGCCCTGGTTCAGGTATTTTACCCGCACAGCTTCCAGGTCGCTAGTCTGAACTGTCGGGCTTTTGGGCAAATCAGGGGACCCTGTTGTAGGAGGTCGTCTCTCCACGGCAGATGTAGGGGCTCCTGTGTTGATAGAGCGGCCAGGAGCGGGAACCAAGGTCTCTTGGGCCAGAACGGGGCCACCAGGATAACGGAGCCCGGGGACCCCTGGATCTTCTTTAGAACCCGAGGGATCAGGGGGATAGGTGGGAAGGCGTATGTCAGGTCCCATTCCCATGCTTGGGATAGTGCGTCTATTCCCAGGGAGCCCCCGTCTGCCCCCCTGGAAAAGAACCGGGGACACTTGTTGTTCTCCCGAGAGGCAAACAAATCCACCTTTGGAGTCCCCCATCTTTCTGTAATCAATTGGAATGCCTCTGGATGTAGTGCCCACTCCCCAGGGTCTATCCTCCTGCGGCTGAGGTAGTCTGCCATGGCATTCTCTGGGCCCCTTACGTGGAACGCTGAAACGGAAGGCATCCGCTGCTCTATCCACCCGAGCACTTTCGCCGCCAGGTCTTGTAGTCGGGGGTTCCGCGTGGATCCCTGGTGGCGAATGAGGGACACAGTTGTTATGTTATCCGAAAATATCTTAATGGGTCTACCCCCGATCTCTGTCTCGAGGTCACGGATGGCCCTCCAGACCGCGCAAAGCTCCTTGTAATTGGAGGATTGAGTGGCCTCTTTCTGGTTCCAGACCCCCTGGACATAGCGACAGCCTAAGTGGGCCCCCCAGCCAGTTGCGCTCGCGTCAGTGAAGATGGATACTGGGGATGCCGGGTCCCAACTTGTGGACCTGGCGAGGTTGGAGATAGACGTCCACCACCCCAAGGAGGACCTTACTTTGTGAGTGAGGGTGATTTCCTGATCCAGGGAAGCTGGTGATTTGTCCCAGTTGCTCAGGATAAAGTCCTGGAGAGTTCTACCATGTAACTGGGCCCACGGGACTACTCCAATACAGGCTGTCATGAGACCGAGGACCCTCATGCCTCTCCTAAGGGAAACTTGGGAGGCTAACGAAAGTGCCCGGCTTTCGTCTTGGATCGTTTTTTGCTTTTCTAGCGGGAGGGAAGAGCACTGGTGGTGTGAGTCCAGGATGACCCCTAGGAACTTTTTCCTTTGTTCGGGCTGAAGATTGGATTTGTCGAAGTTAATGATCCAACCTAGCGACTCGAACAGGTGGAGGGTGAGGTTGACCCGCTGCTGGAGTTCCGAGGGTGATCCTGCTATAAGCAGGAAATCGTCGAGGTATGGGACAATTAGTACTTTGTCCGTCCTTAGTGCTGCTACCATCTCCAATACTAGTTTGGAGAATACCCGAGGTGCGGAGGAAATCCCGAACGGCAGGCATGCGAATTGGTAATGCGAGACTGACCCTTCTATCACCAGGGCGAATCGAAGAAACTGTTGGGAGCCTGAGTGTATAGGAATATGATAATAGGCGTCTTTTAAGTCCACCGTGGCCATGACGCTATCTGGTGTGATTAGGGGGATTGCTGATCTTACTGATTCCATCTTAAATCTTCGGTATGTTATAGATTTATTCAGGTATTTTAGGTTGATGATAACTCTGTAGGTCCCGTTAGGCTTCTTAATAAGAAACAAGGGGGAGTAGCAGCCTTTGAACCGTTCTTCTACGGGAACCGGGATAATGGCCCCCAGGGATAGCAGGTCCCGTACCCCCGACTGGAGGGCCCGGGCTGACGCGGGTGACTGGCAGGGGGTAACCACGAACCTCCGGGGAGGGGGGGCGGAAAGCTCAATTCTATAGCCCTCTGAGACCAGGCGAAGGGCCCAGGGATTGGAGGTTATTTCGCTCCATCTACTGGCGAACCCCCTAAGTCTGCCCCCCACCTGCCGGATCCCGATGGGCGGATTCTCACCCTTTCCGCCTTTGGGGTAAGACCAGCGTCCGGTTTTCCCCTTCCCCCTGTATGTTCTCGGGGGGACAAAGGGAGGAGGGTAGGAGGAGGAAGGCCGCTTGACGGGTCTCTCTGCTGGTAGCCCCTGACTTTTGTCTGAGGCCTTCTCCAGGAGTGTATCCAGGGAAGGTCCGAAGATGCGATGTCCCTGGAAGGGCAAAGAGCAAAGCCTGTTTTTTGAGGCATTGTCCCCTGTCCAGGCTTTTACCCAGACGGCCCTCCTGGCAGTGTTCGAAAGTGCCGCCGACCGGGCCCCGAACCTTACTGACTCCATCGAGGCGTCCGCCAGGAAGCCGGTGGCCTGTTGGAGGAGGGGAAGGCAGTTGGAGATATCTTCCCTCGAACCCCTTTGCGAGACCAGGGCCTGGAGTTGGTCTAGCCAGACCGTCATGGATCTTGCTACCGACGTGGCCGTAATGTTGGTCTTCATGGTGAGGGCCGCCGACTCCCAGGCCTTCTTCATTGCCGAATCCACTCGTGAATCCAGTGGGTCCCGCAACTGGGAGATGTCCTCAAAGGGGAGGGCAGCCTTCTTCGAGACCCTGGCGACCGCCAAATCCACCTTCGGGACGGTGTCCAAGAACTCAATGTCTTCCGGGGTGAAGACCATACGCTCTCTAAACTCCTTAGACAGGAAAAACTTGTGTTCTGCCTGTTTCCACTCGGTCAAGATGAGCTGTTTTAGGATATCATTGACCGGGAATGATGGTTTGGGCTGAGGTATGAGTCCCCGGAACAGGGTATCCTGGAGGGATGGCTGCTGCGGCGTCTGTTCCTCCACTTGCATGGTGTGACGGACCGCTGTTAGTAGCTGCCCCAGATCCGCCGATGCGAAGTACTTCCTCGTTTCTTCCATGGGCGGTATGGATTCTGAGGGGGAATCTTCTAAGAACCCTTCCTCCGAGTCTGATTCTTCTATCCGTGACCGCCTTACCCTTTTCGTGGGGGGCGGAACGGAAAGAGACGAGAGAGAGGCCTCGATCTCCTCGCGGATCATAGCTCGGATGTCCGATATGCCCGAGGGGCCTTCCTCACGGACCACCTTCTCTGTGCAGGCTGCGCATAAGGGTTTGGTGTGTCCCTCGTCCAGTCGCCGCAGGCAGACTGGGCACTTGCGCACGCGCTTCTTGGCCTCTCTGCCCTTTTGTGCTTCTCTGTCCTAAGAGACGGAGACAGCAGAAAAAGAAAGGGGGGGTTTTCCAGCACCTGACCCTTCCTTACCCCTGGTGTGAGCCCCCGGAGGTTTACTCACCAGCGGGCTGCTCTCCGTGTCCTCTCTGGCCGACATCTTTACTTAGGTGCAGACCGAAGACATGTGGGGAATCCTGCCTTCTCCTTTTCTCTTTTTTTTTTGAATTTGGCGCCTTTTCCCTCGAGGCCCCGCCCCCCCGTGACGCGGCCGTGCTGACGTCATGCCGCCGCGCCGGACCCGGGGGATACACTCTGCGTCGGGCCCTGAGGAGGGCGCATAGATGTCCGGGGATGTCGGATCGAGCGCCGCCGTCGCCCGCGCCGCGCGCTCTCCCCCCGCCCCTCGCTGGCATACCTGCTCAGCCGCTCCGCCGACAGAGGATCTCTGGAAGCCAGGGTCCCGGGCCCGACGTCCAGAGCGGGTGCCTGATGTCCGGAGGCGGCTTCCAAGCCCTGCAGGTACGGGCTGTATCTTCCCAGTGCGACAACCCCACTGGGCAGCGCGCTAGGGAAGGGTTCCCCGCAGGGAACGTGGTGCTGGTTTGGATCCTGCGGGTGAGGGTCCCCACGTAGGGTCTCACCCGCGCAAGCTCTGCCAGCCCGACCAGAGAGTCGTCCCCCCACGGGCGGACAGGCTGCATAGGAATTTTCCTTCTTTTTTCCTGCCTCCAGCATACACCTGGAGGCTTCCGCTTGGACTGTCCTGTAGGGACAGGAAGACACTGGTGAGCTGGTGGCGGGAGGTGCCTTTTGTATGTTTTTCCGCTTCCTGTCCCAACAGGGGTCCAGTGGACATCCTCCATGTGTATGCTGTCAGGATGACGAGGGGAAAGGCAATGTTGAATTAGCGCCATCGATGCGGCTGGAACTCTTTTTCTTCTTTTTGACCCTGAAGCCTCTGTCATACCAACAGGCATCCTGAGACCCTTCATGTGTGCGGTTGCTCTTCCTCCAAGGTCACTCACAGATTAGTTGCTCCTTCACGCTGGCGATCGCAATATCCCCATGAGAAAATCACAGAACAAAAAAACCCAAAAAACCCCACAATTGTGCTCGAGACGTCCGAGCGCCAGCGAGGTTTTTTTCTTGTAGAACCATTGCTGCCGCTTGCGATTTTCAAGATCACAGCGTGAAGACATCGCAAACGGGAATGACACCATCGAAAGTCATTGGTTTCATCATTTTGCGTCTTCACTCGCTCTCGCACTGCGATTTTATTGCAAGTGTGAAGGCGGCCTAAGAACGCCGCCATGAATAAAGAATGGTGACTGAGCCTCCTCCCAGCCAATCAGGAGCGATGCTTAATCCATCACCAGGTCACAAGGTAATAGCGGTAACCAAGCAGCTCGGTGAATAAAACAGACATAGTGAGTCCATGGCCAGGAAACTCCTCTGATCTCAATCCCATTGGGAATCCTCAACCAGCGGGTGAACCAACCAAAACACAGAGATTGTGATAAGCGCCAAGCACTGATGAGGAAGGAGGAGCTGCCGGGATTTGGCGCAGGAGTCGATATCCAGCACGCCGGGGCAAAGAGCAAAATAAGGGTCAATTCCGTGAATACTGAGGCTTTGCTTAAACTTCATGTATTTGTCAATAAATGTTTAAACACTTCTGCAATCCTTATAATTGTACGTCCGTAACCATAGAAACAGCAGACGAAAACATCTAACGATGAAGCAGCAAACTCTGTGAAAACCACTTTGTGTCGTCGGTCAGGACCTTTGGCCACAACTGTATAAACACAAAGTGGTGCCCGGATGGCGGGGGTCACAGGGTCATATTCACAGCAGAAATCTCGCGGTTTTGTCGCAGCGAAAAACTGCAAGATTTCAACCGGAAAAACGCAGCTTCAAAACCCGCGGCACTTCGCTGCAGGTTTTGAAGAGGCTTGGCGCATGCTTTTCCGTTGCGGCCGGCGCTCCCATCGAGAGGAGCACGGCTGCACCGGAGAAAAATAAAAAAATATAGACATGCTGCGGCAGGGGAATCCGCGCTGCGCCATTGGCTGATGCCGGCTTTGCTGTGCTGGATTGGCCGTCCTGTGTGGACGAGATCTTTGACAAATCTCATCCACATGGCCGGCCAAACCGGGGATTAGAGGCCGCAGTGAAATGCCACTCAGAATCCACCCCGTGTGAACCCGGCCTAACTGCACTTCCGACAAGTCATAAACACGTGTCAAACATATCAGTGGGGATCCACCGATTGCTGGAATGAAGGCACCGCAGCGCTCTGCCCCTTCACAGTACTCTGCAGCTGAAGACGGGCCCACAGAAGTCTATAGACTAATTCCAAGAGCCGGCCCTCAGTGGCTGAGAACAGCTGAAGAGTAACGTACACGGCCCAACAGGCACAGCGCTGCACCCACCTCATCCCAGCACCCGGACCCCCAACCAGGTCTCTATGGTTCAAAAGAAAAAAAAGTGGACAAACTTCATAATTGTAGATTGTAAAGCTGTGATTGGTGAAGTGTAATGGGGCAAAGGATACAGAACGGAGGCCCCACTCACACGGATCATGGAGTACTGAATCCCCCCCACTGACATGTCCCATCTTTGTATATATTACAATACACATTGATTAAACACTAAATACGCCCCTGTGAGCGCTGAGCAGGGGACGGCAGAGGTCAAAGGCTGAGAGAGTCACTCAAACAAAAAAATAGTAAAAAAAGGTCACTTAAAAGTTTAGAGGTCAGTACAATCACCCAATCCAACGTCAGGTTCACCACCGCCACCGCGAAACATTTATATAAAGTGTCAGCGAGAACTTTTTTCCCCTTCTGGAGCAAAACACACGGCAGAGTTATCAGCAAAAGAGTCAAATCTCAAGTTTCAAAAAGTTCAATTTTGACATTCAGAGAAGAAATTGAAAAAAAAAATAATTCCCACAAGCCAAAAAAAGTAAGAAAAATAAATAAAATCAAAGTGTCCCAGAAACAGAAGTTACCAGTAAACGTCTCAGTAAACGGGTGGATACTGCGCTACATGTAGTGTACAGCGGTCTGCACCCCTCCCCCCCCAACAGTGTGGGAGGAGCCGGCAGTAACGGGGGAGGAAACGACCGAATGATCCATCTTCTGATCCACAGAAACATTAAAACTATGAGAAACATAAAACAAAAAAAGGAGAAAAACAATCCTGGACGGCTTCAACTTGTCTTATAAAGAACACGTAAAAAAATTGCTTCCCAAACCGGCAAAAATAATCCGCAATTTGTAATCCCTCCTGTTTTTCCGTTCGGCGCGTTTCGGCTTCACCTTCGCAGCGAGGACGCCGGATGTCTTTTATTGGTACCAACGTCAGTCATGGAAAGTAATTGTCACCCCGCGAGCCGCGACGTCCGCCTGTCCCTCCATGCTGGTCTCATCTCCCGGATGATGAGTGGAATGATGAAGAGGATGGTCAGGACGGTCTGCGGAGAACAGAAGAGGATGAAGAGGAGGCATTCATAGACCATTTTAATAAACCTGGAAGCTGTGGCCCCTGCGGCTGGCGGGGACAGACCCCACACACACATATACACCGAATCGCCACTATATTAGAGACCCCCATCTAGTTGGACCCCCTTAGGCTTAGCAATTCCTCATGGTGTAGATACTATTAGGTAATGAAATAGTTCAGCGGGACCATCGGCCCCTGCGGACGGGAAGCCTCTTGTAGTTGCCGCAGATTGAGGTTTTGACGTTCCGACCAGCTGACAGGAAGCGATCGATTCATGCCCTCCCATCACAACGGTGCAATAGAATCTGTACCCATCTGACCAGGAGAGGTTTTTCTGCTGCTCAGTGATACGTGTTTTGCGCCCTTTTGCCCGCTGGAGTCTCATCTTGGCTGACAGTTGATCTCTCGCTGCAACAGCGGGGATCGGCGAGAAGACTGATCCACGCTGTTAACACCTAACATGCCAACACGGATCACGACACGTAAATGGTTCACAGAAGAAGGGCGCACCCTCTGTGATGTCACCAGCCTTAGAACCATAGAATGGTTGGAAGGGACCTCCAGGGTCATTGGGTCCAGAGTCTGGAAGACCCTACTTGTCCCATTGATTTCAATAGGCACCATGTAATGACTCATGTTTCCTGTGGGGGCGCTGCAGGAGAAGTTGACTGATCATGAAACCTGAAAACATCAAATATCAGAGGAAACGTATTGATAAATCTTCTTACCATGAGGATGAAGAAATAGAAGACCCAAATCCAGTTCAAGGCACCTTGTATCACCGACACCAGGACCTGCATGTTATAGCAGAGAGTCATAACCACATCCGCCATGGGACATTACATTGGGCTCGCCACAGTGAAACATCAGCTAAGTCTATGGTAACGTGTGTGGTCACAGCCGCATGTACAGAGAGCGCCCCCTGCCTTACACCGCATAGAGGCACCATCATTAGAATCTGCAGCATCTAAGGCGGTCGATCACTTAAGCCCGATCCTTGGGCTGTCACTGTGCTTTCCTGAATGCCCGCCTGCAGTTGGGCTGTGCGATCACCAAGATGTAACTGTGTGGCATCAGGCATGAAAGAACTTACCCCACGGAGCATTAAGGGTTCAGTAGCCACTTGTTTATGGCCACTGATCACCCATTATCCTGTGTTTGGCCACTGAAGACCATACCGGTACATTGCATTGGCACAGCGGGTACTCTCTACAGTAGGTTACTTGCTATGGTGCAGATGTGGACCTTAAAGGGGGTTGTCCAGTTTTAAACTATTGATGGCCCATCCTCAGGATAAGTCATCAATAGTAGATTGGAGGGAGTCTAGCAGCCTTGACACCCAGCAGATAAGCTGTTCTCTGGACTGATGTGGATTCCTGCAGGAAGCAGACAGCTCCATTCACACTGCAGTGGTCAGGCTTGGTATTACATGCTAAGTTCCCATTCATTTCAATGGGACTTTGGACTGCAATGCCAAGCCTGGCCACTGCAATAAGAATGGGGCTGTCTGCCTCCTGAAAAAAAATCAGCTCAGCGCACAAGTGCTTCTGCCTAGAGAATAGCTGATTAGCAGAACCCTGCCAAACCTATCCTGAGGATAGGCTACCAGCAGCTTACAACTGGACAGTCCCTTTAAGGCTCCCATAAACATTAGACTCCAGTTGTCTGGATGACGGCAGGTTCAGAAGACTAATGTTTATCGGAGCAGCTCAACCTTTTCCCTGACAGGCGATGTTGGAGGAAAGCAGGATTAAAGGACGCTGAATTTCAACACCCGCTCCTATTGTTCGCCAGGAGGTAAGCCGCTGCCAAAGCTGTTTGAGGCCTTATTCACACAGGTGAACATGATCCGTAAAAAACAGACCGATGGTTCATGAGAGTTTGATTTTTTTTAATCACGACTGTCATCTGAGTGCAGTTATTAATGCTTGTGGAAAAAGGAAAACCGCCCAATAGGTGCAATAAAAAAAACTCCCATTGGAGCCAAGGGGTGCGTTAAAAACAAACGAGGAAAAAAAAAACAACCTTTTCTCCCCTACTATCCGTCTAAGTAAAAACACGCTCCTGTAAATACAATCAATGCATTCGATTTCTGTTTGAGTTCGGTCCGTTCTCAAACAGAAAAATCCCGCCTGCGTGTATAAGCCTGCGTGTATGAGCCCTGGCTGTGACTTACCTCCCTAAACACATGAGCGTTCAGCTGAGCCAAGTTTCACACGTATGGCAGAGCCAGCCAGCTATCGGCCGGACGATCATTCATCCGCCAGTTGTTGGAGACATGCGCAAAGCTCTAGTGTAATGTTAATCCGTCCTTGTCCTCGCTCCTACAGACAGACGTACCTGGCCTAAAGCGGCTCCAACGCTGCCCGTCCCATCCACGATGCCGGTGACGGTGGCCAGAGCCTCACTGCTGCCTCGTACCATCTCCTGGCGCCCGAGATCCGCAGAGATTGCTGAGCTGATCATGTTGGAGGGACCCCCGATGAAGAACCCTACGAACAAACACACATACTTATAGTCTGGATATTGCATCTACGACCTACTGCACCGGCCGGTGGCGCTGCGACAACTCCCAGCATGCCTTGCTGTCAGGTGTAGACAAGTTGGAGCTGACTGGTCTATAGCGCAGGATTGGCAGAAATGTCCATCATCCTTGTTCAAGATGACTAGAAGGGGCGGTGTGAGGAAACATGGCTGATGTGACGCCCTACATGTGTCCACTTACCTGCAGAGCGCATAGAGCAGCCGTAGAATATATGCTATGAACAGGATGAAGCCGGACCGAACTACCCGCACCCCCAGAAGCATCGCACTGAAAACACACGTTATCAGACTTCAGGGACGGTCCGATTATATTACAGGACAGGAGGTGATAAAAGGACTACGACCAGGAGTTAACCCCTTAATAGAATATCCATGGGACAGACACCCCTTACTAGAGCCCCCATCTAGTAGCGCATTGGACTCCTTTGGCCTTCAGAACCGCAGCAGATCATCGTGGTGTAGATTCAACTAGGAGCTGAAATGGCAGGAATACCGGCCCCTGCGGACAGGAAGCTTCTTGTAATCGCTGCAGATTAGATGGTGGTGCTGGCATGTTCTGACCGGCTGACAGGAAGGGATCATCGATTCATGCTTCATGCACCAAATTCTGACCTCCCATCAGCAACAGAAATCTGGATTCATGTAACTGCGGTTTGCTGGACTGTGCAACTCCTGTTAGTCAGAACGATTCCTGACATCCTCCTCCGACCCCTTTCAGTGACTAATCGTTTCTGTCCACAGGATCCCCTTTCATCGGATGCTTTCCCCAATCACGCCATTCTCTGTATACTCTTCATGTTGTTACACAAGATAACCCCACATGGTCGGCAGTGACATCCCGGCCCCGGCTAGTCTAGCACCGATGACTGACCTCGTTGGAAGTCGCTCCGATCGCTGGATCTTCCATCTAATGTGGATTCACACTGAAACCAATCCGCAGAAAACTTGCCACGTGATTTTATGCCGCACTCCGGGGTCACAGGGAGAATTACCATACCAGGAAGTGCCAATAAGAGGGCCGGGGGTCTAATAAAGGGGCCGTTCAGTGTAGATTACGGGAGCCACAGCAACTCGTTAACCTTCCCTGGCATTAAACTTGTTATTCGGCATCTTTTAACCCTTTACATCAAACTGAAGGAGACATCTGAGTGCAACTGGGGAAGCGTAGGTTGTTAATGCCCCACTCTACTGCCAGCCCCTGCGTCCTATGTGCCACACTACACATCTGAAGAAGTTGGAAGTAAACACATGGCGGACGTGCAGCGAGATGCGACCGCGCAGACGTACCTGTAATGGTCATGAGGAGAGCGTTGATCGGCTTACTGTTTGGAGAACCTGGAAAGAGGAAAAACAGAAAACTGCAGTTACCAAACGACAACAAAAAACGTATCAAACCAAGAAAAGTTCTGCACAACTAATGCGAAACCTAAGGACCGCGGCCCGAATCCGCCATAACGGAGCTGCAGGCCCAGTGTGTGGAATGCCTCTGGGGAGGCTACCTGGCCAGAGGGTCGCTTTTACTACTGGGACTACTAGGAAGTTGGGGGGGGGGGGGGGGGGGGTCACTTATTACTACTTGGGCCTATATAGGGGACACTATTGCTACTGGAGCCATTGTGGGGGGGGAAGCACTATGCAGTCTTAAAGTTACACCAGGCCCTTTGAAGACGACCATTAGACTCATATGGCCTTGCACTAGAAGATAAGGAAACCCTACACCAGACACAGCTAGTATAAACGTGGCCCAACAAGCATCGGTCACTAATCAGTTAAACCACAAACTGTTTATATAACTATTCCTAATCTCAAGAGAAACCACAAAGAGGGCGATATATCTTATCTGCTTCCCTTTTCTGTCTGCCACATCAAACACACCCAGTTCTGACCTGGAGAATAGTCCCTGTAAGGGACTCATTAGAGGATCAGATTCTCTGTTGAACGAGGGAGTGACATCATCGCTAGTTCGAGGGAGTGACATCATCGCCAGTTCGTTCGCTCCTGCCGCCCGTTTAGGCAGATACATTGTTGGCCCAATGAGGATTGTTCAGTCTTTCCCAATCGCTGTATAAGTGACTGAGAGGGACGGAACGAGCGCCGGTGACAACGAACGATAAGCCGACCATGGCTGTATAAAACAAACGACCACAAAGTGAGCGATTCCTGTTGGTCATTCAGTCGTTCGCTCGCCCTTAGACCGATCCATTATCCTTCACAGAGCAATTTTTTGAAAGATAATCGTTCCGTCTAAAAGCGCCTTCACACCAGTATGGAATAGTTTACTTAACCCTTTGCAATCCAATTTTGTATTCAGCGTTTCCTAGGGGGTTTTCTCTTTCTGCCATTATACAATGGCGCCACCTGCTGGCTAGAGCCAGTATTGCGGTATTGGACATGCTGGAGAGGCCCCAGACAACAGAGCAGCCAGTAATATACAGTAAGAATACCCTGCCGGACGTCTTCCGACATCGGAAACTGTACAGCCTTCAATCAGAATGTCTTTAGACGTCAGACAGTGGATTGGAAAGGGTTAATACTAGCGTCCCATCTACACCAGCCTACCAATAGTAATTGGACACCTCAGCAAGAGCGAGAAGTCGTATTTATTTCCACAGGTTAATACTTAGAGGCGCTCGTTTGGCTGTAATGACGTTGGACACTCTACGTGGAACACTAACGTCTGATACACTTCAGCTGCTATTTCCTTCCATTCATCCTGCAAACATCTGGTGAGTTCTCTCAAAGAACATGACCCCCATCTACAAAGGTGCGAGGAGCATCATCACTGGGAAGTGGAGCAACGGTAGAAGAATAACACACTACTCCATCTTCAAATCAGATGGCAATACCCGGGTGTGGAGAAGCCGGGCGAACGCTGCCTGCCCGAGTGTGTTGTGCCAAGAGGTAAGTACGGTGGAGGTTTAGTTATGGTCCAGAGATGTTCTACGTGGATGGTTTATGTCTGTTGGTTGTACTGACAACCACCATGAACTCGGAAATGACCTCGACATATGATGTGCTGCTGACAATGTGGCAAGACTCTGGGAATGGTCGGCCATACTTCCAACAAGGCAACGCGTCTTGTCACAAATCCAACACTGGTTTATGTTGGTTTGAGGATATGGATGTTCCACGATTGGACCGGCTGCACAGAGTCCCAGCTGAATCCTACTGAACATCTTTGGAAAAAAACTGGGAAGTCGGGTCAGGAAATAGAAACAGCATCCATCATCTTTGAGAGAACTCGCCAGACATTTGCAGGATGAATGGAGGGAAACACCAGCTTAAGTGTGTCAGACGTTAATCGAAAGTATACCACAGAGAGTATCCGATGTCATTAGAGCCAAAGGACTCCACTAAATATTGACATACGGAAATAAATACGAAACACTTGCGGCCATTTACTTCTGGAGGAACCGTGTACTTACTAGCATCCCCTCACACACTGAAGAGACAATAAATAACTCACGGCTGTATCCAAACAGAGCGCCTACAGCAAGCAGCAGACTAATGGCCAAGACGGGGGACCTCTTCTTCATCAAGTCAGAGATAAATCCTTGGATAGTGCCACCTAGAGGACGATACAGAAGGAAAAAAACCAGAACATTTTAGTTTTTTTTTTACCTTGTAGGAGTCATATACTGTGTTTCCCCAAAAATAAGACCTGCCCTGATAGTAAGACTTACCCTTATTTTCGGCAGGGGTGGGTCACTTGAAATACACGCCCTCTCCTGAAAATAAGCCCTAGCTACACTACATGAAAAAAAAAATTTATACTCACCTAGTAGACAGCGTTCAATGTCATTCAATGAATAGTTGTGATTGCCTGACGTGGCGCTCAATGAACCAATCAGAGCAATTGCTTGCTGGAGGCGGGGTATTTATGCCTCGCTATCGGGAAGAAAATGGTCTGTAGGCGTTCAGGAGGATACGGAAGCCTGCAGCAGGGCCGCACACCAGGGCGAGGGACCAGAACGCTGTCTCTCGTTTACACGTTAAGTTCCCATTGGGTATTTGAACTTGCTATCATTGGATCGCTTAGACCATTTCTGTCGGCATTGTATTAAGACGTTCCACAGGCTTGTTTTAATAGGTAGAGATGCATGGCAGTCCGGGGGGCCTTCAGCCCGCCCCCAGCAGCCTTGATAACTGAACAGAACCCACAATCTCACTGCAAGGGGGCATTTAAATGATGCTGTCAACGGCCTAACAGCTTTGATTAGCCTGAAGCTGATGGTGGCCGTTGCTGTCAGAGACAGCCGACACCGGCCGTGCATGGAATGAGCTCAGCCCCGGTCCATACCAACACTGCGCACCCAAGACGTACGGATACGGGGTTAAGGAAGTTACTGAGCCAACTATCCCCTTACAATCAGCCTGCTCAGTAGTCGGAGCAGATGCAGGGTGATGACAGAGGTCATCAGTTTGGACCACCGGGGGAGTCTGCGCCGTACAGAGGACTCTTATGACCAACTTTTCTACACTTTACAACCAGACAATTCCTTTGGAAGGCGAACAAGACAGTCAGGGGAGGTGAACACAAAGATCTTCTTCCCAGCAAATAAAAGGTCTACTGCCCCAACTCTCTAGGGAATAACGCCATTCTAGTCTAGTGGCTGTGTCTGGTACTGCAATATTCAAGTGAATGGGGCTAAACTTCGATGGTAGACACTGGCCATTTCTGGAGTAGTGTGAATTAGGCCACGGGCATTACATTTTACCTAATCTCCAGCAGCGGTCTCTAACTTGAGGCTCTCTAGTTGCTGCAGAGCCGCAGGTGGAAACTATTGATCTATACTGAATGGCCACTTTATTAGAGACCCCATCTAGTGGCACATTGGACTCCTTTGGTCTTCAGAACTTCATACATTTGTAGCAGCATTGGTATCAGAGGACCGAGAGAACATCATCCACACCATTACTCCAGGACAGGAAGGGATCATCAATTCGTTCAGACCTCCCATCAGCGCGGAGCAACACAAATCTGGGCCCGACTGAGCAGGAGATGTTTTCCCGCTGCTCAGTGATACAAGTTTTGCGCTCTTTTGCCCGCTGGAGTCACACCTTTCTGTTAGACACAATGGTGCTGGAACTGGTCGCCTGCGGTTATAGCCCGTGCATGCTAAGGAATGACTAGTTGTGTCCTCGGAGCACCAGCGGTTCTTTTGGGGCCACAGTGTCTGTTCACCATAACGATTCCTGACATCCTCCTCTGACCCCTTTTTGTGATGAGATTTCCCCGTTAACAGGATCTCCTTTCGCTGGATGTTTTCCTATATCAAACATTTCTCTGTATACTCTCCACATCACTGACAAGAAAACCCCGCAGGGGTGGCAGTGAAATCCCGGCTAGTCTAGCACCGATGACATCGCTCAGATCGCTGTATGTTCCAAACCATATTGATCCACGGAAAACTTATCACATGGTTTTATACTGCCCCCCTGTGGTCATGTGGATAATGTTCATACAGGTAAGCCTCAGGTCAGGTGCTTTAATAAAGAGGCGTTCAGTGGACATGTAAGGCTGAACAGGCCAATTAACAGCTCGTACATAATTACTCACCTATGATTCCTCCTATGTCGTACCAGATAGACAGCCGGTCGGCCTCCGCCTCCTTCCACTGGAAGTTCTCGCTCAGGTAGAAGGGGAGCCAGAAGAAGAAGGAATAGTTGACCAACTTCAGACAGGCGTAGGCCAGAGAATACTGCCAATGAGACAGGAGAGCGGTGAGCACAAAGCATAGGTAAGCCTGCAATAAACTCCTACAGAACAGCCTAACTGCTGCCACCTACTGGTCACTGAACGAACACTAAAATAGACAAGAATTAGGAATCCTAATTAATGTTAGTTGTGATCCAGAAAGATGAAAATGGTTTAGAGGCGTGTCCAACAACAACCAGCAGAATTGTGAGTGCAGCTCTGGAGTATATTAAAGGCTGTAACTCCAGAGGATTCCTCACCAGTAATACTCCGGGCAGGCAGCAGGCCTGTATGAAGCCGATCGCTTTGGTTTGCACTTCGGTATCAGGAGCCTGAATGGAATAACTTGACTCGCTGTCGCCCTCGTTGTCCCCGCCGATGAGGGGTCGGTTTGCCTCCTCCTCCTCCTGTTCTGCGCTCTCCTCCTCTCCAGCATCAGGCAGACCTGCGAATAAGAAACATTTACAGGAAGGCTGTACGCAAAGGTCATCGTATTCCCGCACCATTCCACCAACTTACCCAGTTCTTTCGGGGTCGTCACCAGACCAAAGAATATAACCAACCCTCCGGCAAACTGCACGGACGCCGTCACCAGGAAGGCGTACTGAGGAGACAGACGCGACAGCAATGTGATTTACATACACTCTGCATCGCTGCCCCTACAGGCACCAGGGTGCAATAGCAACCTCAGCCCCATCTGTGGTGATACCACAGCACTGGGGGAAGATGGCGCACAGGTATCTTAGGTCTGTGGCCAGCTACCCCCAACCATCCAGTGCCGGGGCCGTATGACTGGACGGAGTCATAAAAAGAATGTCACACATGTCATCTACATACATTGACTGGCCACCTTATTAGAGACCGGAGCCCTTTCATAACTGGCGCTTCCCTGGGTGGAAATTCTCTGTGACCCCGAAGCATAAAATCACGTGACAAGATTTCCGTGGATCAGTTTCAGTGTGACTCCATATTAGATGGAAAATCCAGCGATCGGAGCGCCTTCCAACGAGGTGGGGTCATCGGTGTTAGACTAGTCAGGATTGCACTGCCAACCTTGCGGGGCTTTCATGTGCGGCGGTGTGGAGAGTATACCAAGAATGGCGTGACCAAGTAAAACCGCCCAGCAAAAAAAAAAAAAAAAAAAAGGCCTGTAAATGGAAACAACTCATCCCCGAAAGGAGTCAGAGGAGGAGGTCAGGAATCGCTCTGATGAAATTACAGCCAAATACAATGCTGGCGCCCAACCAGCGTGCCCAGACTGACAACTGGCACGGGCTATAACAGCAGACGACCAGATCCAGCACCATTGTGAGAAACAGAAAGACTCCAGTGGGCAAAAGAGCGCAAAACTTGTATCACTGAGCAGCGGAGAAACATCTCCTGGTCAGATGGATCCAGATTTCTGTTGCTGATGGGAGGTCAGAATTTGGCACAAGCAGCATGAATCGCTGACCCCTTCCTGTCAGCTGGTCAGAACATGCAAGTACCTCCATTTAAATGTGGTGACTACAAGAAGCTTCCTGTCCGCAGGGGCCGATATTCCTGCAGAACGATCTCATCACCTCGTGGACTCTACACCACAACGCTGAGGTTCACTAATAAAGTGGCCATTCAGTGCCTATATGGGATTTATTAAGGAGACGTCTACATACCTCATATCCATACTTCAGTACCGATGATGCAAGGAAGGCCCCCAAAATATTTCCAACAGAGGCACACGCGCTCCAGAGCCCAAAGACCACCCCTCGTCTGTAGGGGAAGGGAAGACAGGAAGATGTCACCTCCTCGGCTCAGTCACACATCTTATTATGTTTTGGAACAGCAGGGACCGTCACTCAGGAATTCGGTCGTGTTAAAGGGGAATTCTAGTCTTCGCCCATCGAGACCCTCGCTAATTACTAGAATGAAGAGGCTGACGGTCTGTGAATGATACGGCACTAATTGGCATGACCAAAGAGTAAAAGGTGCTATAAAGATCGCCTCTTGCTCTGGAGGACCCATCATGTCCAGCATTACACCCACTGATATGATTGGGCAAAGTGTAATACCTCCTTTCTCCTGTAGTGGTGCTGTAGGGAAACCCAACACTTACAGGCAGGTTTCCCTACAGATCAGAGCTGATCACTGGGGACAATCTGTGATCATCTCACTGTCAAGAGACCCTTCTAAAGGCGTACTCAGACAGGCATGCCCGATTTTGGTCAGTGACAAACGGACTGATTTTAATCCGTGGACATATTCATTTGTATTGCGCAGATCTGCTTTTCCCTTTTGTGTGGGTGGTTTTTTTTAAACACACAGGATAACCCCTTTAGCGCATAAACAACCTCAGCCTTGTAGGGGTTAAATAAAGGCCTACCCAGTTTTCCCGAACCAGTTTCCCATGACGGCCACCACGCAGGGCCATCCCGTTGACTGCAGAAGTCCATTAATCACCCACAGGAGGCAGTAGAAGATCTTGTTGTAGAAGTGCAGCCACTCGGTGACCGTGCCGAAAACGAACATCTGATAACAAAGGGGAGAGGAGAACGGCAGTTACACCAGCGGCAGGAGGGGGCGATATGGAGGCGCTTATAGGCAGGGGGTCACACAGGGCGGATTTGCCGCGGTTCTGCCGCAGCAGATCCGCCCGCGGCCGCTAATCTCGGGATTAGCCAGCCATGTGGACGAGGTTTCCCCGAAACCTCGTCCACACGGAACGGCTAATCCGCTGCGGTAAATCCGGTTGAAACCGCGGCTGCGGCCGCCGCAGCCGTGGTTTCAAAAGAAGCAGCATGTCTGTTTACAGTCGGTTTTTTGTTTATTTATGTCACGGCCGCGCTCTCCTCTATGGGAGAGCCGTCCGCAACGGAAGAGCATGCGGCCGGACCGCTTCAAAGCCGCCGCGGCTTAAACCGCGGCGGTTCTCCCGGCGGAAATCTCGCGGTTTTTGCTGCGGCCAAACCGCGAGATTTCCGACGAAAATCCGCCCCGTGTGAACCCAGCCATACAGTTCCATACTACTAGTGACGCTCCGCTAGACTCAGAGGCCGCCACAGATGAGATGACGGAGATTTACCAACATGCCGGGAAACCTTCTGACCAAGAGGATCCTTCTCCTTTCTACAGGAAGCTCTACTCATCCGCCCATCTATGGCTGCCGGGCCTGTGGTATAATGGCCATACAGGCTTCCCTTTGTCTCATCTGATTAACCCCTTAGTGGCATGATCCATTTGGGTCCTAAAAGGCCGCCATGATTTTTTGGGGGATCTTGACTTTTCAGAAGCCATGATGTTTTTATTCTTCTGTCGCCGTATGAGGCTCGTTTATTGCAAGACGAGATGTCGTTATTATTGGTTACATATAATGTACTGTAAACTTATAGATTTTTTTTTTTGGGGGGGGGGGGGGGGGGAACAAAACAAATGAATTTTAAAATTTGGATTCCTTTTTTCCCTGGTCAGCACAGTTATGACGATACCAAAATGATATGTTTTGATTTGGGTTTTTTGGAATATGCTCTTATATTGCCTTTGCTGCGTTCATCGCCCCGTACATTTTTTTGTGTGATGAGCTGCAGGTTCTATTGGCACCGTTTTGGGGTGCGTACGGCTTTTTAGGTCACTTTTATTGCCTTTCTGGGATATGAAAAGAAAAAAAAAAAAAAGCATTTTGGCATGCAGGATAAAAAGGGTGTTCAATTTATTGTAGAAGTCTTTACGATACCAAACGTGGGTTTAAAAAAGTTAAATGGAGGGGGCGTGGCCAGCGCATGGCGGAGTGAGGACGCTTCCCTGAGGGCTCCCGCGGCACCCACCTGAATCCAGACCCCAGACACCGGCAAAACCGCCAGAAACCCGCAGAAAAAGCGATGGGCAGACGCAGGACAGAGGCAGCGGCAGAGGACAACAGCGGTGGAACGCTGGAGCGCTTCCTAAGCACCCCGCGCCCGGTCCCAGCCAGATCCAAGACGGCGCCGGAGCGCCACGTGCAGGAGACGCCGGCGGCTCAGACAGGAGCGGCGATCACCCCAGCGGCAGCCAGCAGCTCAGCGGAGGCAGAGGGACCCCCCTCACAGAGTCTCCAAACCTCCAGAAACGGCGCCAGCAGCAGCCCCAAGACTTCTGCCAGCGCCCAGGGAAGGGCTCATGTGAGTAACAGCAGCAGCTCTGCTACACCACAGCCTCACACACCCCCCCCTCCACACGACCAGCAGGGACTTGCATCAGATGGGAGTTGTAGTCCTCCCTGTGACATGCATCAATCTCCCCCAGACCACCCAAAAATGACTTTAAAAAAAGGCAGAAGGGTACTGCCAGCCATGTCCCCCTGCGACACAGGGGAAGATGCATGGAAAACTCACATTATGGAAATCCCTACTAGAGACGAACTGAGTGCCCTATTCTCTAGATTTGAAGCCTCTAACAAGCAAACCTTAGAAGCCATCCACACAGAAGTACACCAAATAGGTCACAGGCTGCATCAAGTGGAGGGGGTGCAGGAAGAGACGGCAGCCATCTTGGAGTCTCACAGACGAGCAATACAAACCCAGGCAGACCAGATCGCCACTCTCACCATGCACTTAGACGACTTAGAGAATAGAAATCGGAGGAATAACATACGCATTAGAGGCCTCCCGGAGGAAGTGGAAGGGAACCAACTAGAACCGTGGGCGCAAAACCTTTTTATGCGTTTGCTAGACAGATCACCTGAACGCCCTGTCGAGATAGACAGGATCCATAGAGCACTGGGCCCTAGATCGACTGACCCCAACCGCCCACGGGACATTATATGCAGAATACACTTTTTCCGCGATAAAGATATAATAATCCGCAAAGCGAGGGAACAAACAGAACTCTTATCATACAAAGGCAAAACTATCATCATTTTACAGGATCTTGCTCGCCACACCTTACAGCTAAGAAAAGCTCTGGGCCCCCTTCTGGCGGCACTCAAAGAAAAGGGGATACAATATCGCTGGGGATTCCCGTTTTCTTTATCGGCCAAAAAAGATGGTAGATCAGCAGTGTTCCGTTCACTAGGCGACCTGCCCAAATTTCTAGGAACATTTGAGTTACCATTAATTGCTCTGCCTGATTGGCCTACGGCTCCCAACTTGCTCACACAAACCACACAGGAGCAGTGGCAGACAACACAATCTCAGAGGCGGAGAGAGAGTCGCAAAGGAGGAGACCGCACGACTTGAAAAAAGATTTTAAAAGGGTTCCGCGATACGGAACACTTGTAGGACGTCCACGTGCACGACCGGACGGGCTTGGTCTCAGGCCAATCCGTCCGGAGGCGTAATTCTCTGCCAGACTTGGAGGGTTTGGCCCTTAGAGGGCAAGAAGTTCAAAGTTTGTGAGGTGTCGGTGTTTGGGGTTCAATGTTTTAATTATCAGAGACCTCATTGAGGTCACATCGTTACATATTTGTTGGGTGGGTGCGGCCCGAAGGGGGCCTCCACTCCCTTGTTGCGCTTCCACTCTCTCTACCGGGTGACAAGTCGCTCAAAGGAGTGCGACATCTGGCGATTCGCTGGAGTCTAGGTTTCACCACGTTATGGCTGCTATAGGCAGTCCACTTCTAATTCTATCTTTCTCTTCTTTGTTCTCTTCTTCCACCCCCCTAGTTCTCCCCTCTCCCTACCCTAAGTTTGTCCGACCACTGAAGTACGCCCCATGGAAACCACCTGATGGCTAACCTCACAGTTGGCTCCTTCAACGTGAGGGGCCTAAACAAGCCAGCCAAAAGGGGGCAGATTTTAGATCACCTACACAAAGAAGGCATAATGATTGCACTAATCCAAGAGACCCATTTCGAAGAAGGACGCATACCCAGCTGCAGACATCGCCACTATACGGCGTGGTATCATTGCCCTCACCCACAGAAAAAAGCGGGAGGCACTTCTATAGCCTTCCACAAACAGCTGCCACACAGGCTTCTGTCGTTGGAGGCCGACCCTGAGGGGCGCTATCTATTTGTAAAAATTCAGCTGGGCGAGGAGACCTTTACCATCGCTAACGTTTATTTTCCCAACCAGTCACAGGTCCGCTTCGGGATCCGAGTGTTGGGGGCCTTGGCGTCCTTCGCGGATGGCTCTGCTATAATTCTAGGAGGCGACTTCAATGTGGCCATGAACCCCAGCCTCGACTCGACAGGGGGTAAGTCCAGTATTTCACCCACAGCGACACGTAGACTAGTGAGAGAACTGACGAACCTACGGTTAGTAGACATGTGGCGCTTACTACACCCAAAAGTTAGGGACTACAGTTATCACTCACCAGTACATAACAGTTACCACCGCCTGGACTACTTGTTCATTTCACACAAACTTTTAGATAGGAATCCTAAGTGCTCCATAGGGACATTCTTGTGGTCGGACCATGCTCCGGTCTGGGGATCCTTAGACTGGGGTCACAGAGATAGAACAAACAATAGTTGGAGGCTAAACGACAACCTCCTAAACGACGGAGCTTGCCTACAAGAGATCCAACAGGCAATAGAACAATTTAAAATAGATCACGCAGCAGACGACACATCAGCCCCAATCAAATGGGAAGCACTCAAGTGCGTGTTACGGGGTATTTTTATTTCCCATGGGGCACGCCTAAAAAAAAACAGAAGCAGAACACTGGAGAAACTAGTTGCTGAATTGGGTCTCTTGGAGTCAACCAACAAAACAGCCCCATCGGACGTGAGAACAGCGGAGATCTCTGATGTCCGCGGCCAGATTCTACAAATACTGGACCAAGCCTCGCTCTGTCAAAGAGACAGAGCAAAGGGGAGTTTCTATGAGTACGGAAATAAATGCAGCAGGGGACTAGCCAGGGCCCTCAACCCAAAATCCCCACAGACATACATCTTCTCCATCCAATCACGTAATGGGGTACAAGTACACACCAACACAGAAATCTTAGACAGCTTCCACTCCTACTACCATAACCTATATAATCTACAGAAGGACAACATGAGAGCAACTGACGAGGCAGCAACATTACAAGACACTTACTTAACACAGCATAGCCCTAAACGCATCCCTGAGGCGGATCGGTATTCACTAGAAGAAGACTTCTCCCTAGGGGAATTAACTGACACAGTCAAGACCCTCAAAATAGGCAAGAGCCCCGGGCCTGACGGCTTTACGCCGCGCTTCTTTAAAATATGTGGAGAAGCAATGGCCCCGATAATGCTAGATGCCTTTAACACCGTTTCGCGCGAGTGCCCATTCCCCCCACAGGCCCTACAAGCTACCATAACAGTCATCCCTAAACCTGGAAAAGACCCCCTGGCCTGTGGCAGCTACAGGCCTATTTCATTGCTAAACATCGATACCAAGATCTACTCTAGTATGTTAGCGGCCCGTCTGAGACCTCTCATCCCCATGCTGATAGACAGAGACCAGGTGGGATTTGTCCCCGGGAGGGAGGCAGGGGATAACACAATCAGAACTCTGGCAATGGTGTCCAGGGCACGCCGCTCTGGGGACCCACTGTGCCTGCTATCCGTAGATGCCGAGAAAGCATTTGACAGGGTGAATTGGAGGTTTCTAGAAGCGGCTCTGCGGATGGTAGGCATAGGCCCACGCTTCTTGGACAGGGTTTTGGCACTATACAGGGACCCTGTGGCTAGGGTACGGGTCAACGGGCGGCTGTCCCAACCAATCAAGATTAACAATGGCACCAGACAGGGGTGTCCCCTGTCTCCCTTCCTCTACATATTAGTGATGGAGACATTGGCAGGGGCGCTGAGAGCCAACCACGACATACAGGGGGTTAAGGTGGGCAGAACAGAACACAAAGTCGCGCTATATGCAGATGACCTCCTGGTGTATATTACCAACCCTAGAGTAGCTCTCCCATGCATACTGAAGGAATTTGAATTATTTGGTAGGTTGTCTAACTTTAAAGTCAACCTCAGTAAGTCAGAGATATTGAATGTAACACTGGCTGAGAAAGAGACGGAGTCACTGCGGCTAGCATTTCCCTTTGCATGGAGAGAGGATGGAATTAGGTACCTGGGGACGGTTATCACGGCGAACCCCGACAAGCTTTTTGAAAAAAACTACATACCACTGATCGCGGCCCTCGAGAAGGACCTAGACAAATGGAAGTCGCTTCCATTGTCCTGGTTTGGGAGAATAAATACAGTTAAAATGAATTCCCTCCCCAGGTTCCTATACATCTTTCAAACAGTACCCATAAAATTAACAGGAGCATTTCTCACTCGGATTCGACGGTTAGTCATGAGATTTATATGGGGTAACCATAGACCCAGGAGGAACTGGAGAGCCCTCTCCAGCCCCAAGACAAGCGACGGGATGGGAATTCCTAATTTCTCCCTGTACCATAGAGCAGCCCTAACCAAATGCGTACTCGACCTGCTTCATAGCAGAGGGCGCAAAAGATGGGCAGAAGCTGAACACGACGCAACGCCGACCGGGGTGCAAGGGTGCATTTGGATTCCGGGAAAGGGCGGACACAGAGACCTGGGTATGTCGCCTTTCATAGAAAACCTGCTTAGCACCTGGATCGGCCCTGCTGGTAAATCAGGACTGATCACCTCCCCGGGCCCGCTCACCCCCCTGGTGGGTAATCCAGGTGCACCAACGTTCTCAGGGGGCTCCCCATTGATAGTGGGAACGGCAGACTCGGTCCCCAGAATTCGAGACATTATGGCAGGCACGAGACTAAAGACCCTTCAGGAGATCCTAGACGGGGGGGGGCGCCCGGGCCGGAGCATGGTACCAATATCTACAGTTATGTCACTATGTGAGGTCGTTGGGTAGCTTACAACAACTAGGGAAGACAATTACAACCTTTGAGAAGATCTGTCTGTCAAATCCAGACCCCCCAATAACCATTTCCTCTATTTATAAACTACTACTAGAGAAGGACACGTCAGGTGGGAATAGGAAGCTAGAAATGACATGGGAAAAAGAACTGGGGACAGATTTATCAGTGCAAGACTGGGAGAAGGCCTACGCCCTGACCCATAAATCGAATATCTCTAGCAGACTACAGGAACTGAACTATAAGATCCTGACCCGATGGTACAGGACCCCGGCGGGATTGGCCAAAATATACCCCCAACACTCGGATCTTTGCTGGAGGTGTCTCCGTGAACCAGGGACCTTTGTCCACATATGGTGGTCTTGCACACACATTCAACCACTATGGCGCGAGGTGGAGGCTTTATACTTGGCTACTTGTAGAGGCTCGACCAGGTTTACTCCCGAGCTGGCGTTGCTCTCTATGTTCCCGGGGTCACTGTCCGGCACAAAAAGCTCCCTATTGCGTTTTTTCATATTAGCAGTTAGGCAGATCATCCCTAGAAAGTGGAAATCCACAACGCCTCCAACACGAGTAATGTGGTTGGAAGCTATGGACAACTTAAAACAAATGGAGGAACTGTGCGCTAAAGACGAGTTACGTTATTCTAAATTCTATAATACCTGGGCGGTGTGGTTGCAGTTTCGGGTCTCACCCGGTTTGGAGGCATGGCTACGTGATGGCACTACCGCTACTTAGCCGGCGTGGACTCTCCTACCAATAAGGCCAACTTGCCCCACCTAACGGAGGAACTGGACCGCGGGGTGTGCTCAGACCGGACAGACTTCCCTAACCTTACCATTTACCCTTCCCCTTCACCCACTCTTGTTTTCTTTCCTCTACTTCTTCTTCGCTTCTGGACTCTTTCACCTTCTAAAAGTCCAGATACTTTCAAGTTCATCCATAAATCACCCAAACAACGGGATGTTTGATGATCAAGCTTCAGGGGAAGGTGATTTATGATTTACGATTTGCTATGTTATGTTTTGTTTGTTTAAAAACCTGCACGGGGCCGGTCAGCTGTAGAATGTGCTGAAAGATAAGATGATGACTATGACTGCAAAATGTTTATTTCTATGCCTGTACCGTACTTCCTGATGCAGCTAATAATAATAATAATAAAATACTTTTGAACCATAAAAAAGTTAAATGTTATATAAAAAAAGGGAAGCGTGCAAAAAAGGTTTTTTTTACAATTTTTATTTTATCTTTAAATTTGCATTTTATGTCCCAGTAGGGGACTTGAACCTGTGATTTTATGATCGCTCTGATAATACATTGCAGTACTTCCATACTGCAATGCATTATCGCTAATGATAGTGATCACAGGCCATAGCAGACCCAGACACTATTGACTGGCGTTCGGTTGACATAACAAACCATGGACCCCTGCGGTTACATGGCGGAGGGCCAATGACATCACAGAGGGAGCACCCTCCCTTAGTCAGCCCTGCACATGTCACAATTAACACTGATCACAGCATGTAAGTGGGTGACAGCGGGGATCCATGTTCTTATCAACCCCTGCTGCTGCAGATAGCGCAGGCTCGGTTTCTGAGCTGGCACCATCCATAGGACATAAGTTTTATTTCCATTTATGACAACTGCTTCCCAGCCAGAACGTACATTTACATCCGGGGGCAGGAAGGGATTAAATGAGTTTTATGAGATTGCAGAAAAGGACCAATTCTCACAGAACAGTGCTATTCCACTCCGGTGGTTGTACTTGGTATTGCATTCACTCTCAAGGGTTTTCTGGGGGTCCTAGCCATTAAATAGGGATCCTGTGGATAGGGAATAAACGTCTTGGCTAGTAAAGTCTCTCTAAAGTGACCCTCCAGTTTTGAGGCTAAATTCTGCCCCGGGACATGAAGGGTCGGGGGTTATACAACATGCAGTTCTATTCTTCTACTCCCATTGCCAATTTCAGCTGCCCAAGAGGGCTGCAGCGATTGTCTACCTACCTAATACACATTGCGCAAGGCTTCCGGTCACATGAGCAGCTCTGGCCAATCACAGAGCAAGTAGAGCGCAAAAGAAGTCTAACACCGCCAATGCACTGGGAGGGCGAGTCTGTCTAAGATGGCCAAAAACAGGAGCTGGAAGCAGCGGATTGGAGGGACGGCAAGAAGAGCAGCTGCAGGTAATATAACACCTTCAGCCCCCCCTCCGGTCCTGGGACAGAATTTTGTTCCAAAACCAAAGGGTTGCTTTAAAGGGGTTGTCTCGAGGGAGCAGTAAAAATTTTTTTTTGCCCAGTCCCCCTAATTAAGCATACATTACTAAGCCCCCCTGTAAATGACTTTTCTAGCTGGTTTGTACTTACAGTTCCAGCGTTTCAGCAACTTATAAAAAGTTTCCCCAAGATGGCCGCCGGCTCTTTTCCCGTCGCTTGCTGTAGCCCGACGTGCGCGCTCCCGAGACGCTACCAGCTGTGTCTCCCTGACAACCAGACGCCCCGCAGCTGCCGACCGGACCCCGGGATTGAACGCGGCCGACCAGTCACCCACCGCCAGGCAGCAGGTAACCGGCGCTAGCCCCCGGCTTCCCCAGCGCTAGCCCCCAGCTTCCCCAGCGGTAGGCCCCGGGGGCCACAGCGGTAGGCCCCGGGGGCCACAGCGGTAGGCCCCGGGGGCCACAGCGGTAGGCCCCGGGGGCCACAGCGGTAGGCCCCGGGGGCCACAGCGGTAGGCCCCGGGGCCACAGCGGTAGGCCCCGGGGCCACAGCGGTAGGCCCCGGGGCCACAGCGGCAGGCTCCGGGGCCACAGCGGCAGGCTCCGGGGCCACAGCGGCAGGCTCCGGGGCCACAGCGGCAGGCTCCGGGGCCACAGCGGCAGGCTCCGGGGCCACAGCGGCAGGCTCCGGGGCCACAGCGGCAGGCTCCGGGGCCACAGCGGCAGTCAGTCATGCGTCACCCCCGTCAGTCCGTCACCCATCACTTACCTGGGCGGCTGGGCGGCTCCAGTTTCTGCACCTTCCTCTAACAGAGGATGGTGCAGAATGGTCGCTCCAGCGCGCTCCCGAGCAGTGACAGCTCGTCTGCGCATGCGCAGAAGAACTGTAGCGTCGAGCACACTGAAGCGGCTCGTGCTCAGAGCAGAAGACCGGACTGCGCAAGCGCGTCTAAAAAAGCAAGCCGCCAGCGAATTTAGACGGAACCATGGAGACGAGGACGCCAGCAACGGAGCAGGTAAGTGAATAACTTCTGTATGGCTCATATTTAATGCACGATGTACATTACAAAGTGCATTAATATGGCCATACAGAAGTGCTGAACCCCACTTGGTTTCGCGGGACAACCCCTTTAAGTTGAAAGTTGCAGTACTGGACACAGCCACTAGACACAAGTGGCGCCGTTTGTGGGAAAGCAATCTCATACAAGCGCACTCCCCAAACAGTTCTGGGTAACACCTTGGTGATGTAGATCCAGGCCAGCTCTTCATGAAGTTATGGCTGCCGGTCAGCTCCGCCCTACAGAGAAACACGTACTATAAACATCCTGACGTACCGTTACTGCCGAGGAGCACATGCCGAAGGTGAGGACATAGCGCATGTTCAACCGGTCACCGACGATCCCGCTGATGAAGAGCCCCTGTGTGCAGACAGAGCGTTAGATCCAGAGGCGACACATAGTAGATCCCGGTGACTGTCAGGCCCCCCCCCCCCCCCCCCCGGGCCCCCCCCCCTCGGGATTTCTGTGCGATGCGGTTTTAACATTCACGTTAAAAAACAAGTAATGAAAAAAATACGCAGAGACCGCTCTGATGCTAAATGCGCCGCTCCCTCTGCGTTCGGTGGCCCGTTCGCCTCTGCGGCCCCCCGCCGCGTGTAATACGCACCAAAACGGCAGGTTGTTTCAATAAGAAAAAAAAAAAACCGCATTCGCATAAAAGGCGCCTCTGCGTGCGAGCGGGATGCGACTTTTAATTCGCCCATAGCAAATATCCGCGATCTCACAGAAAATGCCGGCGTGCTGCAAGAGGAGACAATGGGCTTATTTCCGTAAGTTTGGTAACGCGCAGATCTCATGTAGCGGCGCCCTTAGACCGGTCTTACCGCAGAATCCTTGGCCGGCGTCCGCACGGAGGATCCGCGGCACGATCACAGACCGCCTCCATTATCAGTGAAGGCCGTCCGACCTGCGGATATGCTGCGGGTATCGGCGTGATCGCCTAGCGATGCCACGAGAATGACATTTTCTTTCTAAGTCTGTACTGCGCAGGACCAATGGCGAGCGGCCGCGGTCATCCGCAGGACACGACGGTACAGAGCCGGACCGCCCGTGAGAGACCCGCCTCATAGACGCTCCCTACACACAGGACATCCGTTTTCTACGGACAGGACAGGCGGACGCATCACTAGACCGGAGGCGAGGGCTGTAACGCCACAGCGCTTGTTCCTGAAGTCTGCCAGGTGCCCACCGTGTGGCGCTATGTTCCTCCCCCTCTGGTCTAGTCAGGCGTTCACCTATCCTAGCAGGCGGCACGGACGGCGGCCATTCTGTAGAGTTCCTGGTGAACCTCTTTGGTGTCCCATCGTATGGATCAAAGGCGGAGCAGACGTCGCTCTGCTGTGGAATCGGCGCAGACTGTAGGTGGAGCAGCGAGGACTCACCATGGCATACGAGAAGAGGAAGATGGTGTCCAGTAACCCCAGGAAGATGGTGGCCGACTTGTGATTGGGGAAGAGATGATTGTCGTTCCAGGTCTGAAAGAAGAAAAATATAACAGGAAACAGACCGACGGATCGCTGAGTGACAACCAAAATGGCCGCCGTGACAAAGGCAGGACATCATCCAGTTTATCCCCGCTGCTGCCATGTTGCCCTACGCCCCGCTTTACCTCATACAACCAACAGGGGCAGCAGATTACCAGCATCTTCTATTCTCTGGCACATCCCATTGGATGGGGGTGATGCCGGACTATCAGGACGTGTCTGGATTATCGGTCTTACCGCGTTTGGTGCCACATTATACGCTGAGGAGTTCAGGTCGGTCGGCGTCCACTGGTTGGTTATGCTGACCTTCACGTTACTGAACGCCTTCCTGGACGCGTGGAGCAGAGCGTAGCTGGGAGGGGAGGAAGACACGAGAACATAAGAGACGGCGGGGCGAGGCGCTGCGGATTATCAGAGATTCTGGATTATTGGGTGGAAACAGAGAGACCCTTAAGAATCACGAAGACACTTCCTCTCCTGCTTGTTCATCTAAACAATGAAGGTTCTATTCCCTGACAGCAACCAGAGGTCTTAAAAACTGTGAAGAATTACACAAAGTATGTTGTAAAAGCCTCTTTACGATCCTTGAGATTTATCGCCGTCCCTACGGCACACGTTGGCCGCCCATGGAGGGGGCTTAGGAGCCGAGCCTGTTCCATACTTGGCAGGCGTCGGCCATCTTTGACAGCCGTGATCGGTGTTAACCCTTTAAATGCCCCCAATCTGACAATGAGATGGTGGGTGCTGTCTGGGTGTCCTGGCAGCTCGGGCTTTCTGAAGGCTCCCATACAGTATAATGGGACACTATAGTCCAGCACCGTACTGTAGGAGCGATCGGACAACCACAAGCTCAGGTCCCCTGGGGGGGCTAAAGAACATTTGGTGGCGGCTTTATTGCAGTTTCCTGAGGTAAATTACGGAGCTAAAAGCGACACTCTGTGGAATTGAATTCCGTTCTGCGAGACACGTTCCCCGGGTTTTGCGCGGGTTATTTTAATCATCTTGCCCCTTGGCTCCTGTAAACGTCGCAGGATTTCCGTACGATTTGTTTGCACTTACTTGGGATGATTATCGCTCAATATGTTTGTTTAGTGATACCGGCCCCATGTAAATCGCCCCCGGGGCCCCTCGAGCTGCGGTGACATCTACAGACCTGCTGCTACTGCAAGGCCTTTGATGTTTGCTATTGTCTATCCCTGTGTGTACAGAGGAGGACCTGCCCAACCCCCGCCCGGGGAGGGGGAGGACTGTGCGGTGTATACGGCTGTGGAGTTCTCCCGATGATCCATCAGCACACTGCCGGATCAGTAAGACAACGGTCAGGGGTGTCTGGATCTGTCAGACCCCCCTGCCCCTGGATGGTAGGAATACCTGATAAGTCTTCCCAGTGATAATCGATCCTGGGCTATTACACAGGACTGAGCATCGCGGAGCGGCTGGAGGCGGAGCTGCTGCGGATCATTCAAGAAAATATCGGCAAAAGAAATTAAAAATTGCCATTTTGCTCATGAGATGCGTGAGCGGCAGCGACAAAATCGCGCGAGAGCGGTGAAAAATGCTGAATTATGAAACCAATGATTTTTAACGGTTTCGTTCCCATTAGTGATGTTTTCAGTCTTGCGATGCGGAGTGCAAAAAAAAATTTTAAATCGCGGCGCGCTCCATCTTTCTGCGTTTTTTTTACTCTCCCATGTTTCCCTATGAAACCTAACTTTTATCGCAACGGGCGACACTTGTGATTTTTGGGCGATGCGTTTTTAACCCTAGAAAGTACTAATGTGCGGCAACGATGCGAGATTTATCTACAGAGAACGCGGCGCTGACGCCATTTTGCTGCCATTTTCTTCCTCTGTCTTATATTTGTAGAACTAAAACTTTATAAAGATTTTACAAAAAAAAAAAATGTAAAAAGCTTTTCTTCTCCTTTAATTTTTCATGTTTTTGTTGTTTTGTGTTTCAGCGGTCGACAACGAGCGTCTATAAACCTGCTTCACGGTGATTTACGGACACAGAGAGCAGATAACAGGTTGTTTTTACTGCACCATCATAAAAGCAACCCCAACCCCTAAAAATGGCGCAATTGTGCCCCCCCTCCCCCATTCACAGGTTTTTGAAGAAAAACAACTTGTCCCACAAGAAGCCGCCGTGTAGCAAAGACAAAGAGCCGCAGCAGGAAGGGGTTAAACCCGCCTACAGCACCGCCAGGACACCGGCGCTGCCCTGCAGTGAACAGACTCCGCGGTCGCCCTTCACTCTGTTTGACACAGCAGGTAATGCGATCGGCGTCCGGGACGCCCCGAGAAGGTAAACCTGTAAGTCCGGTCAGAGCGGACAAGCGAGTCTGGGAAGGACGCCAAACACCGCTGGAGGACAGAGAACACTACGCAGAAGACGGCGGGGACATACGAAAACCCCGAATAATCCAGACCATATGATTCCATTATCTGTTTAATGTTGTTCCTCCGTTACTCCTCCTGGCAATACAGGAATAAATGATCAAGCGCCTTATACTATTCCCCTTGCCAATGTGGCCCTCCCCCAGCACAGAGGCCTCCTACGCCCCCCTCCCTCCCCCAGCACAGAGGCCTCCTGCGCCGCCCCTCCCCCAGCACTAAGGCCTTCCAGGAGGAACAGCAGAAGAACGGCACAATGTCGGAGTTCTAAAACATAAAGCCCCTCCAGCGGATGGACCTACCTGAAGAATGTCAGCAGGAAGACCACCAGGTGGTGATGGGTGTACTGCGCCAAGAACCCGCGGCGGGCAGCTGCTCTGCGGGGCGACACCGGGAGGTCCATGGCGGACGATCCTCATAGGAGATTCTTCATGAGCTTCAGACTAAGAGCAGAAAAACAGCCGTGAGTCCAGCGGGAAACGGCGCAGGAGCGCGGCCAATCGGGTGACAACGCGGCGCTCGCCAGCTCCTCCCACTTTGTGCAGCAATTACTCACAATCTTCAACATCTTTGCTTGCTGTCAGTGAGCACAGAGGATCGCCGGACTGCAAGGTGCTGTAAACGGTCAGGGGGTGCGGCCTCTGGGTGCGTTCACTGACAGCAAGCAGAGACACTGAACACGTGGCGACCGCGCGTATGAGCGACCAATCCGGATACTGAAGGTTATCGGAGAAGTCAACGCCACCGTGTCACCATAGGGCGTTCAGAGATTGGCGCAGAGCGCTCGCATCGCACACGGACGCCCCTCGCTGTAAGCCCTACACCTGCGCAAAAATCTGGCCCGCAACTGTTCCGTGATCTGTGCGAAAGAAGCAGACGCCGCGTGAACGAACCCGCTGCAAACAACGCGGGGCAACGCCGAGCGGGGGCGTGCGTCTCGCATTTAACACGGTTTTCTCATCTGCGTAAATATGGCCGGAATGTGATCTGGCGCCGCCGTGTGACTAGATCTGCGCGGATTCACACGCGGCGCAATTTTACATCACGGACAAAACTGCGCATTTTGTATACAGATTCGCCACGGACTTCGCATCGCAAGATTACGCCCCGCGCCTCCACCCGGGTGCAGCACCTCTGCCGTCCAGCGTGGCGCCTGCTCAGGAATGGCGCTGTATCGGCGCTCCTCCGCGGTCGTCCGTGTTCAGTTTCGCTCACGGTCACCGCATTACAATCAATTACGAAAACATACGCAAGGAGCCGGCGGGAAAGATGAAGCGACCGGACAGCCATACGGCAAAGTCAGAAGGGGGCGCAATTCCCATATGGAGTCACTATATCGAGGAATTGCTCTTCATGCAGCACCCTGATGGGTTAGGGGAGGTGTGTAGCTTTAAATATTCCCATGAGCCTCCACTGACTCATTATAAGAGCCCCCTAATAATACGTACATGGAAGCCTCCCTGGACGGTCCTGCGGCCGCGCTGCACACGGACTCATGCAGGAGACCCGGCAGCTGCGGACGTCACCACCACAGCGATCCCAATCACGTGATTCCCCTCCCCCGCGCGGGGCACGCCGGGAGCTGTAGTCTCCTGCAGCCCAGAACGCGGAGCGGCCTCTACGGTGTGCAGCTGGGACCAAACTAGTAACAGACGCAAAGTTAGTAGTTGTGAATCGGATGTAGGCTGTTTCCACTGTTTACTTGTATGGCCTACATCAGTGTTCACCAACTGCTGTCCTCAAGGGCCCAACAGCTCATGTCCTATAAGAACACCACAATAATTGTTGGGGTGTGCTGAGGAGTGGAGTAGGGAAGCACTGGCAGATATATATATATATATATACACACGGTGGTCCAAAAGTGCGGAGACCCATGAGTGGATGGATAACGGTGGTTGGGAATTCCATCCTGTGTGTGGCGTGTTGCTTAGGAGAAGGGAGCGAATCTTTGGTGGCGGTGCGTAGCACGGCGGCCATTTTGAAAGCAGCCATCTTGGAAGCACGTGAATATTTTCGAATGGGGCGGGGTGCCTGTGACCTATGTATCCGATGGAGAATGTGACAAGGAATCCATATCCGTGCTTCCATATCGTGTCGAGTTATTCATTCTTTTCCGTGACATGGAACACAACGACGATCCGCTACAGGAAATGCGCCATGTTCCCCTTGTTATTTCGAATCATCATGGCTGCCCTTCCATTCAATGCTGGTAGAGGCGTCCAGGATCCGCGGTTTCATGCCCGCCATATTATGGATTCTCACAGCGTGAACCTGGACTGGACATCACCCCACAGGGGGAGGTCCAAGGGGTGAGTCCTGGCGAGCGCGGGGTGAGTCCTGGCGAGCGCGGGGGCCTCTCCACCGGTCCACAATGCGCAAAACACGTCCCCCGGAAACTGCTGATCCAAAAACGTGCGGACATAATGGGCGGGCAGGCACCGTCCTTCTGGAGGAACACTTGGAATGCGCCATTTTTGCTGAACACCTCGTTCCATAACAGTTGCAGATACTTAGTGCGCCCATTCTTCATCTATCTTCTTCGCCCCCCACACACCGCTCCATGACTCCGCACCAACCATCTTAGCGGGTCGGTTCAGTACGGTTTGTGTCGGACCAGTAGCGAAGGGTTTAGTCTGTTCCCCTCCCCATTTACGTCATCACTGAACGTCTCTGTGAAACGCAGGTCCCTTTTGGGGCGGCTCTGACCGCCTGCAAATCCAACATGGAGACCGGGATCGTCCTCATGGAGGTGCTGCAGCAACTGGATCTTGTATGGGCGCCATTTATGCGTAGCCAGTATTCGCCCGATGGCGGTTCGACTCACCCCGCTCTCCTGCGACAGACGCCGATGCTCTGATGTGGACTCCTACAGAAGGGCGGCCATTGTTCTACTTCATCTGTGGCAGTTTTGTTACGTCCACTTTTTGGCAGGTCCAACGCCGAACCTGTTTGGCAAGGAATTTCCTAACTGTGCCATGGCGGACGGGGAGGGGGGTATGTTAGGGTGCTGCCCGCTGCAGTGAGTCGGGTACTGCACCCCCCGGAGATCAGCACAATCCGTGTCCTCTCCTCGCGTGTTAATCTGGCAGCCATATTGGTATCTAAGAGGAAAGTGATCCTGACTTTGGTGTGGAAGCTCAGATGTGGGTTCCTCATCAGATTCTCCATATGGCACAGGCACCCCTTCCCATTTGAAAATATCAACGTGGTTCCAAGATGGCTGCTTTCAAAATGGCCGCTGTGTTGGACACTGCCTGTCACGGATTTACGGCCTCTCTCTTAGCAACATGGCAGACAGAGGATGGCGCTCCCAACTACCCTAATATATATATTACAGTATTTCATCACCCAGTTCATGAACTCTTATAGGGAAGCGGTTTTATAGGTTTCCTGTGTACGACATGTACCGCGCAATTTAGGGAAACGGTAATCGAGAAATTTTTGAGATTTCTTTAACCCCTAAGGCTGGGTTCATGCGGGGCGGAATTTCCGTGTGGACTTTCTGTACGGAAATTCTGCCTGCAATCCTAAGCCCCAGACTAAGCAGCAAAGTGGATGAGATTCGCAAAAATCCACACATTACGGACCGCCGCGAGGAAACTGACACGCCGCACGGAATTCAGAGCCGCGGCATGTCAATCGTATGGCCGTTTCCGCTGCAGTCTCTCTACTCTCTATGGGGAGAGACTCCCACAGCGGAATACAGGCGGACAAGCCGTTCAAACCCCCGAGCCGAATGAAGTGCCTTTGCGCTGCGGAAATCTCGCGGAATTTCCGTGGGGTCCTGCTGCGGACATTTCGTGGGATTTCCATGGGAGCGCAGCCTTAGGGACCTTCTGCACGGAACGGGATTGTCCTCAGGACGCAGCGCATATGCGGATTTTGTCAATTACTGCAGATTTTGTTGCGTTTTTAACTGAGAAATGCGGAACGTCTTGCGGAGTTTCTTGCGTTTTTTTACGCAGACATCTCCTGTATATCAGAAATCCGCAGCGACAATTCCACAAGACGCCCTGAAGTGCGCAGAAGAAAGCTTCTCCACTGTGGAAGTAAAGACGCACGGATTTGAACAGGTGCGAAGGACAAGCCCCGTGGGGATAACATTGTGGCGCAGGAATGTCCCGACCTAATTCGATACTTAAGGACGCGGTGATTTTGGGGGATTTTCATCTCCACTTTTGAAAAGCCACGCGGGGCGGTAGGATTAGGATGGCGCATTATAAATTTTTTTTAGGTATTTCCACTTTTAAGGACACACGAGCGTGACGTATTAACGCTCGCGAGAGAATGACATGATTGCACTCTGAATGGAGCGCCAATCACATGTTCTCGTAGGCGTTTCCACGCAGCTTACTGTACTTTTTTGCGCAGCCGGGCCCATTCACATAGGCTCTGCAGCTAAATTAGGAGTTAGCAATTAACACCACAAATTTGTGCAGTTACGTGTGGACGGGGCGCGCATTTGTGTACTCCTATAGACTCCTGTTGAGCCTCGAGTGCGCAAATGCGGGTACAAATAGAGCATTTTGCATATTTTTTCCCCCGACGGAAATCTGTGCGCAAAAACGCAGAATGTGGGGGAATCCTTAAAAATCAATCTGTGATTTTGTGCAAAACTGCGCTCACAATCGCCCGTATGAAGGAGCCCTTATTGCATTTTTTGGAGGGGGAATTTAAAAAAAAAAAGCATTTTGGCAGTTTTTTTTTTTGCTTTTTTTAATAGCATTTGTCAGTGGTTTAAAAAGTGTGTTGGATTTATTGTGCGGGTCGTTGGGGATGTGAGCATACAAAAACTTCTTTTAATTTTTAATATTTTTCATACAAAAAAAAACGGTAACGTGTGGAAAAAAAGTTCTTTTTACTATTATTTTTTTTTCACTTTTTTTTTATGTCCCTCCCTGTTTTTCGCCTGGCTTTTTTGTGCACTCTCTCATTCTCTTTTGTGCTCTCTCCTGCTCTAGGTGCTTTTTACCACGGTTTTCAATGGGACCGCTCACACGGGCGCAGACAGCCTCCCGATCGCGGCACTTTTCAGCACCACAATCTTCGAGCGGTGCAGATTCTATTTTCGGACGTTTCAGCGCTGTGCGTCGCCCACTGAAATCAATGAGCAGAGTTTTTAGCGCACAAGTTGGTGCCGCGTTTTTGACAGTGTTAAATGCCCTAGCTATACTACGTGAAAAAAACGGAGCACTCCCCTAGCAGGCGCCGCCCGGGTTCCTGCCGCTGCTCTCCGGCTTTCTTGTCGATATGGGCGGTGTTTTCATATGCACCCCGCTATAGAACAGAGCGCGGAATTTAAAAAATAGGAGTCACGCTGCGCATGACCGTGTGCGTATGATGCAGGCGCAGTGCACTCGCAGCCGTACGTGGTCTCTGCCAGCAGACCCGCTATTTACAAATATCGGCAGCGTTTTACCGATCCGGCCGTGGGCCTGTGAGGGAGCCCTAAATCCACAGGGTGCGTAAATCAAAATCGTACTAAAATCCGCAACATAACACCGAGAAGAGGTTTGTGCGGTGCAAGAGGTACAAATCTCGTATGAATATGATCCCCGTTCTTGGGGCATGTCTTACATTTGTGTGTTCCCTCGGAACGCTTTTCCCAATTTTTCTCAATGAGGCCCACAGAGCATCGCCCCCCGTGGGAGGTGCACACGAGTGCAATGCGAGGTTTAACATTGAAAACAATGGCGCGGCGGAGGATCGCTACTTCCCTGAACTGATGGGAGGCCTCACATCCGCAGGGACATCGCACATTGGTGAGCGCGATATTGGGCTGAGTTTAACGGCCTGATATCGCACTCGCCCGTGTGAAATTAGTCTTCGGCCGGCGTCCCAAGGGCGTAATTGTATTTACCTGCGTACCTGATTGATGGGCATTGCGTTTTTACGTGCGCTTGTACCTGTTTTACTGTATTTTTTATGTGCACATACCCTGTGTATTTGTACGTGCAAAAAATACCGCAAGCTGATTTCAATGGGCAATAAAGGTAGCTTAATATGTACTAAGTTCGTGCGCAATACGCACAAAAATAGAACATGCTGTGCGACAAAATGCGCAAGCAAAATATACTCACGGGTTCTATTCACTGCATATTGCACGGACAATATGCTACGCAAATGTGTTTGTGTGAATCCAACCTTAACCGAGAAAAACGCAACGAAATCCACAACAGGCAACAACTTTATGTCTTGTGGGTTTCGGGACGGTTTATTAGCTGCCCTGTGGAAGTTGCGCAGCACATCCCTCCGGTGCCAACATAGCCTTACGCCCAAAAGGGGCTTTCCAGCAATGCCCCCATCGTGGCATGCGACGCCGGTTGTCCTTTATATTGATTACAGCCTGCGGCGCACCTCTTCTTCGGCTATGCTACATTGCTGGACATCCTTAGCGCTGGCATCCGGCCCCGACTCGCCATGCAGGTACATTCAGCCCCCATCCTCCACACCCCCAAATTACATCATGGCTGACATCACCATGACTGCCTCATAGCATGAAGCTAATCGCTTTCTGCCTTCCAATGTTCACGCTGCGGAATTCAACCGCGTGAAAGAAATCGTGCCATGTTCTAATTACCGCGGAAAAATGGGAGGCCGACTTCCAATGGAAGCCATCCGTCACGCGATACTTCTGCCGCAAGCACAGTGGACGTATCGCGTGATTGTGTATCACCTCCCACCGCCGCATGTCATGCGCTGCATCGGGAATGCACGCCGGCTCACTGGATGGGATTCACACGGCGGATCTGGAGAGGTGAGTATGGGGTCTTAGGGGGGGCGCCGTGTCTGACTCTACTACCATATTCCGATGGCGGAATCCAACATGGCCGTGGGCAGGAGGCCCTAAGGGGGCGCTCACACATGGCAGAATTAATGAGGTTATTCCGCTGCAGAAAATCTGCAGTAGACTTCACTCCTTCAGTTGAAAGGAAAAATCTGCTGAGTCCGCATCAAAAACTGCGCCAAATCCACAATAGTAGCCGCAGAATGGAAAAGCGGGTTTTATGTGCAGATGCTGCAGAATTTCACGCTGAAAATCTGAGGTAAGTCTGCCCCATGTGAACATACCCTTGTAGGACCACTGCAGCAGAAACCATTTTTTTCAACCCTGCTCCCCCGCACCTGATTGCCCGTCACACCCTGGGAGTCTCCTCTGTGTATTCCAGTCACTTCCCTGCAGTGCAGCGTCCGAGGAGCGGGTCTCGGCCTACGAGACGGCGGGGATTGGAGTTGGGCCCTGTCAAGGTGGCATGATACTGGTGTATCTTGACGCCACCAGGAAGCTAGTGGGTTGATAGGGCAGTGATGTAGGAACGCCCCTCGCACACCCCTAGCTCCCCATTGGCTCAATGCTGTAAGGTCCTAGGAGCGTGTGGATTGATTAGTGCCTTCCCGGCACGGTTAGGGTGAAGGGTAGGTGACCTGTTAGGCTTACATAAATGGCTGTAATAATGTAGGCTTAATAAGTAAACTACCCCTCACCCTAACCCTGCAGGGAAGGCACAAATCAATGCACACGCTGGTGCTATGATGGAGTGTTCGCTGTGTCCTGCCAACCTGCCGGCTCTGTGGTCCTTCCTGGATGGTGGCTGTGTGCTCCATGCCGGCTGTGTCCCGCCCGGTGCGCCAACACCCACCCACCCACTTCAACACACACACACAGCAGCCTGCGCAGGACACTGACCGCGGCGTCTTGTAGCAGTTGGCATCTCCCTGCTGCCTTCCAAGCTATCTGTGTCGCCCCTCCCTGTGTGGGGCCCTTGACTCCTTAATGCAGGACAGCGGTGTGGGGACTGTTAATGCAGGACAGCGGTCAGCGGTGTGGAGAGTGAGCCGCCTGCACATGACAGTTACAGTGGCGGCTCTCCGCTGGGCTGCAACCTCCCTGTGTCAGACAGCAGCGGAGCAACAACTCCCAGCACCTGTGCACCTAACTCCTCAGCGCTGGTTCAGCTACTGTAGAAAGATCCTGCAGTGCAAAGATCCTGCAGCCAATCATTAACAGGGGGCGTGTACTGACTGTGAACACACTGTTGCCCAGTCTCACCCATCACTTCCGGTGGCATCAAGGTACACCAGTACCCGGTGCTACTACCGTCTACGATTCCCAGGGGCCGAGGACAGGCTATTAAAGGGGGTGAGTTGCTTACTTGATTTTGTGATTGTCACGGGTGACGTCACCGTTCCTCCCTTTGCGGTGAGGCAGCGTATGTAATAAAGTCCACACACACGGGGAGTAGTGAAAACCTACCATTCCCAGGAAGGGTCGACAACGGGAACTTTACTTGAAAATACTTGCATCGGTTACAAGACTTTAGGCGAAAATACCTGTAGAACACAGACGAGTGCAGGTAGAAATGGTGATGAGGACTGAGAGGCAGTCACAGGATGACACCGGGCCCACAGTCCAAGTTATCTGTGCAGCACCGCTCCTGGACAAGATACTCCGGAGGAGACCACAAACTCTCCACAAGTCACTCACACGACTTGTAGGACTGGAGCTCTGCACGGCTGACTTCACATTCAGGCAGACTTTAGGGTAGGGGTCCTAGAGAAAGACTTCTAGGCCACCTCTCTGCTTCTTCCATCTTCATCACTTGCAGGCGGGCTACGCTCCCATGGAACACTCCAAGCAGACTATTCCATACAACTCCAAAAAGCCAAAACAGAAAAAGCTCCAGACATGCACTGAACACCTTTATATGACAAGGTCACATGACTTACAAACGTTACATTTCCAGACAGTAACCCATTCAGTGCTGCAGCTAGGCAATACACTTCATATTCATGCAACATAAAACACGCTGACAATACACATAAGCACTCAGAACCTTCCATACATGAACTTCTGTAGACTACACAGCCCTCCTGTCTGATGCTTATCACGCACCATCTTGAGGGCTTATTCACACAACCGTATTTATGCAGGTATTTTAAATAATAGCACCGCTTTCAGTCGCCTGTTTTATACGCTGCGTGAAAAGATCGGTCTTGCCCTATCTTTCGACGTGATCCGCAGCAAGCTCCTACAGACTTCTATGGCATCAGGAAAAAAGGGAGGGGGAGGGGGTTATTCTGCGTACAACGCTGGGAAAAGAAGATTGCTCGCGCTAATTACGCATTTTATTGCCATTCCGAACATTTTCTTTGGATTATTGGTTTCCATCACTTCTGCATATTTTTTCACATTCACGCAGCAGCTCCCCGTGTGAATGGCTTGAAATCCGCAATTAAAGATCGGGACTCGATTGGGTCAAATCTTCATTCATGTGATTATATGATGCGTACGGGCAAACGTGAAAAAGCATACGGTCGTGCAAAGGAGGCCTGAGGCTGAGATTATTTTACTTTCAATTTCACATCTATCCCATGATGCATCAGCACAGATTTAGCTAAGGTTATACCATTTCTACCTGCTGGGGGGACAGTTTAACTATCATCGCTTTCTATATTCACCTATATAAGCTACAGCCCATAAGTATACATGGTAGATCTGTGTAACAGCATCACACAAACTGAGAGTCTGACTAGAAAATGAATACACAACCCCAAGTAGATCTGAGTTGATCAGACCTGAGATCACATGACCATCTGAGGAAAAAATTATATCAATTGCGATTCGGAAAACGTAGTATACATGATTTTCTATAATTTATGCAATCTTCAATATATAGCATGTACTATGAGAAAATTAAGGACTAGAATAACAGAACATGTAAGACATAAAAAAGGCCAACATTAATCATTCTGGTATAACGAAGCACTTTATTGGGGAACAGTCACAGACATTGGAGGGCTTCAGGTATTGTGGTACTAATAACAGAAAGCAAAATATAAACCAAACTGAATTATTAAAAAGTGAAGGTTATTGGATACTGACCCTGGAAGAGGTCCACCCAAAAGGGCTGATCTATTATATATATATTAGGTGTTTTTTTTCTTTGCTATTGAATGCTTATATGGTAATAGAAACAGAGTATATATATATATCATGATGTTTTGTTCTGAAAACATATTATGGCGACTAATGAGAAATTGTGTATATTCTGTTATATAAATATTTATTGATGAAGGGTAAATATATATAAGTTATTTAAGGTATACATTGGATATTACTAGAGATGAGCGAACACCAAAATGTTCGGGTGTTCGTTATTCGTAACGAACTTCCCGTGATGCTCGAGGGTTCGTTTCGAACAACGAACCCCATTGAAGTCAATGGGCGACCAGAGCATTTTTGTATTTCGCCGATGCTCGCTAAGGTTTTCATGTGTGAAAATCTGGGCAATTCAGGAAAGTGATGGGAATGACACAGTGACGGATAGGGCAGGCGAGGGGCTACATGTTGGGCTGCATCTCAAGTTCACAGGTCCCACTATTAAGCCACAATAGCGGCAAGAGTGGGCCCCCCCCCTCCCAACAACTTTTACTTCTGAAAAGCGCTCATTAGCATGGCATACCTTAGCTAAACACCACACTACCTCCAACAAAGCACAATCACCGCCTGCATGACACTCCGCTGACACTTCTCCTGGGTTACATGCTGACCAACCGCCCCCCCTCCCCCCCACAGCGCACACCAAAGTGTCCCTGCGCAGCCTTCAGCTGCCCTCATGCCACACCACGCTCATGTCTATTTAGAATTGCGTCTGCCATGACGAGGGACCGCAGGCACACACTGCAGAGGTTGGCACGGCTAGGCAGCGACCCTCTTTAAAAGTGGCGGAGCGATAGCCCACAATGCTGTACAGAAGCAATGAGAAATAGAATCCTGTGCCACCGCCATCAGGAGCTGCACACGTGGGCATAGCAATGGGGAACCTATGTGCCACACACTATTCATTCTGTCAAGGTGTCTGCATGCCCCAGTCAGACCGGGCTTTTTAATTCATAGACACAGGCAGGTACAACTCCCTATTGTGAAGTCCCTGTCGACCCACAGCATGGGTGGCTCCCTGGAACCCACCGGCGGTACACAGAAATATCCCATTGCATTGCCCAACACAGCTGAGGTAGTAATGTCGTGCTTAATGAAGGTGGGCTTCGGCCCACACTGCATGCCCCAGTCTGACTGGGGTTCTTTATAAGTGTACAGATGTAGTAAAAACTCCGTGTGCACCTACAGCATGGGTGGGTGCCAGGAAGCCACCGGCGGTACATAGAAATATCCCATTGCATTGCCCAACACAGCTGAGGTAGTAATGTTGTGCTTAACCCTTTCCAATCCAATTTGTATATGGTTTTCCTAGGGGGCTTACTCTTTTTCTGCCGTTATACAACGGCGCTATATGCTGGCTAAAGCCAGTACTGCATGAGCTGACACGTAGGATAGGCTCCGACAGCAGAGAGGCTGGCAATATACAGTAAGAGAACCCCGACGGACGTCTACCAACAACGGAGCTGTACAGCCTTAAACCCTAATGTCTTCACAGGTCACACAGTGGACTGGAAAGGGTTAATGCAGGTGGGTTTCGGCCCACACTGCATGCCCCAGTCAGACGGGTTCTTTAGAAGTGTACAGATGTATTAAAAACTCCGTGTGCACCTACAGCATGGGTGGCTCCCTGGAACCCACCGGCGGTACACAAAAATATCCCATTGCATTGCCCAACACAGCTGAGGTTACGTCAGCTGTAATGCAGGTGGCCTAAAAATTAATTTGATTACACTGTAGGCGAGGGCCCACAAAAATTGCTGTATCAACAGTACTAATGTACATCCCAAAAATTGGCCATGGCCAGCCAAGAGGGCAGGTGAAACCCATTAATCGCTTTGGTTAATGTGGCTTAAGTGGTAACTAGGCCTGGAGGCAGCCCAGTGTAACGAAAAATTGGTTCAAGTTAAAGTTCCAACGCTTTTAAGCGCATTGAAACTTATAAAAATTGTTCTGAAAAATTATATGAGTGAGCCTTGTGGCCCTAAGAAAAATTGCCCGTTCAGCGTGATTACGTGAGGTTTCAGGAGGAGGAGCAGGAGGAGGAGGAGGAGGAATATTAGACACAGATTGATGAAGCAGAAATGTCCCCGTTTTGGATGGTGAGAGAGAACGATGCTTCCATCCGCGGGTGCAGCCTACGTATTGCTTACGTATCGCTGCTGTCCGCTGGTGGAGAACAGAAGTCTGGGGAAATCCAGGCTTTGTTCATCTTGATGAGTGTTAGCCTGTCGGCACTGTCGGTTGACAAGCGGCTACGCTTATCTGTGATGATTCCCCCAGCCGCACTAAACACCCTTTCCGACAAGACGCTAGCCGCAGGACAAGCAAGCACCTCCAGGGCATACAGGGCTAGTTCAGGCCACGTGTCCAGCTTCGACACCCAGTAGTTGTAGGGGGCAGAGGCGTCACCAAGGATGGTCGTGCGATCCGCTACGTACTCCCTCACCATCCTTTTACAGTGCTCCCGCCGACTCAGCCGTGACTGGGGAGCGGTGACACAGTCTTGGTGGGGAGCCATAAAGCTGGCCAGGCCCTTAAAGACTGTTGCACTGTCTGGGCTGTACATGCTGCTCGATCTACGCACCTCCCCTGCTACCTTGCCCTCGGTACTGCGCCTTCTGCCACTAGCGCTGTCGGCTGGGAATTTTACCATCAGCTTGTCCGCAAGGGTCCTGTGGTATAGCAACACTCTCCAACCCCTTTCCTCTTCGGGAATCAGAGTGGGCAGGTTCTCCTTATACCGTGGATCGAGCAGTGTGTACACCCAGTAATCCGTCGTGGCCAGAATGCGTGCAACGCGAGGGTCACGAGAAAGGCATCCTAACATGAAGTCAGCCATGTGTGCCAGGGTACCAGTACGCAACACATGGCTGTCCTCACTAGGAAGATCACTTTCAGGATCCTCCTCCTCCTCCTCCTCCTCCTCAGGCCATACACGCTGAAAGGATGACAGGCAATCAGCCGGTGTACCGTCAGCAGCGGCCCAAGCTGTCTCTTCCCCCTCCTCCTCATGCTCCTCCTCCTCCTCCTGTACGCGCTGAGAAATAGACAGGAGGGTGCCCTGACTATCCAGCGGCATACTGTCTTCCCCCGCCCCCGTTTCCGAGCGCAAAGCAGCTGCCTTTATGGTTTGCAGGGAATTTCTCAAGATGCATAGCAGAGGAATGGTGACGCTAATGATTGTAGCATCGCCGCTCACCACCTGGGTAGACTCCTCAAAATTACCAAGGACATGGCAGATGTCTGCCAACCAGGCCCACTCTTCTGAAAGGAATTGAGGAGGCTGACTCCCACTGCGCCGCCCATGTTGGAGTTGGTATTCGACTATAGCTCTCCGTTGTTCATAGAGCCTGGCCAACATGTGGAGCGTAGAGTTCCACCGTGTGGGCACGTCGCACAGCAGTCGGTGCACTGGCAGCTTAAAGTGATGTTGCAGGGTGCGCAGGGTGGCAGCGTCCGTGTGGGACTTGCGGAAATGTGCGCAGAGCCGGCGCGCCTTTACGAGCAGGTCTGACAAGCGTGGGTAGCTTTTCAGAAAGCGCTGAACCACCAAATTAAAGACGTGGGCCAGGCATGGCACGTGCGTGAGGCTGCTGAGCTGCAGAGCCGCCACCAGGTTACGGCCGTTGTCACACACGACCATGCCCGGTTGGAGGCTCAGCGGCGCAAGCCAGCGGTCGGTCTGCTCTGTCAGACCCTGCAGCAGTTCGTGGGCCGTGTGCCTCTTATCGCCTAAGCTGAGTAGTTTCAGCACGGCCTGCTGACGCTTGCCCACCGCTGTGCTGCCACACCGCGCGACACCGACTGCTGGCGACATGCTGCTGCTAACACATCTTGATTGCGAGACAGAGGAGGAGGAGGAGGAGGAGGGTGCTTTAGTGGAGGAAGCATACACCTCCGCAGATACCAGCACCGAGCTGGGGCCCGCAATTCTGGGGGTGGGTAAGACGTGAGCGGTCCCAGGCTCTGACTCTGTCCCAGCCTCCACTAAATTCACCCAATGTGCCGTCAGGGAGATGTAGTGGCCCTGCCCGCCTGTGCTTGTCCACGTGTCCGTTGTTAAGTGGACCGTGGCAGTAACTGCGTTGGTGAGGGCGCGTACAATGTTGCGGGATACGTGGTCGTGCAGGGCTGGGACGGCACATCGGGAAAAGTAGTGGCGACTGGGAACTGAGTAGCGCGGGGCCGCCGCCTCCATGATACTTTTGAAGGACTCAGTTTCCACAACCCTATACGGCAGCATCTCAAGGCTGATGAATTTTGCGATGCGGACGGTTAACGTTTGAGCGTGCGGGTGCGTGGCGGCGTACTTGCGCTTGCGCTCGAACACTTGCGCATGCGACGGCTGGACGGTGCGCTGAACTACACTGCTGGATGGGGCCGAGGACAGCGGAGATGAGGGTGTGGGTGCAGGCCATGAGGCGGTAGTGCCTGTGTCCTGAGAGGGGGGTTGCATCTCAGTGGCAGGTTGGGGCACAGGGGGAGAGGCAGGGGTGCAAACCGGAGGCGGTGAACGGCCTTTGTCCCACCTTGCGGGGTGCTTGGCCATCATATGTCTGCGCATGCTGGTGGTGGTGAGGCTGTTGGTGTTGGCTCCCCGGCTGAGCTTTGCGCGACAAAGGTTGCACACCACTGTTCGTCGGTCGTCAGGCGTCTCTGTGAAAAACTGCCAGACCTTAGAGCACCTCGGCCTCCGCAGGGTGGCATGGCGCGAGGGGGCGCTTTGGGAAACACTTGGTGGATTATTCGGTCTGGCCCTGCCTCTACCCCTGGCCCTGGCCACTGCACTGCCTCTTGCAACCTGCCCTGCTGATGCCCTTGACTCCCCCTCTGAAGACCTGTCCTCCTGAGTAAGCGTTGCACACCAGGTGGGGTCAGTCACCTCATCGTCCTGCTGCTCTTCCTCCGAATCCTCTGTGCGCTGCTCCCTGGGACTTACTGCCCTTACTACTACCTCACTGCAAGACAACTGTGTCTGATCGTCATCGTCCTCCTCACCCACAGAAAGTTGTTGAGACAGTTGGCGGAAGTCCCCAGCCTCTTCCCCCGGACCCCGGGAACTTTCGAATGGTTGGGCATCAGTGACGATAAACTCCTCTGGTGGGAGAGGAACCGCTGCTGCCCAATCTAAGCAGGGGCCCGAGAACAGTTCCTGGGAGTGCTCCCGCTCCTGAGCAGGTGTTATTGTAGTGGAGTGAGGAGGCTGGGAGGAAGGAGGAGCAGCAGACAGAGGATTCGGATTGGCAGCAGTGGACGGCGCAGAACTGCGGGTAGACGATAGGTTGCTCGAAGCACTTTCTGCCATCCAGGACAGGACCTGCTCACACTGCTCATTTTCTAATAACCGTCTCCCGCGTGGACCCATTAATTGGGCGATGAATGTGGGGACGCCAGAAACGTGCCTCTCTCCTAATCGCGCAGCAGTCGGCTGCGACACACCGGGATCAGGAGCTCGGGCTGTGCCCACACCCTGACTTGGCCCTCCGCGTCCTCGGCCGCGTCCACGTCCTCTAGGCCTACCCCTACCCCTCAGCATGCTGTATTACCAGTGATTTGATTTCACAGGCAGGAAATAAATTGGCGCAAGACTGCAGGCCAAATATAATTTTTGCCCTTTTTGGAAAACGAAAGGCCCCACTGCCTCTAGTGAATGAATTATCTAAGTTTAATAACTTTGCTGTGTCCCTGCTAATGTGTCACAGAACGTGAGGGTAGCAGAGTTATTATAACTCTGGCAGAGCAGGTATTTTTTTTCCCAATTAAGGAAAGCAAATGGCGAAGCCAGCAGTAAAGCGTAGCTGGGTGCGTATGATTTAGCACTGTTCTTCACGCAGCTCACACGTCTCCACCGCCCGTAAGGACGGACAGAGGCTGGACAAATAGATTTGTTTTCAGTTTTTTCCCACCAAAAGGCAGCACTGCGTATATTCAATGAATAATAACTGTGTTGTGGCCCTGCCTATACAATTCTTTCCCTGCAGTATCAATGGAGGGTGCAATGGTCTGCAGAGGCGATTTTGAGAAGCCCAAAAAAAATGCAGCACAGCTAACAGCAGCCTGGACAGTACTGCACACGGATAAATATGGCCCTAGAAAGGACCGTTGAGGTTCTTGAAGGCTACACTCACTCCTAACACTCTCCCTGCCTATGCAGCACTTCTGTCCCTAATGCCAGGTGCAACGGTCTGCAGAGGCGATTTTGAGAAAAAAAAAAATCCCACTGCTAACAGCAGCCAACACACAGCTATCAGTGGCCCTAATAAGGACCTTTGGGGGGTCTTGAAGCCTACACTAACTACCAATTCTTTCCCTACAGCAGCTCCGGTATAAACAGCACTGTCCCTCATCTAACTCACACCGCATCTGAGGCGAGCCGCGGGAGGGGCCGACTTTTATATTAGGCGAACACCTGATCTCGCCAGCCACTCACAGCAGGGGGGTGGTATAGGGCTTAAACGTTGCAGGGGGAAGTTGTAATGCCTTCCCTGTCTTTCAATTGGCCAGAAAAGCGCGCTAACGTCTCAGGGAAGGAAGTGAAAGTAACCAGAACACCGCATGGTGTTCGTTACGAATAACGAACATCCCGAACACCCTAATATTCGCACGAATATCAAGCTCGGACGAACGCGTTCGCTCATCTCTAGATATTACCTATAATCCTCAGACTGGATTCACACGAATGTATATCGGCTCGGTTTTCACGCCAGCCGATATACGTCATCTCTCTCTGCAGGGGGGGAGGATGGAAGAGCCAGGAGCAGGAACTGAGCTCCCGCCCCCTCTCTGCCTCCTCTCCGTCCCTCTGCACTATTTGCAATGAAAGGAGGCGGGACGGGGCTGGGGCAAAGTTTTACGAATTAGCCCCGTCCCTGTACCGCCTCTCCCCATTGCAAATAGTGCAGAGGGGCGGAGAGGAGGCAGAGAGGAGGCAGAGAGGGGGCAGGAGCTCAGAGCACTGCTCCTGGCTCTTCCATCCTCCTCCCCCTGCACACGAGGAGGACGTATATCGGCTCGGCGTGAAAACCGAGCTGATATACATTCGTCTGAATCCAGCCTCAGTGTGTTGGTTGATAGATTTTCATATATTGAAGGAATTATGTATATCTAAGACGATCTGATATTTCCTTATTATTATTCCACTGTTATTAATACCCTGTTTCCCTGAAAATAAGACATAGCATGATTTTCCAGAATTTTTGAGGATGCAAAATGATTTTTCAGGCTTTTTGAGGATGCTTGAAATATAAGCCCTACTCCAAAATTAAGCCCTGCTAACAGTTAATTAAAAAAGTTAATTTAAATAGTGTCCAGGCAGCTATACATGTAAAAAAGTTAAACCTTTTTGAACAAAAATTAATATAAGACACTGTCTTATTTTCGGGGAAACACGGTATAATGAGCAAGTTTAATATTTGAAACTCTATATAATACTGAATGTTATCAAGGTCATTAGAATCTGAGAAGCAATACATATAGGAGCGGGGAGGCCATGCTCTTGTGCTTGCACTCAGGGATATGTAAGGGTTAATTAACAGGTGAAAATGTAATAAGATTACTATATAAGGCAGGAAGTAACATATTGTGAATGAGGTGATCAAAACCTGAGAAGGTTGAAACGCGTCCTCAGGATGTCTGTATTCTCCTTGTTATGAGGGGCACATACTGAATAAAGAGAGAAGAAGGCTTTTATTTCTATGCATCCAAGATCCTGTCATTTAAAGGGGTTGTCCCGCGGCAGCAAGTGGGTCTATACACTTCTGTATGGCCATATTAATGCACTTTGTAATGTACATTGTGCATTAATTATGAGCCATACAGAAGTTATAAAAAGTTTTATACTTACCTGCTCCGTTGCTAGCGTCCTCGTCTCCATGGTTGCCGTCTAATTTTCGCCGTCTAATGGCCAAATTAGACGCGCTTGCGCAGTCCGGGTCTTCTTATCTTCTCAATGGGGCTCCGTGTAGCTCCGCCCCGTCACGTGCCGATTCCAGCCAATCAGGAGGCTGGAATCGGCAATGGACCGCACAGAAGCCCTGCGGTCCACGGAGGGAGAAGATGCCGGCAGCCATCTTCAGCAGGTAAGTAAGAAGTCACCGGAGCGCGGGGATTCAGGTAAGCGCTGTCCGGTGATCTTTGTTAACCAACCCCTGCATCGGGGTTGTCTCGCGCCGACCGGGGAAGGGGGGGGGGGGCGGGTTGAAAAAAAACAAAAACCAGTTTCGGCGCGGGACAACCACTTTAATGCACTTCACACAAACTGAGAGTCTGACTAGAAAAGGAATACACAACCCCAAGTAGATCTGAGTTGATCAGAGTTGAGATCACATGACCATCTGAAGAAAAAGAGAGTCTAGGAGCTTCAGGCAGAACGGAATAACTAATCAAGGTAACACTAGGCGACTTACATATAGTGTATGTGGGGGACGGGTTACTACATAATGAATGAATGAATTTTAAAAATCACCTGTGTGGCCCTTTAATGTTTAGGAGAAAGGGTGTAGAACCAGCTGTGACCACATGGTGGCAGTGTAGAATTATATGTTTATATGAATGGCGGTTGTAATACGGTTCCAGATGGCGCTTCTGTTTGCCCAGCGGTCACGCAGCTCTGTAATGTGCGCACGTTCACCCACATCTGGGATCAAATATTAAATATACCCAGATGTAAAAGTAGCGGCAACAGAACTAGGAGGAGCGCATGTCGGGACCCGGGGTTACAATACTGGACATGCCAGAGTAGCGACCTCCAAAAAAAGACCAACGTTTGCACCTTTGGTCTATCGGATTTAGCTTTTCAGACGCAAGGATGGGCGTAGACATAAACGCGGCGACCGCTGTAACAGCAGCTATACACGGTATATATAGTAATAAGCACGGACTTCAATGAGCGATGCTGCAAGGTTGGGAGCGCCGCAAGTCCTGTTTTTGGCGAATGTTTGTAAGGAATCACCATTATTCCCTATGTGATCCTTAATGTAAAAAATGGCGTCGCGTTCACATACTGTGCGATTTGCTTGATAGCGAGGTGCCATTTTACCATTGGAAGCACTTGCGGTTTTTTTTTCACGCTGGTACATAGATGGGATGCGTTTTTTAAAGCGAAAACGCATCCAGAATTGCAATTTTACAAGCGTGATATTAGTCCGAGTTTCTCCAATCGATATCGCGGTCAGCCGTGTGAATGCGTTTGCACATACTATATTTCATGCGCGCAAAAGAAGCCACAAGAAAGCCCCATTGACATAATCTGTGAATCCGTAGTGGAGACGTTGATACATGTGAATTCACTCGCTACTTTTGACCTTATGGGCTATTATGGTCCGGAAAACAGCCCATAATATAACACGCTACTTTTTTTTCACACGCATAAATACACACGTGAAAAACACGCCTGGTTACCCCGATACAGTTCAGTGGGGTTTCGGCTCGGAGGCATTGCGCTCGGATTACAGAGGTGATTAGGTTTGTGGTTCTGCGATTTTTGGTTAGTGAAAAGCAGATCACTTCCCGTACGATTTTCCTGCACGTCTTTATTGCGCGTTTTTTTTCTGCACTGAAGTTCCTGGTTCTAAACAGATCGCAAGATCATCGCATGAAAATCACATGATACTCACATACGACCTGTTTTATTATTCGCTCTTCAAGAAACCCCCACAGGGCTCCTTCACACTGGCGATCGCAAGATTGCGGACAAAACAGAGTCACGCGCGGTGTCCGTTTTTTTTGCGCCCTCATTAACTTGAGTGGGTAAGTCTTGTCCGCAAATCGGATGAGCTTAGTGCATGCTACGACTTCCTTTACGCATATGATGTTGGTGTGAAAACACGGATCTGTGAATTGGCGCATTGGCTGCTTTGCTTACGTATTCCATCAGACTTGTCCGTGGTGGACAGAACACAGACCAAAAATACGCTGACTGTTCACTCCATTCCAAAGGAGGAGATTTTTCGTGTACAGCGAATCAAGCATTATGTATGGACTCGTACCGAAAATAGATGAGATCGGGCTGAATTAAAGGGGTTGTCCCGCGGCAGCAAGTGGGTCTATACACTTCTGTATGGCCATATTAATGCACTTTGTAATGTACATTGTGCATTAATTATGAGCCATACAGAAGTTTTTCACTTACCTGTTCCGTTGCTGGCGTCCTCGTTTCCATGGAGCCGACTAATTTTCGCCGTCTAATGGCCAAATTAGCTGCGCTTGCGCAGTCCCGGTCTTCTTCTTTTTTCAATGGGGCTGCTCGTGCTGGATGCCGGCTCCGTGTAGCTCCGCCCCGTCACGTGCCGATTCCAGCCAATCAGGAGGCTGGAATTGGCAATGGACCGCACAGAAGCCCTGCGGTCCACCGAGTGAGAAGATCCCCGCGGCCATCTTCATCAGGTAAGTAAGAAGTCACCGGAGCGCGGGGATTCAGGTAAGCACTCTCCGGTGATCTTTTTTAACCCCTGCATCGGGGTTGTCTCGCGCCGAACGGGGGGGGGGGGGGGGGGGGTTGAAAAAAAAAAAAAACCGTTTCGGCGCGGGACAACCACTTTAACTATCTTTGAAAGCCTTTGTAACACAAATGCCAGGGGCCCTGGAATCATTGCCAAACTGTACTCCAACTTTATAACACCCAAGGGCAAACCCCCCTACATGTGGAGATGGGAAGGGGAACTTTGGTAGGTGAGGAACTGACAATCTCTGAGTGGCATAAAACCACAACATCAACTGCAAAACTCTCTATTAACGTACCAATCACAGAAGTCTGTTATAAACGTCTCATGCGTTGGTATCTGGTTCCTAAAAGAATCCCCAGCATGTTTCCAGGGATGGCAGGTCTGTTTTAGGGGATGCGGAGCGGAGGGAACCTTCCTACATATCTTGTGGACCTGCCCTAGGCTCCGCAGGTTCTGGATTCCGGTATGCACCCTTTTATATTCCATTACTAATATTTTGTTACAAAAATCGTCCTGGGAAGCTTTACTGGGCAAACGTATCCGTAACATCCCCAAACACACTCAGAAATGGATATCCTATTGCTTCCTAGGCTACACCCAACAGCTAGATCGGTGACCCTTCCAGGGGTCTCTAGCTCACCTTCAAGTGTATCCTCTATTCCCCCAATAAATATATGAGGTATATATTTACAGCTAAATCAACAGAAGAGTCATTTGTACCCTTTCAACTCAGGTGGACCCTTATGACAAGCTGCAAGCACAGCCCAACCCCCCAACCCCTTGATCCTCTCCTTACGTGTTTGACCTACTGTCTTTATACTTGTTTCTCCCTTAATGTTCCTCTTGGTTCAGCTCTCTTCAGGCCGATTATATTTTGTTTCAGTAGGGGTTCATCTAATAAAGGAATAAAACTTTGACTTTTACCTTCTTCTACTCTGTAAGAAGTAATACCTGAGATGTAATTTTGGGCATTTTGCCCAACTTTGTAATTCCCTGACTATTTAAATATATGTAATATTAAGGCTGGATTCACACGAACGTATATCGGCTGAGTTTTCACGCCGAGCCGATATACGTCGTCCTCATCTGCAGAGGGGAGAGGATGGAAGAGCCAGGAGCAGGAACTGAGCTCCCGCCCCCTCTCTGTCTCCTCTCCGCCCCTCTGCACTATTTGCAATGGAGAGAGGCGGGGCTTATTCTCGAAACTGAGCCCTACCCCTGTCCCGCCTCCTTTCATTGCAAATAGTGCAGAGGGGCGGAGAGGAGGCAGAGAGGGGGCGGGAGCTCAGTTCCTGCTCCTGGCTCTTCCATCCTCCCCCCCCCCCCTGCAGATGAGGACGACGTATATCGGCTCCGCGTGAAAACCGAGCCGATATACGTTCGTGTGAATCCAGCCTAAAAGTCGTGTTTAATATGTTTTGACCTTTCCAAAAAACTAATAAAAACTTTGTTAACCAAAAATACGCTCATGTAAATTAGCCCTAAAAAGACCGAAGCGACATTTTAACGGCCCGACTTCGGCCGATTTACCGACCAACCGTTTATTGTAAGACGACATATTAAAATAGAGAAGTTTAAGGCGTCTCCTATACAAATGAACATGATATTGCGCAATTCACGCTGCACAGACAGAGAGGCGGTCGCTGTCTAATCCCCACAATGGGGTCATTGTAATGGCAGCCGGGTATTATACTCGTGTCACTCAGTACAGGACGGCCAGACCACGCGAGAGGCCCGGATCCGGTGTCCTGTTCTCAGCTCCCGTGCCAACCAGAGGTTAATTTATTCCAGTCTCCCCATCCTTGGCTGGCAGGAAACTGAAGGACATAATAAGGTTGTTTGTCTTCTGCCAAGACAGGTGCGTTCACTTCCTTATGACTTGAACTACATCTCCCAGAATGCAACGCTGCAGGAGGTAGAGCACAAAGGCAGGTTTACCTGCTCATCCAGGTGAGGTGCAGACATAGGAAGGTGTGTGCCAGGTGAACGGGACCTGCCAGCTGAGACTACGGGTGAGCTGTGAAGGTGTGTGCCAGGTGAACGGGACCTGCCAGCTGAGACTACGGGTGAGCTGTGAAGGTGTGTGCCAGGTGAACGGGACCTGCCAGCTGAGGCTACGGGTGAGCGGTTTCATCATGTTCTGGGCTATGAGATGAAGCGGGGGATAAATGAGACTTAGAATGTTCTGGGTGCAGTGATGGAAAACAGAGAATATTATATATTATATACAGTCGGACAAACCGGTGCCTTAAAGGGGCAAGACCTCTAAAGTCGCCAGCTTAGAAAAGGGCAACAGTGTTACGGGATGTATAGTTTATAAACTGCGCCATTCCTCTTCCGCACTGGAGAGAAAAGAAATGATGAACCCTTAGAATGACGCAAGTATCTATTCTGCATCCGGGGTCTGATCGCTCTCTACAGCCCTTTGATTCTGGAAACGAGTGGTGGTCCGAGACAACAGGCGCCGCCAACGTCCGGCGCATCTGCAAACGGCGGGAAACAAGTTTCGGGACGATCTTTAGTCAATCTCTGAAAAACAAGTAATATATTGCCTCCAAGCCGCGCTGAAGGGGTTTAATTACTCTGTATCACTCATCGTTCTGGGAGGTAATATATATATATAATAATTTTTTTTAAGGTGATTGATCCGTTTTTAATCCTGTAATCATTATTCTATTTTTTTTATTCTTTTAATCCAATGTCCGGCTACATTGAGACGGGTGAGCGTGATATCGGGCCCAATATTGCGCATCCCACTGTGCTTTTTTCATGTCGATGTGATGCCCCCATCGCTTCTGTGATCTGTGCGATCCTCGGACACCTGTTTTACGTGCTTCAGGGGATCCCAAGAGTTTCCCGTTGATTTCAATGGCAAACCTCACATGTGAGCGCCTTGCGATGTCTTTAAAGGTCCATTAAAAACAATGGGCGATGCGTTCCGTGGGAACACCCGAAGATAGGACAAGCTGCAAGGGATGAAAACTGCTTATGTGAATAAGTCTCTTCGAAAGAATGGAGGTCATAGTCATGCGTTTCGCAACGCATAAAACTCGCATGAGATTTTCGCCCGTGTTTCTAAGCCCCAAAAGGATGAAAATTGCATAAAGCCTTCATTCACACAGACGAGCGTGATATCGGGCCGAGAAACGATTGTTTTAGATTTAAAAAAAAAAAACTCCTTGCATCACTTTTGAGAGACTGTGATCCTCACATCCATGAAACTTTGACTTCAGCGGGAGACATCACCTGTACGCTGCCCGACATGCACGTGCCATGCGATGGCTTTTATGGGATTCGTAATCATGTGAGTTTTTTTGCTCCTGTGAATACGCCCAAAGACATAAAAATCGTGTGAAAATCAAAAATTTGAATATGCCGTGAATTGGTACAAAAAATTCTGCAACAAATGTGCCATGACCTAAACATGGTGATCTAGTCCTCACCTCTGTGGTGGTCAGACTTAGACGCTAGAGTGTCATCTGACCACAACAATGGCATACCTCCAAACTCATCCATGTATGTAGTGTGATTGGCCGGCAAAATATACCTCTGGGAGGGGTGGGCTTATGTAAATATACTCCAATGTGGGCTTTTCTGGAGGTATGGGAGGCAGATTGACGTGTCTCTTTGACAGGCACTATGCGGGCACCTTTTATGACCCCACTACATCTATTGTTTAGAAAGACTCTCAAATATAGTCCCATCTACATTTGGCCTCTCCATCTGCTGTTTTATTACTTTTCATAGCAAGAATAGCGTATGCAGCCATGAAAACAGTAGGACCCCTAATGGGACTCCCTATAAGTTAAGGGGGTGGCCTTTAAATCTGTCCTTTAAAAAATAAATTCAGGACACATGTGAAGCTTTCAGCAATACATGTAAGAATGTAAGGTTTTATTTTCTTGCTTTGTCTTATTCCAGATTTGCATTATGTCTTCCGGCTCCTAATCTGCAGCTGCTGAACATTTTCTTGGCATATTGGCCACACCCTCGCAGAGCAGGCCACACCCACGCAGAGCATGCCTGGATCTGGATTTTCAGATGATGACCCTTTTGATTTTCTATTTAAAATCATTCTGATTGGCGACTCCAATGTAGGCAAGACTTGCGTGGTACAACGGTTCCAGTCTGGGGTCTTCAATGAGAAACATCAGAACACAATCGGGGTAGATTTTAGTGTGAAATCTATGACAATTAGAGGCAAGAAAGTCAAGGTAAAAAATGTCTACAGCTTGTGTTCTTCTATAAACCTTCTCTAGGTGGGGTGGTCTGTGCAACTCTCTCAGAAGAACGAGATGCTTCACGAGAAGAGGCTTTCATCTGTTGCTTTGGTTATGCCACTTAAAGGGCATATGAAATGTTAACAATGGAAGAGGTCTCAGTAAGCTGGATCCTCTACGGACTCCCAAGAATTAATGGGCGATGATTGCCTGTAGAGTCCTGGTTCTGGAAATCACTAAAATCACACATTTCCAGTAGGGAAAACCTACAGTAGTGCCAAAAGGGCTTGGGGTCTCAACAAAGTGGCCCATTTGTCTTTGGAATCCACGTGATTCAACATGTAGCTAATACTTGGGAATGGCAGAAGATCAATAAATATACATTATTCAAAAATTGTATGGTTTGTGTGAAGCTAAAGGAGTCATCCGGAGACTCCTACTTGTCCTCATCCAGTGAAGGCTCAACTTCCTGTCTGGTTCTGACACTGGGCCACATGGTACAGGCCTCTGGTTGTCATTGTAGGGGAAGGGGGGGGGGGGGGGGGGTGGCTGGCTAGCTCATTTCAATTACTGAGCCAGTCCCCATCAGCCAGCACCCTGCAATGATGGCACCATGAACGAGAAGTCCGTACCACGTGGTCCAATGTTGGACCCGGACTAGATCAGGTTAATGTATGTCAATGGATAACCCCTTTAAGCTCCTATTTATGATTGCTGAATTCTCCTAGGTACAAGTATGGGACACAGCTGGCCAGGAGAGATTTCGGACCATCACCCAGAGTTATTACCGTAGTGCACATGGAGCCATCATTGCCTACGACATCACCCAACGTCAGACCTTCGAATCTGTTCCCCACTGGATTTACGAAGTGGAAAAATATGGAGCGGCCAACTTGATGTTGATGCTGATTGGTAGGCCTACTGCGTATTGGCTGGGGCTATGATTTTAAAGTACCTTTACATAGACTGATATTTGAGCGTTTAAACAGATGACTGAGTGATTCGGACAACTGTCGGCCTGTGTCCATGAGCCCCCGGCAGGGAACTCGGGAGGAAGTGGAGCCGACCCAAGCTCGCTGAAATGGAATAACTCCCGACCGGAGTTTTGAGCGACTCCTGTTTACTGTGAATGGAGGTGGGAGGTCTGGAATGATCCCCGGCCACTCTGCCTCCATGTATTGGACCAATTATTGCTCCTGTGTAACGCACAGAAGCGATAGTCGCTGGTACAGTTGTCTGGCGCTTTCGCGCTTCACAATCAAACCCTGTAAAGGTATCCTTATTGGACAACCCCCGCTGGTTGGAAGGCTCTCTTGGCCCTAGCAGTTTTTGAGAATTAGTGTGTCGAATAGTTCAGGATTGTTGCTTCCAAAATTTTGCCAGTGGAATTTGTCCTATGGCCAACTGGTTGGCAACTCTTACATAAGAGCTTAAAAGCCAGGGAGGAACTTGATGGATTCTGAGGTACCAGAGATAGCATGGTGGCATGAACCATCATTGGGAAGGGTCTCCATACTTATATATTTTTTTAGACTGGGGCGCCTTCCTAACCGCTGTGGCTACAGGTTGAACTTTACTATGAATGTTTTGTATGTAGAGTTACACGATTTTATATATTTGGAAACAGATTGGAAACTGTTCAAGTTGGGCTGTAAATAGTAATTATATTGATAATGGCAATACCGGCAACTTCTATCTCGACTGTCTCAGCTTGTCAGTGAAATGAGATACATGTACATAGTTAACTAAAGCTCTCCTTGGCTTCCTCCATCCAAAATCCGTGAGATCTACTAGCAATCAAATGTCTAAAGATAGCTATACATGGGACAACTTGCCTCAATCTGACTAGCCAAGCTGTAGTGTAGAGCATGGGGCGGTAGTTCCAAGACTAGGAAATGTGCTTAGTTCTAGCGGTTAGTAGCCGTATAGGTCCAGGAAATCTCTCACTCTCTTGTCTGTGTCTTTATAGGCAACAAATCGGACCTGGTAGAGAAGAGGCAGATCCTGTTTGAAGAGGCCTGCACATTGGCCGAGAAGCACGGGCTGGGAGCCGTCTTAGAAACCTCGGCCAAAGAGCACCATAACATTGATGAAGTTTTCCTCTTGATGGCGAATGAACTCGTTGCACGCAACACCCCTCACTTTCACAAGGAGACTCCACGGAACAGCTTTGTGCTGGACTCTCGGCCTATCTTGGCAAATGAGCCAGAGAAAACCTGTCTTTGTGGGTAGGCATGGGGAGGGCAAAGCGGACAATCAAGATCTCTACCGGAGGAGCCGGGTATACTTTACCAAATAAATATAGCCTCTACTTGGAGCGTGAGACAAGGGCAGACAAGTCTTAGAGGAAACTCCTAACGGTATGGCCGGATGGTGCCGACCACCTACCCAATAGATGGTGCAAAGCTGGGCAGGAGAACCGACTCAAAAGTCATCTTCTACAAGTGGTGGAGAGGCAAATAGGCTTTTCTGCTCATGGGGGGTGCGAAAAAACGGTCCTTTATCTCTAGCATCAGTCAAAGGAATCCCTTCTAAACTTTCGGAAAATCAAGAGCTCTTCATCTGTGGGATAAACCGGCCGACGAATGTATGGAAGATGCCACCTATCCTGGCTGTCCATAAGGCGGTGGTAGTTGTACTGTAGTTGATACTTCAGACTCTTCTGATAGATATCTAATATACATATATTTTAGAGGATACCTGATCTACTGTTATGTTATTTCTTTTATATGCATCTGATATAAATGCAAATGGTAAAAACTCAACGGTTGAGTCAGAAGATGGTGTGACCACAGAGGCATCTCAGACATGTGCCATGAAATTCCTTTAATCTGACATGTGATAATCCAGAAAGTGTCTGGACTCTTCTGACAGAACTGGCATATTATGTGGACATTCACATAACAAGAAGGCTGAGCAGGGACAATTTGAGCATTTTCTCTGGATTGCCACAGATTTGCGTCTTTTGGTTGTGCAGCTAAAAAAAAAAATCAACCTCAGCTTCCACCTCTAGCTGCGTGGCCAAAATATGCTGGGGTTTGCCATAAAAACTGTTTTGCTGTGTGGCATCCACAGGTGCCCTTTACCCTAAGGCCGGATCTAGATGAGCGTATGCATCTGTATGCTGCACCTTCGCAGAATAAGTGTATTTGCTCACAAAGGGCAGTTTTCCCTGTAAAGCCTCGATGCCCTCCGCCATTGAAATGGCCAATTAGTTTAATGAGTTCATTATGCGCTCTTTCCCTGCACATATTTAGATTTCTCTGTTCGTGGGCTCAGTCAGTGACCCGCTGAGTCTGCGGATGTAAGTCTTATACTCGCTGCTCCCAGCTGCTCGATGCATTGAGGTGCGCGCTCAGTAGTGCCCCCGGGCTGTATGTAGGATGGGAGGCCTATGTAGGGACTACTCCAATGCACCACTGGTTTGCATGCTGACATAAGAGGAAAGGGTAAGCTTAAAACGTACCCTGTTTCCCTGAAAATAAGACATACCCGGAAAATAAGACATAGTATGATTTTCCAGAATTTTTGAGGATGCAAAATGAGTTTTCAGGCTTTTTGAGGATGCTTAAAATATAAGCCCTACTCCAAAATTAAGCCCTGCTAACAATTAATTAAAAAAGTCAATTTAAATAGTGTCCAGGCAGCTATACATGTAAAAAAGTTAAACCTTTTTGAACAAAAATTAATATAAGACACTGTCTTATTTTTGGGGAAACATGGTACATCCCGGCCCCACGGGTCACCGACTCTAAGCTCATAAACACACCTTGACTTTTGTGGCTCATAATAAAACTGACGTTGCTTGGGCCGCCTTGCATTTATTTTTTGGGGCACGTGAAAACCGGATGGCGCACAGCTCCGCAGATGTTACAAAACGACATAAGTGGCAAGATGCCCAGTGAAAACGTTGTATTTTATACAGACCAACACTTCATCTGCCGGTGGGAATGAGACACGAAGGTTTAGTCTGCACCAAATCTCACATTAAAAACCGCATTAGATTTTCACCTCTGCAAGTGAAAGGCTGAAATGTGCTGCGGATCCGCGCCAAAATCTGCAGTGCGAATTCAGAATGTATCCCATGGATTCTTCATCCTTTAAGGATTTGCAGATGGCGCCCGCTGTCAGTGCCAAGATACACGGGTTGGAGCGGAAGCCACAGCTCCGACACCTGTGTAGTGGCCGACGCTTGTAATTGCAGGTGAAACTCCCATTGATTTTTTATGAGCAACAGATGTTCCGCGGGTCATAGAAGCAGCTTCTACTCCGATCCTGGTGTATGCGTGCGCTGTCTGGGAAACCCCTTTAGGAGTAAGGGTCCTTTTTACATAGAGCAATATGCTCTCGTAGAAGAGCACCAATCAGCAAGCGCGTCGTGAGTCTACCTGCACTGTTCATGGGCCTATTGAGACTGTACAAGACGAACAACAGTGTGATGGAGCTTCCCACAGAGAATCATCACTCGGCCGCACCCCTCCCATTCGCGGGGAGATGTGCTGCTGACAAGGCTTTTTTCAGCTTCACAAAAGATGCGCTCACCTGATGAATGAGCATTCACTTGTCTGCCGGCTGCCACTTTACCCGACAGCGATCAGACCTGATTCTAGGCCCGTGTAAAAGGGCCTTAAGCTTAATATACTTTCTCAGTGTCCCATCTGATACTCCGGCATCTATCAGGTGCCAGACTACAGGTATTTCACGGAGCCCATCGCCTGCTCCATAGAATACATCTGCTGATTTCAGCCTGCGCCGCGCTCCTCTCCCGCTGCTGCACACCATGATGTGGAATCACCTGAACACCAGCGGTGGCGCTGCAGCAACAGCAGCCGGCAGTATTGGGGGAAGAGAGGAGCGACTTGAATGGGGTTTCGAATGTGGAAATTCTGTCAAATATTCTGATGTTCCACATGTGCAGCGTGTGCGCTCCGTGTGAATGTCCTCTTGGGGCCACATCCGCGCATCAGAATAATCTACACCCTGTGGACTGTAAATCTGGGTGGCATTAAGGTGTCACTTCTTCACATGGAATTTAAGTCTTAAAATCCGCAGCCGGATTGTCCTTCCAGCTTTGTAATCACGTTAATTACACGTATGACACACGTCTGCAGTATTCTATAGGAATTTGTGGATGGCCGCCAGTACCTGACGTATGGAATAAGCCGGTTTGGTGACATTGATGTCATTCCATAGGCTTTACCCGCTGCATAGAATTACTACATAGGGTGGTGTTTACAAGCGTGCTCACCCTGTGTAGTAAATGCCAGCTGCTGCCCATCTACTGGTACAGAGCGAGCGCCTCAGCTGCCTACATCGGAGCCGGGAGGCCCACAACATAAACCTCATCCCCTGCCAAAAGATAGCATACCGCCCATACAATAATTGCTGTTATCAGCCAGAGATAAGGTGTGAAGTACAAGCAGAAGAGATCGCAGGTGATTTACATCGCTTTTTACTACTAACCCATATTGAGCCTTACCCGGGCAAAGGTCGCGCTGGTGCGGCACCTTGATGTGTTGGCAGAGCCGTGTCCTCGACTATATCTTATGCCGCATTTACATGGCTGAGCTTCTGGGACCAACATCGCATTCGAAAGCGCGTGATTTAACCCTTGATTGTGATGCATTTTGCGCAAAAACCACAACACGGTGCAGGACAAGCGCACGGTGCAGGACAAGCGCACGGTGCAGTAGTAAAGATAAATAATTGCATCGCACTCGCCTGAAAATCCGATCTGTATGCGCCATCGCCCAAAACAGTGGTGGCACCGCAGAGAAACTGAACCCTTGGCACCAGATGACATCTGACTGGGGATCCCAGCAGCAGGAGACAGTGTGGTTATTAGTGTATCTTGACACCACCGGAAGTAGTGATAGAGTCAAGATAGAGTGTGTTTGACAGGTGGTTGACGCCCCCTGTTCTTGATTGGCTGGCTGCCTGTCTTCCCAGGTAGACCCTCACAGGTCCTGTAGGGACTGCCAGGCTCCCTGCAGCACTGGAACTGATGGGCTGTGCTCCCTCCAGTGACTCTGCCTGGGGGTTGCATTGTGGCCCCCTGACAACCAGCAGTCGGCATTTATGTGTGCTTGTAGCACTCCCTCCGTTGACTGTGGCTGCCAGGTGAGTCAAGGCCCCTGACATCCGCCGGGCACCATGCATCTGCGCTGTCCGTGCAGGAAGGGCAAAACAGCCTTTCGGCACTGGTCAACGCTGCTGTGCGAGATCGCAGCGCTGGCCATTCAGGAAGGTGCCAGCCGCAGGAGTTTAGTGGGGACTTGTGGTGAGTGGGGACCGGGGCGCAGGGTAAGGAGCGGGAGGAAAGGGCAAGACTGGGCACAGGTGGTGAGTGGTGCCGGGAGCACAGTGTCAGGAGTGGAGCTTATTGCCTGGAGAAGCGCAGGGGGAAAGGTGAAGACTGGGGAGTGGGGCTGGGAGCGCTGTGTCAGCAGCGGAGCTTGTTGCCTGCAGCGACGCAAGGGGAAGCCGCTAATAAAGTAAGCCTAACACAAGCAGCTATGCAGACGCTGCTGCAAGGACCTTCGTGACTTTAACCAATAGGAAGCTAGGGGTGTGACAGGAGCGTTCCCCTGTCAAAACCCTAGCTGGTGGTGGCATCAAGATACACTAAAACCGACCCTGTGATCAACCTATTTCCAGGGGACCCCTTTAAAAGTACAACCGCCTCTGCCATGCACGGGAGCCGCAAGGAGTGATGCTTTAGGATCGGTTTATCCTAGGAGTGAGGAACCTGTAACGGTCCAGTGGGTGGAAGACTACAACTCCCAGCAGGTACTGATAGCCGCAGACCCTGAGATCTTTCCCAACAGCTGGAGTGTCACCAGTTACAAAACACTGGTCTACATGGTTAAAAGTATGTGCCCCCTCCAATCAGAGGCGGGGACTGAACTTCCATTATTATGTGGGCCAGCTGCTATAAACTGGTTGGACTGGAATGCAATCCCCTATGACAGTTATGGAGTAACGATGCCGCATCTCCTCTGCGGACGCCATCTGTCACCACTATAAAACTAAGCAATGCTAATAAACATACATGCTTCACACCTCGTATACCATCTTTAGCGCTGGGAAAACTACAACTCCCATCATGCCGCAAGAACCAAAGATCATCGCTTTAGAGTTCTCCTGACGGCATCGTACAACCTCCATGAGCTGCGGCCCGCCTGATCGCATGCTGTGGACGGTGCCAGTAGGGTAACGCAAAAGGCAAGTGACCAAAATAGTTCTAAGGCCGGAGTCACAGCATTATGTTAGATTACGGATGCACTATACCCACTCTGATTGGCCAGCGTTGCTCATGTGATCAGCACCGTGTATTAGCTAGACAGGAAACTGCTGCAGCCATCTTGGATTGCCAAAACCCAGGACCCTAGCTGCTGGCCGGTAGGGTATAAGTGCCGATAACATTACCCCTGTTCCCTCAGGTCCTGGACTAGAAGTTTGTCTTAAAACTGGAGGGTTAAGTCACCCCTCTATCCACAGGGTAGCTGATAACTTGGTGGGCAGAGGAGGGTCAGATGGCGAGACAACCCACCAATCAGAAGAACAGGAGGATGGAGCGCCCCCAGATGAATCGCGTAATGGTCACACACGCACCCTAGCCATTTCAAAAGGAGTCCCTGCAGATTACCGAGCGCTTGCACTCGTTCTGGTGAGGCCGTTGAAATGAACGGGGCGATGATGTGCGCATGTGACCATCATTCCATAGCTTCCCTCTAGATTGGGGGCTGCAGAGACCCCCCCAGCAGAGATCTGCTAGTTACTCCCCAACGAGGGATGATGTCATTTCATTGGGCAAAAGCGGAGCTGCATAAACAACCCTATAGTTTTGTATATACAGCCCTATAGGCCTGCTGCTGCCAGCCATATTCGGGGCCACACAGTCTCACGTTGGCTCTGTTTTATATAAGGCATTCTTCAGTGTGTCTCGGCCTGACCGCAGGTCACAACTCCGAGCTCCATGGTCAGGCCAGGACACATGTATGAATTCCATATGTAAATAGAGGCGACATAAGAGTGTCAGACCCGCAGGTTAGAGTCACACAACAGAAAAATCCATATGAGTACGACCCTGCGAGTCTCACATTGCAGGCATCGCAGCCCCTACACACGCTTGGGATTGTGACAGCAGATACATGCAGTGACTTTTTTCCCCCAAATCCCCGGTCTGTATTAAACGTTGTCCTGTTGCAGGTATTGTGGGGTGGGGGGCAGCAGTTCTATATGCAGTCCGTCAAGGGCTCCGTATGAAACGTAGAGAAAGTGCATGCTGTGATTCATTTCTGCTGCGTTTCATACACAGCGTCTCCTTGCAGATGACATGCACAAGTGTAATACGCAGTAACAATACGCCCGTGTGAATGAACCCCCAGTGTGGATGTGCAGGTCTGCCGAAAGGGATGCACATGTGTACTAGTCTCAGTCAATCTGAGTGCCAAACCCCGATACAGATGTAACACCGAGGAGGCACCAGTGCATTTTCTTCTGTACGTTGATTACAAATTAATACGCAGTATGAACTCCGGCGCTAATCTCCATTCACACGAACAGGACAATTGGATTTTGCAATGGATAATATGCCAATTCCAAATCAAATGTGTGAACGGGGCCTCGCTGTGTATGGCCACAATTAGGGCCTTGAAGTCTGGTGGATAAGCGCCATCTAGAGGTCTACAGCCACGTCCCTCCATACACCAACAACACACACAGTGTTCTGAAGACAAGCCACAGCTAGACCGCTATGGCGGCTTATCGCCCCGGGAACAAAGAGGATTGGGCCATGAAACTCAATGACATTTTTGAACCTTTTCCCTGAGAGTTGAGCCGCCCCACACCCAGTTATCGGCAGGTTCAGTCAATTATAGTCTAAGGCAGGGGTCCCCAACTCCAGTCCTCAGGGACCCCCAACAGGTCATGTTTTCAGGATTTCCTCAGTGTTACACAGGTGATGTAATTATGGACGGGGCCTCAGACATTGCCACGGGTGTTCTTACTATAGGATATCCTGAAAACATGACCTGTTGGTGGTCCCTGAGGACTGGAGTTGGGGACCCCTGGTCTAAGGTGCCTGGGGGCCTAGAAACCCCTTTACACGCGACGACCAACGGCCAAATAACCACTGATAGATAATTCACACTATAGTCGTTGAGTAACCTGGTCAGCGACCATTTACTCTTGTAGTGGCTCGTCTGGTATGAAGCAGGTCGTTTGTATCTGAACAGCCAGCAGACACGTTTCCCTGAGATCCTCCCCTATGATACATCAGCCAACAACGACCAATTATCACTCCGTGTAAAAGCAGATAATTGACCGCTCGCACACGTCAACAACTTCTGAGCGTCCGTCTGGATGACCGCTGCTGCGTGTGACCGTAACGCTATAGATGTGACCCAAGCAGTAGAGCGCCCCCCCATGAACTACAGTTTGCGCAGTTTGTATTTTGTACTTGTGTGGTTATTTTTTTTTCTTTAATTAAATTTTTTTTTTTTTACCTTGAAACAGAGAAACAAACACTCCGGGGAGGAAAAATGAGGGGAAAGAGACAAACATCAGGATAAAAATTATTACAACAGCACCTGGAATTGATAGGCCTGCCTAGGAGAAACACAGGCACTGCCACAACACCACAGGAAATAGCTACTGTCTGCCGCCGCCCAGACAGTCCAAACTCCTCTGACTGGCGCTATAGGTCCAGGTCATAAAAATCGTCCAGATCCTCATGGAACAAGTCCCACTCGTCCTCTGAATCTGTTAGGTCTTCGTCGGCGCCCGCTGCCAACAGCATTAGAAGCATTTCGCCCAGTTCAAAGGTCATGACTTCTTCATCGTCATTGTCGAAAGGGTCGTTGCCCTCGCGCTCCTCAAAGTCCCAAAACCGGTTCCTACGTTGGGCCTAGAAAGAGGAAGGAGTAAGACATGAGGGACGATGCCACAAAGTATCTGCACTTCATTCAGGTCATTGATGTTAGGCAACAATGAAGTCATTTATCCCGCCCCCTCCTGAAGCGCTCTGTGCTGCGGTGGAAGCAGGCTTCTTCCACCACAAGCATCATCTACTAATATACTTTGCATTGTAACTCTGCAGCATTTCCAGGATTTCTCCTTCAGGTCAGTGAAGCATTTATTAAAGGGGTATTCCAGACTATTTTAACTGATGACTTCTCGGTAGTTGATGGACGGGGGTCCGCTGCTCAGGTTGCCCATCCATTAGCTGATCCCCCGAACCGCTGTCTGCGCTCACAAGTGGGAGTGCTGGCTTCATTCTCATTCATTTCTCTTTCACCTCATGGTCAGGATATGATAGTATGACCCTCATTGTTTTCAGTGGGAGTGAAGCCGGTGCGGCCACTTCCTGCCGTGACCACTAGTGATGATGCCCAGCCTGCTGCACTGACAGTGGGGCCGGGCGGTTAGCTTGTGGATGGTAGAGGCTGAGCAGCAGACCCTCGTCCAACGACTGATGACCTATCCTGGCGAAAGGTAATCAGATAAAATAGCCCAAAATACCCCCTTAAAGATATGCCATCACTATATGACTGATAGGGGTCCAACCTCTGGGATTGCCAATGGATTCTGAGAATGAAGGGCATGCAGCACCAGTCATCCATGGGCGGGGTCCGATACTGCAATTCAGCTATATAGAATTGACTGGGGCTATACCAGACATTACCAAAAACAGCACCACACTTGTCTACAGGTAGAGAGCAACCCGCTTCAACCCTTTAATGACACGGCCCGTCATTTTTTTTTTGGGGGGGGGGGGGGGGGGGAGAGAAATGTCCTGCGTTGGGACCATTTCAGAATACATACAACCTTTTGATAGTCTTTTATTGCATTTTTTCTGGGAGACTCAGGGTGACTGAAAGTGCATTTCTGGTGTTCGTTATTTTTTTTTTTCGGCCGACATTCACCATGTGGAGTAAATAATGCTGCTGCTACTTTGATAGATCAGACTTTTACGGACGCGGCGATACCAAATATGTATTTGTTTTATAATTTAGAGACTTTATTATAGATATGACAAAAGGGGGCGATTTAAAATTACTTCCTTCGTCTTTCGTCCCCCTAGGGGACCACAACATGTGATGCTTTGATCACTCCTGTAGTATGATGTAATATTATAGCATTACATCATACTGCAATCTGACAGGCAGCCTATCAAGCCATCCCACGGGGATGACTTTATAGGCAGTCTGCTAAGGCAGCCCTGGGGCCTTTCGGAAGGATCCCAGCTGCCATGACACCCAAACGGGTCCCTGTGTACTCATGCGGGTGGGGCCGTACAGGACTCGAACATTGTTCAGGGGATTTAAATGCCACTGTCAGAATTGACAGCGGCATTTAAAAGGGTTAATAGCCACGATTGTCCGATTTTAGCTATTGTCCGCGGCTGTCAGCTGTAACAAACAGCTCACGTCGGCGCCGTATGAAGAGATGTCGCCCCAGGAAGGAGTTAAAAAGGGAACCAGTCACCTTTGAGCCCCATAAACTATGGTTTTAGGGCTCAAAGGCAAGCTGTGCCTCAAACTTACCAAGCGCCCTGTTGTGGTGTAAAGTTGGTGTAAGCAAACATCGTGGAGACAGTGCAGGAACGAGGCACCAGGTGAGTATAAAACCGCTCCCTGAACCCACTGTTCCCCAACTTTTCATCCTCCTAATGTAGTTTATGGGGCTCAAAGAGGACAGGTTCCCTTTAAATAGGTATTGATCCTGGAAAGGTGAAGGGTCCCAATCAGAAAACACAACGACTTACCCGGTATCTACTTGACATCCCCCCTTTTTGTCGTGGTTGTGGTTCTTCTATACGACCGTCAGGGTATGCATGTTTGTAGAAACAATTGCCTCCAAATGGGCAGGTGCCACGTCCTTCATCAAAATACCGACAAGATTTGTTGCTAGAAGAGAAAATACAATTACTGATTTGCCTGAAATTAGTTCTGCTCGCTGTGCACAAAGTGGCGTTTGTCTGACCCGATTTGAACCCAGTAGCGTTACACACAGACCCTAAACCTCCACGAGGTCATCTTTCCACGAACTTTTAGGTTTTACATAGATAACTAGAATATTTTTTTAGTGAAGTGCTATGTAAAGACAGACAATATAAAAGCGCCACCTGCAGGCCGTTCCCATAATAGCTTGCAAGTGATCACATCCTTACATGTGTTGCATATTGATTGCACGTAGGATGAAGATAGTGGGGGTTTTCTCGTGGAGAGTATACAGAGAATAGCATAACTAGGAAAACATCCAGTATCTGGCGGGATCTGTAGGTGGTTCTGTAGGCCAAAGGAGGTTGAACGTGCTACTAGGTGGGGGGTGGGGGAGCTATAATAAAGTAGCCACTCAGTATATAATGTATAGGAGATTTCCCATCAAGTGCCATTTATAGTTCTACTCCCCCTTCCATAGCAGAGAACAGAAGAGTAGAACTAGGGGCCCTCTAGATCAGTGTTCCCCAACTTCAGTCCTCAGGGACCACCAACAGGTCATGTTTTCAGGATATCCTATAGTAAGAACACCTGTGACAATGTCTGAGGCACCGAAAATAATTACATCACCTGTGCAACACTGAGGAAATCCTGAAAACCTGACCTGTTGGGGGTCCTGAGGACTGAAGTTGGGGAACACTGCTCTAAAGCACACGGGGACCTTGTGAGACAGCACCTCCCAATAATGCCCTTGTATATAATATATTCCTGTACTACAAACGCTACAAGGTCTGTGTAGCATCAGCTGTCCATGTAAAACCAGGCAATCTGATGGGATCAGGTCCGATTCTACAAGCACAAGCCCTCAGACAAAACGAGCCCCTATAACGCCACATCTAGCGATCTAAGGATCCTTTTAAACGAGCACCAATTAACAACCTCTGCACTAAATACCAGCTGGATGCAGACCATTAGGTGAAGCAGCATTCATATCCACGTTTATCCCCATAGGGCCATCATTGTTAGCAGCACAGCTCCCTCTTTATATGGGAAGATATGCAGCCAGCTAGTAGATACAGATAGCCGAGTATGCGCTCATTCATTGGCTCATAGTTTGTCCTTTTACACAGCCCAATGATCCGGCAAACGAACATCGGTGCCTGATAATCAGGCTGTGTAGAAGGCCCTTACATGTGGCCCAGTGGACACCTACCTCATGGCCTCTTTGTACTTCTGGATCAGCTTCTGTTTATCCTCTTTCTCTTCCACCCAGTATTCGCTTGGAATGACGAAGTTTGAGGTGATGCGGCATTCAGGACATGATCTGCAGAGAAGAGGTCGGGTCAGTCACTGCACCTGCGTGTTTTCTATCCCGTCTATTGTTTAAACGGGAACTTAAAAGCGACTCTTCGGGTCCGGACCAACAAAGATGGCTGAACCGCTTCTCTGACTACCTGATGCCCACCCTGCATTAGTATATATTGGTAGTCTGAAGAGACTACATGCTGCTCTGACTGGTCACCGTGCTCATGTGAACAGCACTGCTCAATCAAAGCAGGTGTATAATGTCCTATACTAGTGATGAGACTAATACACAGTAGGCAGCAGGTAGTCCGAAGTGGTTCGCTCATCTTTGTTCGTACAGGACTAGAGTTTTGGGACAAGACTGTCCTGGGACTGAAGGGGTGACCGTATATACCGGCTGTCATTCTTCTCAGCCAACGTTCCTCCAATCTGCTGCTTCGGGATCCTCTTTTCAACCGCCAAAAAGGTGGCTACTGGAATTTTGCAGCTACCCAATGTACAATGCTCTGATTGGCCAGCACTGAACATGTGAGCAGTGTTGGCCAATCAAAACAGGTATAGTGCATTGGTATTGGGGATTAGGTACTCCGAAAATTGCCTTGGCCATCTTGGAGGGCTGAAATTAGGACCCAGAACCAGCAGATCAGAGGAATCACCAGAGAAAGCGGACAGCAATATAACCGCTCTGGTTACAGGACAAAGTTTTATCCCAAAACTGGGGATTCACTTTAGATTATTCCCATCGTACGAATTGCTTTAGAGGTGCCCATACACATCAAGTGAAAGTCCGCTGAACCCACTGACTTTGCCAGGACCAGCTGATCTAGACTATGTTGGGTTGTCCAAACGCTCCAACGGCAAGTGTCTGGACAAAGAAGGATCAACATGGCCAATCCTTGGCACTGACGGGACCCCCTCATCTGGTGATTTGTCTCTCAATACCCACTTAGGAAAAATAAGACTCAGCAAAGCTGCACACGTCTTTCTTTGGGGCAAAACGGGAAAATCATAGAATGTGATTAAAGGGAACCCGATCTCAGTCCATGTTAATGTGTCTTTGGTTCAAGCTTTAATCCCAGCTATCCCTGCTAGTTTAATAATCACATACGTGCGGCAATGACATCTGCTCTCACATGTCTGTCCGTTTGTGTAGGCATAGCTTATGATGTGCCCCCCTTCCGCTCCGCATGGCACCAGAGGTGCGCCTGCGCATCACCAAGTAAATCTTTGTCGTGCTTCCTAGAAAACGCTATAAATTTTGGGGATAAAACATAGCCGATGTCCTTCCTCAGGATGCAGCCATCTCAGCGAAATCTCATGAGAATCACATCAGCGGTTCAGCCATGAAAAGGTAACAGACAGTTCCGGTCACATTTCTATCATCAGTATGGATAGGCACTTACTTTATGATCTTGCTCTCAAACTGCTTGGCGCTCCTCCACCTGCGGATACACTTAAGGCAGTAGGAGTGGCTACAGTTGGACAGGATACCAAAACGGCGTTCGCTGGGGTTCGTCTTCTCATAAACCACCTCCATGCAGATCCCGCACACGATGTCTTTACTACGTTGGATAGCAAATGACAATTCCATGTCCTTTTCATGAGCCTCGATGCAAGACTAAAAGAGAAGATAAAGTCTTACATACACAATGAACGAGTAGCGCGATTGTCACCTGACATCTGCTGACGGGGAAAACAAGGATCCTGCATGCTGGATTGTACGCTGACTGTTCACTTGTATCCCATGAAGAGAAGTGGCATCAGCTGCCTGCCGGCCGCTTACCCCACCTGTCCCTACGGCAACAGAGACAATTGGCTGAAGCGAGCGTTCATGAAAGAATCAGCGGTGGGGAGAGGTGAGGCACTCTGGGAAAAGGAATGCAAAACAGCGCTCCTCCAGAAGCAGGACTCTAGTGCCATCTGCAGGTGGCACATGGACTTGCATAGCAGCTACCTACAAGCGGCACTACAGAGTATTTCTTCCTTCTGGAGAAGAGCCATTTTGCAACCTCACAGGTATCAGGCAAGAAACAGTCAACCCACAGAGCTGCATGTTGTCACTGGGAGCAAACCGAATATATTCTAAGAGGAACTATGAGAGGAGGCTGCAATACATGAGTGGATTACTTTAAAAGGGGGTTTTCTGACACCAATGGCCTATCCTGGGAATAGGAAATCAATATCAGATCAGTGGGGATCTACAGCTCAGGACCCTCAATATCAGATCAGTGGGGATCTACAGCTCAGGACCCTGAATATCAGACCAGTGGGGATCTACAGCTCAGGACCCTGAATATCAGACCAGTGGGGATCTACAGCTCAGGACCCTCAATATCAGACCAGTGGGGATCTACAGCTCAGGACCCTCAATATCAGACCAGTGGGGATCTACAGCTCAGGACCCTCAATATCAGACCAGTGGGGATCTACAGCTCAGGACCCTCAATATCAGACCAGTGGGGATCTACAGCTCAGGACCCTCAATATCAGACCAGTGGGGATCTACAGCTCAGGACCCTCAATATCAGACCAGTGGGGATCTACAGCTCAGGACCCTCAATATCAGACCAGTGGGGATCTACAGCTCAGGACCCTCAATATCAGATCAGTGGGGATCTACAGCTCAGGACCCTCAATATCAGATCAGTGGGGATCTACAGCTCAGGACCCTCAATATCAGATCAGTGGGGATCTACAGCTCAGGACCCTCACCCATCAGCTGTTTGAGTGCCGAAGCCTCTTTAAATGAGCATTGATCCCTCTTGCAACGTCACATTCACCAGTCACATTGCCGACAGCAGCTCAGTCCCATTTTAATTGAATTGGACGGAGCAGATATAGCTGGCAAAAATCACTAAACAAAGTATAGCGTTGTGCTCAGCTGAACGCTGCAGCCACTTCAAACAGCTGGTCGGTAGGGGTCCCAAGAGGTGAGCCCCACCAATCTGATAGGACGGGTCATCAATACCCATTAGAGTATTCCCATCTGTAACTTCATGCCAAGGGTGGTTGAGTCTTCTGGAAATAGCTGGGTGGGCTTCACTGCATTGTTTCCGTAACTTTCATAGGCGTCAACAGGAGTTCCAGAAACAGCATAGGGGTACGGTCGCATGTATTGGATGTTGGTGCTGAGCTGCACCATCTGGTGTGATTTTTTGACAATGATACACAGCAGATTTCATACTTTCAATGTAAGGGTGAAGTGTGCCATGGATTGGTGCCAAAATGCTCACCGATTGTGTGGATTTTGATGCCTTTTCTAATAGATTTTGGCCAGAATTTTCCACTATGTGTGAACTTACCCTTACTGTGCAAGTTACAGAGAAAGCATACCTTGGTGCCAGTTTCTGTAATTCCCATTGACTTCTCTGGGAGTTAGGGAAACAGCATAGCAAAGCCTACCTGGTTGTTTCCATAAGTCCAAACCACTTTCAGTGGAAGCCAGAATTAGAGATCAGTGCAGGTCCCAGGGGTGGCATCTGCAGGGTTTGCTACGAGAATACCCCTTTATGTTGATCTGCTGCTTCTTTTACCTTAATATGCTGAGACCTTTGAGAAGTGTCCGTTGGATGAAGCACCTGCAACCCGCACATATCACACGGGTCTCCATGCAGGTACACGCAGTTTTCTCCATAACGACACTCCCCCACCGTGGCATATGGGCAAAGCTGCTTTTTCAGCTCGGGGTCGGCTGGCTGCTCCTTGTTCTCCTCTTGAGGTGCGGTTCCCTGAGTGTCGGCGTCCGGGCCAGATGAAGCTGCAGGTAAACGGAATGGAGATATAAGAGAAGACCCAAACTACCTACATACATACATGGCAGCTCTGCTGCAAGAAGGGGGAGGAGATCTCCAGCGCTGCCGGAAAACCCCCTGGTGACCCATATAGTCCCCTCTCCCCAGTTCTTGCCTTTCCTCCTTTCCAGGGTTCCACCTCAGACAACATCCTGACACCAAGCAGCATCACAACATTATTCTGTGGAGGCACCTGGGAGCGGAGGGAACTGCAGGATGGGGCGAGGAGAGCGACCGAGCATTCGGTTGGACCTCTGGAAAGTGTGACTGTGGGGTGAGTATATACAGGGGGGGGGGGGGGGGATGTCTATCTTTATGTAAGGGGTCTGATTATTTGTACTTTATGATTTAATGCATAGGTTGGAGTATGTCCTATATAGATTGGTGGGCCGTAGGTCTTTATGCACGTCTTTTCTCCATTTTCTCCCTCATTCACAATCTCCTTGATGTCTCTCCTCTAAAGTTAGTATGTGCAATGCCTTATGGGTAAATACAGAAAAATCCAATGTGAATTTCAGTGAATATCCACAGTAGAAGTTTACGAGGTTGTTGTGGATTGTATGCAATCTGTTTAAGCCACACGTGGATCTAGCTCCGCCAATGGGCAGAATCCATGTGCGGATTTTCTGACAGACTGTTAGGAAGCGGCATGTCACTTATCCGCACAGCGTGCGCGGTGCCTTATACACCAGGCCGTGGATTCCCTTTAAAACCAGTTGGACACTTCAGATGAGGATTTGATGGGAGAGAGAAAAAACAAAAAAGGATCGGCCCGGTGGAAGATGGTGTTAGGATACCCTAATCGACTCAGAGACCATGAAGCCAGGGGTATTGCTTAGATGGGTGTAAAGCTGTGATGTGCAGCCAGCGCTGCCACAATGATAGAAGCAGGGCGACCCATCTGATATTTCGGGCAATAGCCTCCTTTACCCAAAAAAGCCCCAAACATCAGGCCCCGTAACAGGACGACCATAACAAGATCACCAACCCGCCTGGCCGTACCCAAACATTCTTTCCATATTTTTCTTCTACTTCACGATCCATTATACGAAATAGAACTCTCTCTGCGTGGGACCATTCTGGACAATGTATAAAAAGGGAAGGGGGGGGGGGGGGGGACAATAGGGCAAAAATGACAGATATGGCCGTCACTTGCAAGGGGCTTTTTCCCTAAAGTCCTGAACATCCAGGGGACTAGGAAAGCTGGGTAGCAGATGCCATAGGGAACGTAATGGATTTACTGCTTACCACCCTGCAACTGATTAACTACAAAAGAGGCTGAATAGACGTTAATAACCAAGCAACACATAGAAAAAGGGATTACTTGGCATATAGCCTCAATGCTTTATTATATATGGGATATTCTACACTATCCTAACAGAAGTAATTGGACCCAATGACAGATGATAATCTCCATGGCATTCTACTAACTTTCTAACATCCAGCTTCAGCTGTTTTTTTTCCCACCATTCATCCTGCAAACGTCTGGGGAGTTCTCACATAGAAGATGCATCGGACCATCTACAATAGTGCAAGGAGTGTTGTCATTGGACATTTGAGCAATGGAAGAGCGTTCTATGGACTGATGAGTCACATTGAGCCATCTTCAGATCAGATGAACGTACCCGAGTGTGGAGGATCCCGGGGAATGCTTTTTGCCCGAGTGTGTGGTGCCAATAGTTAAGTATAATGGTGGTTCCAATATGGTACGACGATGGCATAATCTCAGTCCGTTGGTTGTAGGGACAAGAACCATGAATACAAAGGCATACCCCGACAGGCTAAACTATAATGTGCTGCAGCCATACTTCCAAGACAACGTGCCTTGTCACCAATCCAGCATTGCTCTGAAGGTATGGATGTTCATGATAGCACCGGCCTGCAGAGAGTCCCAACCTGAACCCCGCTGAACATCTCTGTTCATATTTCCTGACCCGTGGTTCCATTTCATCCGAGAGTGTTTGAGAGAACTCACCAGATGTTTACAGGATGGATGGAGGGAAACAGCAGCTGAAGTGTATGAGACCTTGATAGAAAATTTGCCACGGAGATTATATGAGGTCATTAGGGCCAGAAGAGCCTACTTTTGGTAGGATAGTGTACTTCTAAAAAGGATGGAGCATTTAAGAGAGACCCCCAAAGATGAAGAATCGTCTTCATCTAGCACCGTATTGATCGGGGAAGGGTTAGCACCGGGAAGAGGAATGTGTCCAAAGTCTCCAGGGCTTCATGCACTCAGCAGCAGAGGACTCCCAGGAGAGGTTACATAAACCATGTAGGATAGGCATATATATTTATATTGAGCGACCTAGCAAAGCTTGAGTGGTTGAGGTACAGGGCATGTGGACCCTAAAGAATGGATATAGGGTGGAGACATGTGCAAAAGCCTTTAAGACAGTTTTTGGTGTAAGAGCGTTGCAAATTGTTTGTGCAAATGGGATTTGAAGAAAAGGTTTGCTAAATCTGCTTTCTCCACGGCCCTCGCCATCTTTGTAAAAGTTGGGCAGGCCGAGTCGCGAGGGGACATCGCCCCCCCGGATCAACACATGTATAATATACGCCAGAAACGGCTATAAATTATACCAGAAATGTAAGCTGGCATATGCCAATGCAGGTGCAAGGAGCTGCTGAAATACTAATCTATGAAGAGGCGTGCGGCTCGTCAGGATTTAGGCACCAGAAGACTGAAGTTTAAAATACTGGTCTTAAATGAGGATTTATTTAAAAAACCAACAACTAAGATCATCCAGGATGCAGCAAGAACAAAGCGGTAGAGAAAGTTATCGGTACGGCGACCGCACAGCCTCCCCACCAGAAGAGAAACGGGTTTAGCAGGAAGAACATACCGGGCGCACGCTAAGATTATGGAACTGTAGAGACATTGTTCTGCATCCCAATATAGAGAAGAGAAGGATCCAAACCACGAAGAAAAAATGGGAACCAAGAAGGGGAGGAGCCTGTGGGGTACGGTTTGCTTGCATGGAACAATTCGTGGTCCTAGAGGTCCAGTAAGATGCGACGTACCAACAAGTCTACAACACGCTGTTTTCCGGGGAGTCTTAGAACTTCACAAACTTCTCCTGCGCCCCTGAAGTGCAGCGGTGAAGACCTCCATCCTCAATCTCCTGCACTTCATTCAACAGCGCGAGGGAGGGGAGGTTTGTCACAACCGTGTCGGGGTGCATGCTCTTGCCACGTTGACTAGATGGCGCACCACAGAATGCTTGTAGATGGACAGTGGAATATCACTAAGATGCCACAGGAGGAAGGCGGGCGATCCGGGTGGCACAAAGTCTGTGAATTAGGCCATAATGCACCAGACTTCGGACTAAACGTCTGCCAACGCTGGACAACCCCAGAAGACGTGTAATGTAGTGCCTACTTCCTTGCCACATCCCCAACACAAAGGAGACACTGCGGGCATTTGGATCTACAGCTGGGGGGGCATTCTGTAGCACCTGGAAAGGATTTTAAAACCCGCTTCTTGTAGCAATGGAAGATATGTGCACAAGTGTAAAGATCCAGAGTTTTTGGTTCTGTCATGCCGAGGTGCCGCTCCCACTGCGCTGGGTAAGGTGGGCCGGGGTGTCCGATCGAACAGTGATAAAGCTGCAAGTCTGGGACAGCGTACGACGGGCAGGACCATCAGGTGGTCATCCTGCGGCTGAAGCCCGACAGGTGGGGTAAAGATAATAGAAAGTGACGAAGCTGACCGATTTGCCATGGCGATAGAGGGGCAGGCTCCATGATATCTGACAACATACACAATCAATGTTTTGTGTACCCCCTATAGCCCCATAAAGAGTTTTTAGTCCCGAAAGGACCAGGCATAGGAATCTTATACACGTGGCGATCTGTGGCCCGGCAATTATTTCCTCTGGCTTCAGGACAAGTAGGGCCGTTTAATACCTTCTGAAATGTTTTTTTTGGTTTCACTAGAGGTGATGTGTAGAAAAAGCAAAAATAAAGTACAGCAATGAGGTCCCCGGTTTGCTTCGGCCCTTTTAATATATAGTTTGTATACGCTCGGCTCTGGGGAAGGTTTAGGAAGACACGGATGGTTGTTAATATCTTTAATTTTTGTTCAGCTTATTTTTGGCTATTTTTCACCCTATTTGTCCCCAATGACATCGTATAAAGGCCTCCAGGGGACAGCCGGTGGTTTTCTAACTTTTCCACTATATCTGGAACATCCATAGTAGCCCCAAATTACATGAGAAATCCTCCCCCTAAGGTGATGCAAGCCGCTGGCACAGCTGAGCAGGGTCTGCTAAAACCCATAATGGGGTCCCCGGTGATCACAGTTACCGGGACCAATAGAGGAAACGCTACTGCTGCATAGCACTCATTGGGCATTATGTAGGGGGAGGCGGTTATAAGCCACTTCTGCCTTCTCCTCAGGGTCCCCGGCTGTCTGACAAGCACCTGACCTGCTAGATTGCAGGAGCTTTAATCCCACTCCATATTATTTACAGCGGCAAGTACCGAGTGCCGTCTGTTCACGGTGCTTGATCCTTTTCACATTATATAAGGTCTAGTATCCCAAAGATAGACGCTCTGATGGTTATTGTCTACCGGAGGTTTTGATATGCAGTATTATACGTCTATTTTGGGGCGTTATGACCAGGATTGGTGTGGCTGGCGGTTTCTGGCAAGTTACTTTGTGCATTTTCTTACAGATTACTTTCTCACTAAGAGCAGCCCTGGTCCAGTGACTACGGTTCGGGTTGCGCCGGGTCTGGTCAGTCCGAGGCTCAGCCTCATGCTACAGCCAGCTTAGACAAGCAGCATACGGATATATCCATGGCACACTAGCCCCATGGCACACTAGCCCCATGGCACACTAGCCCCATGGCACACTAGCCCCATGGTCCCTCCTACAAGGAGCACCAGTTATGAGCAGAACAGCTGGACCATCATCCACAGCAGCACAAAGGCCCATTTACGGGACAGACGGACAACATGCTTACAGCATCGATTAGCAATCACCAACTCCCGTGTAAGTTCACCCCGGATGGAACCTTCACACTAAACCGGAGCAAATCCAGCTGTATGTTCCCCGTGGTTAAACCTAACGATCAGTAAGCACGGTGTAAATGGGTAACTCCATGTGCTCATTAGGGCGTTATAGCATCCGCCTCCTGCAATATTACCCAGCACTATGTGCGCCTCTTGAGGAGGGGGACGGGGGGGGGGGCGGCAAAACTGAGAACTGTTGGCCGTGCGATTGTTCAGCCCGCTCATTTCTATAGCTGGATTAAGGGGGGGGTTCTTTCAGGAAGGAAGTAACTGCAAAGAGCATCCCAAGCGCTGAAGAATATACCATGCCCCGCATAACAAGGAAAGCCTATGGACCTCAATGTGTGATGCTTCTATCGCCTGTGGGGGCGCTGCACAGCAATGGGGTACTCGCTGCTAGACGACAGCCGACTGATGAAGTCTCGGCATCACCCTTACTGTACGGCGTCTTCCCAGAAAGGATTTTCTTAAGCAAACCTCAAGTTTTGGAAGCCAATTCGGCCCTGGAAGTAGATGGGGTATATTCCCTGCACTGAATCTTTTCTGCTATCCCTCCGACAGTTCAGTTACCAGTGCGTTATATCTGCTGTCTGATTGGCCGGCACGGTTCACATGATCATGTGTGTATTAGGTAGTTTGGAAATTGCAACCATCTTGGAGGCAGAAAACCAGAACTGGTGGATCAGACAGACGGCAGGGAAGAAAGTGAAGACGTTCTGAAACTGGAGGGTTGCTTTAAATTAGGTCCCCTGTTCTACCATTAGCATATTGTATACATGGTGGATATGTTGCAAATTGGTTTTTCCAGCTTCCACACCAAAATTTACAGAACTTTTGCAGCAAATTTAAGGAGAAAAATCAACTACTGTGCCCAAGTGAGCTAGTAATGTATACGTTGTGCTTCCATATGCCCTCCCACCAACCCCTCCACCCCCATCAAGGTGCTATGATAAAAAACAATGTTCCCTCCCAAGCAATTACCCCGTCCACAGTAGAGTTGCCCCGGCACAAACTCCACGGCATTGACCCAGTCTTCAGCTTGGGAGACCCCAGCTGCCACCTCGCTAGCTGCCTTCTTACTGTTAATGTCGCTGCTGCTTTCCGGGAGGGATTCAAGTGGACTGCTTCTTGCCCCAGAGGCATCTCCGGTTAGTTCTTGCTTTAGTGGTTTTGTGTGCTCATATCTGAGGAGGAAAGAGCAGACAGATATTCGGATACCCCTCAAGCTTGTAAATTCAGAAATGCCAAATGCAGAGGACTACGGGTACTTTCACACAGGCCAGAAGTCACCCAAGTAAACTAAGAACCCAACAGGACGACCCAGTGAGACTCACGCACTAGTTGGAGCGCAACTAAAACCCAAGCGACCATTGGCCTGATTAAAGAGCCAATCGCGGATCTATGAACATCTGAACGGAGACGGGCGGCTGGAAGAGATCTCAGACCGCCTCAGTCTCCATTCAGTGGCAGATGATAATTAGGTCAGCCATCCCATGTAAGAGCACCCTAGAAGCTGGCAAGAAGTCCGGAGTGCGGACAGAAGCGCCCCACCTGCAGTGATCTCCGTAAGCGCAGCATCCGCGTTGGTAGTATCTGCAGAACATTGTAGAGCGGCTGGTGGACAGATCGTGCGAATAGCGGCAGTTGTTTCCTTCTTTGCAGACACCGTGCATGAAATATCTGGAACGACAGGACAAATAATAGATGGTCAAACCAAAGCAGTTAATGCAGGGAGAACTAGACGATTCCCATAATTATCAGCATCTGAACTTCCCACCCATCGGCTGTTTGAAGAGGCCATGGGGCCGGCATGAGCACCGCCGCCTCGTCATGGCACAGCGGCGTAAACTCACCTGAATACACCAAATCACCGGTGTCGTATGCGGCTCGCTGTAAAAATAGACAAAAAGATCCGCCTGTGTGAACGGCCCTTCCTCTAGTGCAATAGGCTAGCCCGAGATCACCGAAGGAGAAGGTGGAGCAACTTCTAGGAGTGTAAGCCAGTCAGTAGAAAGATCATGGAGGGGGTCAATAAGGCACGGCCGGTCCAAGCATCGCCACCATATATAATGGGGCTGAACGTACAAATCCCAGAAGACAGTGATGGACCGCAGGAGCCACCCCGAGGACGGAAGGCTCATTAGTAAAGGTTTGGGTTATTTCTCTCATCTTAATTAACATGCAGCACAGTGACGTGTTTCGGAGACACAACCCCTTCCTCAGAAATGGCTGGATAGAGGGCAGCGATTAATCACCGCACTCAGAAGAATAGCGAGGAAACGCGTCAAATGCGCCAGCTGTTAAGAATCGGGTTAATTCCTTCGTCTTAAAGAGCCTTCTGTTCTTAGAGTTGCGTCTTCAGTAGAGATGAGCGAGCCTACTGGGTATGGCAGTTACTCGACGGAGCATCGCTCTTCTCGAGTAACCGCTTAGTGATCCGAGCAGGCTCGGGTGGGCTGCGGGAGGAAGAGTGAGAGAGATCTCTCTCCCCACCCGAGCCTGCTCGGATCACTAAGCGGTTACTCGAGAAGAGCGATGCTCCGTCGAGTAACTGCCATACCCAGTAGGCTCGCTCATCTCTCGTCTTCAGTGATCTGTAAGATCAGCGAGTCTTTCGTTGGCCCCTCAGTTCGGCCCCATTCAGACACACAGATCATCACTCAAAATTCGTTATAATGATAAAAGTGAGCGATGACTTCACTAACGAAAATCGATGGAAATGGAGGCAGCGGCCGGGGGTTTCGGTCGTTGTGTAGCGGTTCCTTTGAAAACTCCCCTCAGATCGCTGGACGACTAACGAGGTCATTTTAACCAAACGAGAAGCAAACAGCCGAACGGATTCTAAGCCGACTGAAAGACAACGGGGAGCGAATATTTAACGAAAGCTGCACGACGGGCGCAAGACAGACAGCGGTGATCAGTCAGACAACGGCTCCTGAAGGAATTGAGCGATAATCATTGTGTCTGATTGGGGCATTGGGCCTCATTCACACGGGTACATCTGCACACCGTATTAAGCGCATATTTTTTACGTACGTAGTGCGCAGCGCCGAAACCCTCCTGCGTTACATTGGGGCATTCAGATGTTTTCCACACAAGAAAAATGTGTGCGTACGTGAACACTCCAGATAAAGTCTCTTTCGGCTTCCTGTCCCTTCTAGAAGTGCGCGGTCCTCGGGTTCTGCACACAGGTAACCATCCCCAGTCAGTGAGAAAAAGTTGCCAAAAATTCCCCATTTCTCATCACCCAATATCCCAGTCCAAATCAGGGAATTACTGAACGTCGGGACAGATGGAGCCGCTGCGTTAGCGGGGCTGTGCGGCGACACGAGCGTGCAGTCACACAATACACACGTGAGAAAAACTGCAGCATGTTCTATCTTGGCACATATACACGGCAGGGTAGTGTACGGCGATGTTCTCACTTTTGCGCGCTGCTATTCACGCTGGCTCGCGTTCAGATCAGACGATTGTCGTTCACTTTTGCTCACTTGAAGGATTTTTACGTAGGACACCTCTATGGCTCCGGAACCCCTCGGGCCGCAAAACACCAAGACTTTCTAAACCTGTCCGGTGGTAAACAGGTCACTGTGAGGAGGAAGGACCAATGAACGCGGGGGATACAATAGCGCCGCCTTATTGGGGTACTAAAATAGTCATGTGGCTGAGAAGTACTCCGGCGCGCGATCATGTGACGGAGCCGCGTGATCATGTGACAGAGCCGCGCGGTCATGTGACAGAGCCGCGCGGTCATGTGATCCGCATCAGCAAGTTCTACCGCAAGAAAACAAATAGGCAACATTTATTTCCACAAAGTGTCGCAACGCGCGGCTAATAAGGGGCTACAAAACGATCAGAGGAGAGAGAATTACAGGAAGTCTACTGGCAGACCGCTCATCAGGCGGCGAGTAAGGTGAGGGATGTGGCAGCGCTGCTGTTCGGGGGTGACGGCCAGCATGACAACATGGCAGCCGGCACTCGATAGAGGGCTCGTTAACGAGGCCAAACTGAACTTGCAGGCAATAAGCTTCATGAGAGTTTAATCCAGCTGATTGGCCCGCTGAACCTCCCGTGACTGCAAGGGTACAAACAGACGCTCCCTCGAGCCCGGCCCCCTCGGCCATCCCCCGCGGCACGGACGCTCCCTCGAGCCCGGCCCCCTCGGCCATCCCCCGCGGCACGTACGCTCCCTCGAGCCCGGCCCCCTCGGCCATCCCCCGCGGCACGGACGCTCCCTCGAGCCCGGCCCCCTCGGCCATCCCCCGCGGCACGGACGCTCCCTCGAGCCCGGCCCCCTCGGCCATCCCCCGCGGCACGGACGCTCCCTCGAGCCCGGCCCCCTCGGCCATCCCCCGCGGCACGGACGCTCCCTCGAGCCCGGCCCCCTCGGCCATCCCCCGCGGCACGGACGCTCCCTCGAGCCCGGCCCCCTCGGCCATCCCCCACGGCACGGACGCTCCCTCGAGCCCGGCCCCCTCGGCCATCCCCCACGGCACGGACGCTCCCTCGAGCCCGGCCCCCTCGGCCATCCCCCACGGCACGGACGCTCCCTCGAGCCCGGCCCCCTCGGCCATCCCCCACGGCACGGACGCTCCCTCGAGCCCGGCCCCCTCGGCCATCCCCCACGGCACGGACGCTCCCTCGAGCCCGGCCCCCTCGGCCATCCCCCACGGCACGGACGCTCCCTCGAGCCCGGCCCCCTCGGCCATCCCCCACGGCACGGACGCTCCCTCGAGCCCGGCCCCCTCGGCCATCCCCCACGGCACGGACGCTCCCTCGAGCCCGGCCCCCTCGGCCATCCCCCACGGCACGGACGCTCCCTCGAGCCCGGCCCCCTCGGCCATCCCTCACGGCACGGACGCTCCCTCGAGCCCGGCCCCCTCGGCCATCCCTCACGGCACGGACGCTCCCTCGAGCCCGGCCCCCTCGGCCATCCCTCACGGCACGGACGCTCCCTCGAGCCCGGCCCCCTCGGCCATCCCTCACGGCACGGACGCTCCCTCGAGCCCGGCTACCTCGGCCATCCACTTACTTTTGAACTAAGACACTCAATTTCAGAAATAGATCCTGCGCTGCCCGTAGACGGTGTTTATTCTGCGCCCCGCGGTGACGTCTCATTCTTAATATCGATCTGTTTAAGAGACGCTTTCGCCTTCGTCCCCGGAGGGGATCCAGCGCTGCCGCCCCGCGGGCCTCCGTCTGCAGCGCTGGTCTCATCACCACTTAGATGCCGGGAGAACGGCAGCCAACCGCTGGGGTCTGGGCCACAGCGAGGATCACGAGTACCACGGAGCCACAGTCATTCCCACAGGGGCCGCGGTCATTCCCACAGGGGCCACCCCATCCGTCCGTTCCCACGGGGGCCGCGGTCATTCCCACAGGGGCCACCAGATCAGTCCATTCCACGAGGGCCACCATCCCCACAGGGGCCACCACATCCATCCGTCCCCGCGGGGGCACCACCACCCTTCCCACTGGGGCCACCACATCCGTCAGTTCCCGCAGGGGGCGCCACCATCCCCACAGGGGCCACCACATCCGTCAGTTCCCGCAGGGGGCGCCACCATCCCCACAGGGGCCACCACATCCGTCAGTTCCCGCAGGGGGCGCCACCATCCCCACAGGGGCCACCACATCCGTCAGTTCCCGCAGGGGGCGCCACCATCCCCACAGGGGCCACCACATCCGTCAGTTCCCACGGGGCCACCACATCCGTCAGTTCCCACGGGGGCCGCGGTCATTCCCACAGGGGCCACCACATCCGTCAGTTCCCGCGGGGGCCGCAGTCATTCCCACAGGGGCCACCACCCTTCCCACTGGGTCCTTAGACATATTCCATGAGCGTTAGATGCCGACACTCCAATATATATTATATACCGCTGTCCTCACAGCTTGTAGCCGCTCCCCATCACCCCATTCACAAGGGTCCGACCCCACAACCACCTACCTGCCCCCCCCCTACTCCTCACACCCCCAGCGCCCCCTGTATGTAGTGCCGGAGCGCCACCTACCTGCAGGTCACCTGTCGAGTCCAGCCACCCACGGGGGGATTGTCCGGGAACGCGGGCAGAGGGTTCTTCCCTGCTGCGGCTGATGTCAGAGGTACAGGCGCCGCCGCAGCTGCCTCCGCCATTCCTGTTTATCCCCCCCCTTTCCTTCACGACGCCGGAACTTCCGGGATCTCATACTTCCGGCGGAGCGGCCAGCACTTCCGGCCGAGGGATAAAAACGAACCATGGCCGAAGAGAAAGGGCGGGGCCGAGGCTGACTGACTCCCCTCACAGCCAATGGGGAAAGGGCATTGCGCTAATCCCGCCTACAGCGTGTCTTGTGTTGTCATGGCGACAAAGCTGACAGATTCCATGGCGGCTGTTGTTGTTGTTGTCTGATGACAGGCAGTGATGGCTGCTGCTGAGCCTCTGGAGGCCTCTGATACTGCAGCCATTCATTATGTGTATTTATGGGAAAGCTGGGTGATGACAACTGGGCAATGGTGTGAGCGCCCCCCAAGGCGCTGGTCACACGGGACGGATCATGGAGGATGGCCGCTGCGGAATCGCCAACATACAATCTGGGAAATTCCAGCTAAATTAATGAGTTTTAGTGATTTTTTTCATCTATACGGAACGGAAAAAATCCGCCGCACAATTGTGTTTACGGAACTGATTGTAACGTTGCAGAAAACAGCGAATACGGGGCTTTTTACACGTTTCTGCAGCAGAAATTAGCAGAGGAACAGTAAGGGCCAATATCGCGATCATCACGGCGCTGCAAGGCGCTTGATTTAAAAAAAAAAGCACGGTTTCTGCGACGGCGTAAACAGACGAACGTGTTTTAGTCCCCAAAATCACGTCCGCGTAACGGGACAAAACAAAAACATTGATTTCGATCATTTCATTGCCGCTAGCTTTTTTTTTTTGTCGGGCGTGAATACTGCACCCCAGTAAAGCTAGGGCGCCCCGTCACGCACATACTAAATACTATCGTCCCGTGTTTGGCGTTATGGCGTGGAGTTTGAACGGCCCGTGAAGCAAAAAAAAAACAAAACCTTGTTGATGTGTGAGCGTAGTTGTCCGTGTGTTTTTGCGCTGTGATCATCAGGCACGTGTTTCCTGCACCCACGGTATGCGGCTGTCGCACGATGGCTGTTAAGGTCTCATTGAAAGCAGCGCCCAAAGATGGAACGTGCGGCGTGTGAATGCGTCCCAATGCAGAGGAAAATCCGCAGAAACAAATGGAAATCAGCATCGCACCAAAAAACGTCACGAAATCCGCAACAAACAGCCACTTGATCCACCCGGCGGACGTTCCGCAGCGCCCCCCTCCCGTATGAACATGGCCCAAGCGGGTATTCCAGTTACACATTCACTTTCTAGGGGGTCGTTCACACGGCCGTGTTTATGTGCGTTTTTGCACTCGCAAAATCTGTACGCGCTAAACACGGACAATAGGTGTTCTCAAGCGCGTTTTGTGTGCGCAAAAAATAGGAGCCACTCCATGTTCCTGCGTTTCGCCCAGCAGTAGACCCATAGAAGTCTATCACAAGCATGCAAGGGGAAGCGAAAAACACTGCGCAAAACTGCGGGGAACTGGGTCTGCGCACAAACGGCGCCAGATAAACCCACTGACTGTAACGGGGGCTTTTCAGTGACCTCACAGGGGGCCTGCAGTGCGTGGAGGGGGGCTGTGTGCGGGCCGAGAGAGAGGGGACCGAGAGAATGTAACACCTTGCGACAGAGGAAGGCTGCCTGTCCACCGCCGCGACGGAATATCGCGAGCGTTTTTCCACCGCAGGGGAGCACTAAAGGTCACCGTGATGAGCCGACCTCAATGATAGGTTCATCGCGGCATGCCACTATGGATTTCCCGCTCGTCTACATCAGGCCGCGCCTCCATAGTTATCCTATCCGATAAATTGCACGCGGATCACTATGGAATATCGCCCGTGGGCAGCCAGCCGCCGTCAGAGTTGTGCTGCAGGGCTTCTGATTAGGAGCCACATCCGGACGTTGAGTGTTATGTCACCCGTCACACACTACTATGGATGTCTATAGTTTTGTAAGTGAGGTTGGTCCTCAGTAAACCCCACATGTGAGCCCACCAACAGAGAAGCTGATCGGGACTGCGCAGGGCTACTAGTCACACACGGCAGTCGTATCCCAGCAAACTCACTGGCTCCAACACAAAGAACGTACAAGGACATTTTTGGAACTGGGTCAGAACTAGAGATGAGCGAGCGTACTCGGCTCGGGTGTTTTTGAACTCGAGCACCGCTTTTTCCGAGTAACTGACTACTCGGACAAAAAGATTCGGGGGGCGGCGTGGTGGATCGGGGGGGTAGCAGTGGGGAACAGGGGGGAGTTCTCTCCCCCCCCCTCACTCCCCTCTGCAACCCCCCGCTCACCCCGGCGCCCCCCGAATCTTTTTGTCTGAGTAGTCACTTACTCGGAAAAAGCGGTGCTCGAGTGCAAAAACACCCGAACCGAGTACGCTCGCTCATCTCTAGTCAGAACCTTACTGGAACTCTATTAGCAGCGCACACTTCCTCCCGATGCGGACTACCCTTCAAGCATTTAGCGTTGTCCTCGTTAGACTGAGGGCGGCTCTCCGCCATCGCTGAACTAATGCTCATTACTATATTGTTATTTAGTGCTGTAATTTCCACCTGTTTTGCGGCCCTGAGAATCACGGTCGCAAAAGGTCACGAAACGAAAACATTGATTGCAACGTTTCATTTTGATTAGCGGGATTCTGGCTATCGCTATGCGTGAGACCACAAGGCCCCATCTTTCTGGCACCCGCTTTTCTCGCACGCAATAGTGCGAAATTCGAACTGTAAAAAAAAAAAAAAAAAAGACTTTCGCCGTGTTCACGCGCAAAGATGCTCCGTAGCGGGAAAGATCGGCAGGACGTCTCTTCCTGCTGTTTTTTTTTTAACTCTTGCGCCAAGGCGCGGAGTTTGAACGGCTGAAGAAAAGAGAAGAGAACCTCCTTCATGCGCAACTACACTCCGTAACGATGAGCATAGTGGCGCATACGGCCGTCTGAAACTGCCCTCAAAATGTGAACCTTCCCGTAGGAAACCATTGGTTCCAGTAGCCACACGTTTGTTACGTGGGTGTTTTTTTGCACACGTAAGCCCCCCATGTGATAGAGGCCTTAGGCTGGTGTCACACGGGCATAAGCACATATTTGCGCAATGGGAGTTGCATATTTACACGTGAAAAAAAAAGAATAAACACATCGGCGCTCCCATCCGTTGAAATGAGCAATTAACTTTATTAGTTCATTATGCGCTATTTTTGTGCGCAAATGTGAAGGAAAGCAGAGCCTGCAAAATACACTTAGGTAAGCGAACCCACTGAAATCAATGGGTTTTATTCACTCCGTATCGGATGCGCAAAATGCCGCTCAAATGCGTCCGTGTGAATCCGGCCTTAGTAAGCGTCAGGACTTTGAACCTTTTAAAGCTTGCAACTTGATCCCCGTGTCGCCCGCCACAATACCGCATCTATGTTTCCAAACGTGTGCAGAGCCTAACATGGGATATCCACCAAAACCAGAAACACCCGAAGGGTAACGAAAAGTGACAACATAGAGCATGCTGGGAGTTGTAGTTTCACAACAGTAGTCAAGCCATTATCATTTAGAGGATTTGCTACAATGTATAAGGTTTCCTGATTTCACTATTCCATGGTGCCTTGCGCCCCTTTATGGGCCTCCAGCATTTCCCCCTCCCCCTGTGTCCTTGTTAGGAAGCAGGCATGGTGCCCCCTGGTCTGTCCCCTCCCTTCACCCCCTGGTCTACTGGTTAATGATAAGCTACAGAGTGACGAGGAGGGTCATGTCACCGTGATCCCCCCACCCCACCTCCTTCTTGGGCTGCACTGAAGACCCAGCGTGGGTGTCTGAAGGTAAGACTGGCACCAAATGAGCCCCCTGCATGAAATCTGCCATGCTGCATTCATTCAGTGCCCGCTCGGATGTCTTATTAACTTTGAGCCAAGTAGAAAACTTCTTGTACTAGGGCTGTATTCACACGGGCGAGTTTCATCTGACGGATTGCTGATACACGGAGGCGCAGTCTTCATGCCATGGAAATAGTATTGTTATTTTTCCTATTGAAACAACATCCGATTTCACGCGCGCCAAAGTCACGTGTTGCTGAAAGAAAATACGGTTTTCTCGAAAATGCATCACACTCGCAGCAGAAATCGCAGGATTTTCCTCTAGTCGCGATGGTGTGACGGCACAACTGAAGTACGATCCATTCTTCAGCGAGATCTGTTTTTTTTTTGTTTTTGTTTTATATTTCATGAGATAGATATGAATTGTAAAGAATCTGTTGGCGCTAGGAGGGACGGAGGGAAAGATGGAGGGAAAGATGGAGGGACTGAGGGAAAGATGGAGGAGCGGAGGGAAAGATGGAGGGGCGGAGGGAAAGATAGAGGGATGGAGGGAAAGATGGAGGGAAAGACGGAGGGTAAGATGGAGGGACTGAGGGAAAGATGGAGGAGCGGAGGGAAAGATGGAAGAGCGGAGGGAAAGATGGACAGAAAGATGGGGGGACCGAGGGAAAGATGGAGGAGCGGAGGGAAAGATGGGGGGACTGAGGGAAAGATGGAGGAGCGGAGGGAAAGATGGAGGGGCGGAGGGAAAGAAGGAGGGACTGTGGGAAAGATGGAGGGACGGAGGGAAAGACAGAGGGAAAGATGGAGGGACGGAGGGAAAGAAGGAGGGACGGAGGGAAAGATGGAGGGCGAAGGGAAAGATGGAGGGACAGAGGGAAAGACAGAGGGAAAAATGGAGGGGCGGAGGGAAAAATGGAGGGGCGGAGGGAAAGATGGAGGGGCGGAGGGAAAGATGGAGGGGCAGAGGGAAAAATGGAGGGGCGGAGGGAAAGATGGAGGGGCGGAGGGAAAGATGGAGGGACTGAGGGAAAGATGGAGGGACGGAGGGAAAGATGGAGGGACAGAGGGAAAGATGGAGGGACGGAGGGAAAGAAGGAGGGACGGAGGGAAAGATGGAGGAGCGAAGGGAAAGATGGAGGGACAGAGGGAAAGACAGAGGGAAAAATGGAGGGGCGGAGGGAAAAATGGAGGGGCGGAGGGAAAGATGGAGGGGCGGAGGGAAAGATGGAGGGGCAGAGGGAAAAATGGAGGGGCGGAGGGAAAGATGGAGGGGCGGAGGGAAAGATGGAGGGACTGAGGGAAAGATGGAGGGACGGAGGGAAAGATGGAGGGACAGAGGGAAAGATGGAGGGACGGAGGGAAAGATGGAGGGACGGAGGGAAAGACAGAGGGAGAAATGGAGGGGCGGAGGGAAAGATGGAGGGGCGGAGGGAAAGATGGGGGGACTGAGGGAAAGATGGAGGGACGGAGGAAAAGATGGAGGGACAGAGGGAAAGATGGAGGGACGGAGGGAAAGATGGAGGGGCAGAGGGAAAGATGGAGGGACTGAGGGAAAGATGGAGGGACTGAGGAAAAGATGGAGGGACGGAGGGAAAGATGGAGGGACGAAGGGAAAGATGGAGGGACTGAGGGAAAGATGGAGGGAAAGATGGAGGGACTGAGGGAAAAATGGAGGGAAAGATGGAGGGGCGGAGGGAAAGATGGAGGGGCGGAGGGAAAGATGGAGGGACTGAGGGAAAGATGGAGGGACGGAGGGAAAGATAGAGGGGCGGAGGGAAAGATGGAGGGAAAGATGGAGGGACGGAGGGAAAGATGGAGGTGCGGAGGGAAAGATGGAGGGGCGGAGGAAAAAATGAAGGAGCGAAGGGAAAGATGAAGGGACTGAGGGAAAGATGGAGGGGCGGAGGGAAAGATGGAGGGACTGAGGGAAAGATGGAGGGGCGGAGCGAAAGATGGAGGGACTGAGGGAAAGATGGAGGGACGGAGGGAAAAATGGAGGGGCGGAGGAAGAGATTGAGGGACTGAGGGAAAGATGGAGGGACGGAGGAAAAGATGGACGGACTGAGGGAAAGATGGACGGACTGAGGGAAAGATGGAGGGGCGGAGGGAAAGATGGAGGGACGGAGGGAAAGATGGAGGGACTGAGGGAAAGATGGAGGGACGGAGGGAAAGATAGAGGGGCGGAGGGAAAGATGGAGGGGCTTAGGGAAAGATGGAGGGGCGGAGGGAAAGATGGAGGGACTGAGGGAAAGATGGAGGAGCGGAGGGAAAGATGGAAGGACGGAGGGAAAGATAGAGGGATGGAGGGAAAGATGGAGGGAAATACGGAGGGAAAGATGGAGGGACTGAGGGAAAGATGGAGGAGCGGAGGGAAAGATGGAAGAGCGGAGGGAAAGATGGAGGGGCGGAGGGAAAGAAGGAGGAACTGAGGGAAAGAAGGAGGGACTGAGGGAAAGATGGAGGGAAAGATGGAGGAGCGGAGGGAAAGATGGACGGAAAGATGGGGGGACTGAGGGAAAGATGGAGGAGCGGAGGGAAAGATGGAGGGGCGGAGGGAAAGAAGGAGGGACTGAGGGAAAGAAGGAGGGACTGAGGGAAAGAAGGAGGGACTGTGGGAAAGATGGAGGGACGGAGGGAAAGACAGAGGGAAAGATGGAGGGACGGAGGGAAAGAAGGAGGGACGGAGGGAAAGATGGAGGAGCGAAGGGAAAGATGGAGGGACAGAGGGAAAGACAGAGGGAAAAATGGAGGGGCGGAGGGAAAGATGGAGGGGCGGAGGGAAAAATTGAGGGGCGGAGGGAAAGATGGAGGGGCGGAGGGAAAGATGGACGGACTGAGGGAAAGATGGAGGGACGGAGGGAAAGATGGAGGGACAGAGGGAAAGATGGAGGGACGGAGGGAAAGATGGAGGGGCGGAGGGAAAGATGGAGGGACTGAGGGAAAGATGGAGGGACTGAGGGAAAGATGGAGGAGCGAAGGGAAAGATGAAGGGACTGAGGGAAAGATGGAGGGACGGAGGGAAAGACAGAGGGAAAAATGGAGGGGCGGAGGGAAAGATGGAGGGGCGGAGGGAAAGATGGGGGGACTGAGGGAAAGATGGAGGGACGGAGGAAAAGATGGTGGGACAGAGGGAAAGATGGAGGGACGGAGGGAAAGATGGAGGGGCAGAGGGAAAGATGGAGGGACTGAGGGAAAGATGGAGGGACTGAGGAAAAGATGGAGGGACGGAGGGAAAGATGGAGGGACGAAGAGAAAGATGGAGGGACTGAGGGAAAGATGGAGGGAAAGATGGAGGGACTGAGGGAAAAATGGAGGGAAAGATGGAGGGGCGGAGGGAAAGATGGAGGGACTGAGGGAAAAATGGAGGGACGGAGGGAAAGATGGAGGGACTGAGGGAAAGATAGAGGGGCGGAGGGAAAGATGGAGGGACTGAGGGAAAGATGGAGGGACGGAGGGAAAGATGGAGGGACGGAGGGAAAGATGGAGGTGCGGAGGGAAAGATGGAGGGGCGGAGGAAAAAATGAAGGGGCGAAGGGAAAGATGAAGGGACTGAGGGAAAGATGGAGGGGCGGAGGGAAAGATGGAGGGACTGAGGGAAAGATGGAGGGGCGGAGCGAAAGATGGAGGGACTGAGGGAAAGATGGAGGGACGGAGGGAAAAATGGAGGGGCGGAGGAAGAGATTGAGGGACTGAGGGAAAGATGGAGGGACGGAGGAAAAAATGGACGGACTGAGGGAAAGATGGAGGGACTGAGGGAAAGATGGAGGGGCGGAGGGAAAGATGGAGGGACGGAGGGAAAGATGGAGGGACTGAGGGAAAGATGGACGGACTGAGGGAAAGATGGAAGGACGGAGGGAAAGATAGAGGGGCGGAGGGAAAGATGGAGGGGCTTAGGGAAAGATGGAGGGGCGGAGGGAAAGATGGAGGGAAAGATGGAGGGACTAAGGGAAAAATGGAGGGACTGAGGGAAAGATGGAGGGACTGAGGGAAAGATGGAGGGACGGAGGGAAAGATGGAGGGACAGAGGGAAAGATGGAGGGACGGAGGGAAAGATGGAGGGGCGGAGGGAAAGATGGAGGGACTGAGGGAAAGATGGAGGGACTGAGGGAAAGATGGATGAGCGAAGGGAAAGATGAAGGGACTGGGGATTAGTGGCCACAGGCGGATTTGCGACGGAATTTCCACGTCAAATCTGTCCTGTGTGAACCCAGCCTAAGACTTCTAAGGGAACTAAGTGACATGATAGCTAGACCGCTTTTTCTTATATTTATGGGAACTATTGAGACCGGGGTTGTATCATTGGATTGGCGCATTGCCAATCTGGTTCCAATATACAAAAAGGGGTCCAAAAGTGAGCCTGGTAACTACAGGCCAGTAAGTCTCACTTCAATAACTGGAAAAATATTTGAGAGGTTTCTGAGAGACGCCTTCGAAGAATACCTCAAGGAGAACAACGGAATAACTCCTCCTCAACATGGGTTCATGAAGGGTCGATCATGTCAGACCAATCTGATCAGCTTCTACGATGAAGTAAGCTCTAGGCTGGACCTGGGAGAGTCTATTAATCTTGTATATCTGGACTTCTCTAAAGCATTTGACACCGTGCCGCATGATAGGCTGATATATAAAATGAGAAGCTCGGATTGGGTGAAAACGTGTGTATCTGGGTAAAGAACTGGCTCAGAGATAGAAAGCAGAGGGTGGTAATAAATGGATCATACTCTGATTGGACCACAGTCACTAGTGGGGGCCACAGGGCTCAGTATTGGGCCCCATTCTGTTCAATATATTTATCAATGACCTGATAGAGGGGCTGCACAGCAAAATATCAATATTTTTAGATGATACAATATTATACAGTATAATTAATGCAACGGAGGACAATGTGTGGCTACAAACGGACCTGGATAAGCTGGGGGCTCGGGGAGAGAAATGGCAAATGTGGATAAATGTAAGGTTATACAAATGGGCAGGAGAAACGGATGTCACCAATATACACTAAATGGGGTACTGCTAGGGAAAAGTGATCTGGAAAAAGACCTGGGGGTACTAGTGGATTATAGATTAAACTGGAGTAACCAATGCCAGTCAGCTGCTGCAAAAGCTAATAAAGTCTTGGGGTGTATTATAAGAGGTATAGGGGCGAGGGATGAGAACATTATCCTCCCACTATATAAGGCACTTGTCAGGCCTCACATGGAATACTGCGCACAGTTCTGGACACCGGTGCTCAGGAAAGATGTTACAGTGCTTGAGGGGGTTCAAGGAAGGGAAACTAAATTAATAAACTGAATGAGAGGACTGGAATACCCAGAGAGGCATCAAAATTGGGATGGATCGAAAAACTGCGAGATTTCCGCCGGGAGAACCGCTGCTTCAAAATCCGTGGTGGTTTTGAAGCAGCCGGCGCTCCCATAGAGAGGAGCGCGGCCGCAGCGGGAAAAAAAAATGGACATGCTGCGGTCGGCAAATTCGTGCCGCAGTAGCGGCTTCTGCCCGCTTAGCCGCAGCGGATTTGCCGTCCCATGTAAACGAGATTTCTGAGAAATCTCGTCCATATGGCTGGCTAATCCCGGCATTAGCGGCCGCATGCAAATTTGCCGCGACGAAATTCCGCACGAAATTTCCGCTGCAAATCCGCCCCATGTGAACCCAGCCTTAGAGCAGGGAGATTGTGGAACTCTCTGCCTGAGGACGTGGTGATGGCAAAATCAATAGAGGAGTTTAAGAGGGACTAGATGTATTTCTAGAGCGCTATGATATTACAGGATATAGACAGTAGGTGACCAGCGGGGTTGATCCGGGGATTACTGCCACTATGGAGTCAGGAAGGATTTTTTTTTCCTCCATAGGAGCTAATTGGCTCGCTGGTTTTATTTTGCCTTCCTCTGGACCAACAAGGGGGAGGTTAAAACAGGCTGAACTAGACGGGAGGTTAAAACAGGCTGAACTAGACGGACATCGTCCTCATTCAGCCTAACATGCCATGTTACTAAAGTGCTGGATAACAGATATAATACTTTGATAGTGTGGGTCATTACGAATGCGGTCATATGTAATGGTTTTATTTTTCTATGATAAAGGGGGTTTGTAGGGAAATTGGGGGATTTTTTTCTTTCTTTTTTAATAAACTTTATTGAAAAGTTTTTAAAACACTTTTTATGTGCCTCATTGAGACTTGAAGATGCGATCCTTGAATTGCTGGCACACTACACTGCATTACTTATGTAGTGCAGTGTAGTATGTACTTGACAGCTCAGCAATCAGATCCTGATGGAGGCAAGGACTGATAGGCTGGCTTGCCTGATCAGTGAGCCTTATGGTCCTTGTTATTGTATCTGATCAGATAATCCGCCATGCTGGTTTCTACCCTGAGAAGATGTTTCCCCGGAGTACCCAGTGCAGTGGTTCGGGCCGGGAGTGCGGTGACTCACAGGCGGTTTGATAGCCAAAGTAAGTTCCCTTTGTAAGTAGGTTACTGGGACAGCTGTGTCACAACCATTATGGCTGCTATTACAGACACCTAAACAGGAAGCATTATACACTGGTACAGATATGGGGGAGGAGAATGATGCACATATGGAGGAGGAGCATATACCTATGGGGAGGAGAAGGATACATATATAAGGGAGGAGGATGATCCAAATATGGGGGGAGGAGGATACAGATATGAAGGAGTACACACATATTAGGAGGAGAAATATATAGATATGTGAAAGGAGGGTGATACAGATATACGGCATGAAGGCGATACAGATATGGAGGAGGAGAAGGATACAGATATGGGGAGGAAGATGGTACAGATATGGAGGAGGATGATAAAGATGAGGAGGAGGAGGATACAGATATGGTGGAGAAGGGTTATACAGATATCAGGATGAAGGGTGATCCAGAAATTGGGGAAAAAGCTTATACTATGAAGGAGGAGAATGGTACGGATATGGGGGTGGAGGATGATACAGATATGAGGGAAGGATGATATAGATATGCTATATTTGCTATTTTGGAGTCTTGGAAAGTTGTGTGTAGAGCATATTAATTCTCACCCAGCTTTCCCAGATACAGCCAGATGCGGACAACAGATTTTCTTATGTTTTAACAACTGAACAGAGGTGAATAAATCTAAATTTTGTGTCTAGGCTCCACATTCAGAATACATCCGAGTGTGGAAGAGGCGCTGGCGGAGGGTCAGCCAATCGTAGCTCTGGAGAGCACCATTATTACACATGGGATGCCCTATCCACAAAATGTCAGGTAAGGACTTATGTCCTGTGCTATCTCTTTATGAAGTCAATAATATCCCCTGTGCAAATAAAAAAAGTATTTTTTTTTAGAGGGGTGGAGATTATGTATACAGCTCCTATGCAGTCTTGTGTGTCTCCATGGTTACAGACTACAAATAAACCCTGTGTAGTCTGATCCAGCAATCGTTTCACTCCACTCCCTCTTCTGAGTAACTGATGACTACAGGATCAGAAACAAAGGGCTTGTTCTTAAGCCTGTGACCATAGCAACACATAGCTCTGCAGCGGAGCTGTATACACAAGTCCCAAATCCATTCCTCCACCTGCAAAAACAGTCCCAATTCTATGATTTTTATATGTCAGAGTAATCTTTAATTATGGAATATTGATATTCTAAAACACGTACGCTTTACTGAAACTTGTCTTTATATATGAATGACAGCATGGCCAGTCAAGTGGAGGAAATAGTCCGGGCCAACGGGTCAGTACCAGCGACAGTGGGCATCATAAAGGGCAAAGTGCACATTGGGCTCAGTGAGGAAGAAATCAAGTTCCTGGCAACCTGCGAAGACTGCGTAAAAGTATCGAGGAGGGATCTGCCCTATGTCCTCAGCCAGGTTTGTCATAAATACCAGTATGATAGCTATATTCTGGTGCGTCGGACCCGCTCGTCCAACCCGGCCGACACAAACTGTTCAGGACTCTGCTATATACAGGGCACAGCTGGCGGGACACTTATGTGTAATGCCAGAGAGAAAATGTAAAAATAAGAACAATAAAGTTTTACTAAAAAAAGTAATAAAAGTTAAAAAAAAACACTTTTGCAATATTTACAATAAAAGAATCTAAATACTAAAACAAAAAATACATATTTGGTATCGCTGCGTCCGTAAACCCTCCGATCTATCAAAGTAGGGCATTATTTACCCCACATGGTGAACGCCTTCCGAAAAAAAAAAAAAAGCCAGAAATGCACTTCTTTGGTCACTCTGTCTCCAAGAAAAAATGTAATAAAAACGATCAAAAAGTCGTATGTATTCCAAAATGGAACCAACGGAAACTACAGGACGGCCCGCACAGAATGAGCCGCGCACAAGTATATTAACAGAAGAATTAAAAAGTTATTGTGCGCAGAAGATGGAGACAGAAAATAATTTTAAAATATTATCTTAAAAAAACAATCTTTAAGAAAAGATACAAGTAGTACAGCAAAAAAAACTATGAGTTTGTGTCGCAGTAATCGCACTGACCCATAGGATAAAGTTATCAGGTCATCTTTGTTGCAGTTTGTGCGCCGAAACTACAAGGCGCACCAAAAAATGGTGCAATGTTGTTTTTTTCCATTTCCCTCCACTTAGAATTTTTTAAAAGTTTTTCAGTACATTATATGGTATATTAAATAGTACTATTGAAAAATACAACTCGTCCCGCAAAAAACAACAAGCCCTCATACAGCGACGTCGATGGATAAATTAAGGAGTCACGATTTTTTAAAAAGGGGGAGGAAAAAGCCAAAATAGAAAAAAAAACAAAAAAGGCTTGGTCACTAAGGGGTTAAGGGCTAAGACTAATCGGCTATCTCAATCGTTGTGTCTTGGCCGAGCGCAAATGAAACATGTACAGTATTGGCTTAAACACGTGGGCCGGACCTAGCTTCCAGGTTTTTTTTTAACCCTTTCCAGTTCAACGTCTGACGTCTAAAGACATTCTCATTGAAGGCTGTACAGCTCCAATGTCGGAAGACGTCTGGCAGGGTATTCTTACTGTAGATTACTGGCTGCTTTGTTGTCGGGGGCCTCCCCAGCATGTCCCATATCGCAGTACTGGCTCTAGCCAGCAGATGGCACCATTGTATAATGGCAGAAAGAGAAACCCCCCCTAGGAAACCCTGAATCTAAAATTGGATTGCAAAGGGTTAAAACTCCCACGCACTAACGTGAAGTTTGAATAGTCAAAAAAAAGACAGTTCATGCACTAATACACTTCGCAGCGGCGAGCGTATTGGCGCACGCGCCCAGGCGTTTAAGCCCTAAAATACGCCAATGCAAAAAGGTATCATATATTACGCAAAAATACCCCACTTACGCGCGCTCATACACTTGTGCGAAGCTGGTCTAAGGCTTATTGGCAAGGCTTTGCCCGTAATAAGCATATTTAGGGCGCCTTCACACTAATGTTAAAAACGCATTATGATTTTTGATGCGATGCGTTCTTAACATTAGAAAGTCCTATTGACTTTCGCGTCAAAAAATGCAGCAAAATCGCGTCAAAAAACGCCCTTAAGGCGGTATTATTTAACCCCTTAAAAATGTGGCCCTGCTTTTTCCCCATTTTTGTTGTTCCCCCCCCCCTCCCTTTCAAAAATCATATCTCCTTTATTTTTTGGTCGACGTAGCTGCCTGCGAGATTGTTGTTTTTTGCGGGATGAGTTGTATTTTTCAATGTTACCATAAAATGTACTGAAAAACGAGAAAAAATTTCTAAGTGTAGCGCAATGGGGAAAAAAAAGGCAATTTCTCCATCTTTAGTGGGTGAACTTGTTTTAAAATACCTTTTTTTTAAATAAAAAAAACATTTTACTTTTTTTATTCAGTCCCCATAGTGGACTTGAATTTGCCATTGTTTGATTGCTTATACCATATATGGTAATAGCTCAGTATTGCAGTATATGGTATTTCTGCAAGTGCTCTATTAAGACAGGACACAGGCACATCTTAATAGGCAGAAGTACATGGCAGCTCTGGGGGCCTTCAGCAGGACCTGGGCTGCCATGACAACTGAATGTCTCCTCGGGATCTCATCCTGAGAATGAAGCGGGGGAAGACATTTCGAGATTCTCGAACTCTGATTGGGGCATTTTGTATCCTGCTGCCAGAACTGACATCAGCAGAATTAACAGCCGCGATCGACCTGAATGCTGATCGTGGATGTTGGCGCCGGGTCTCATTTGTCAATGACAGCCTACACCGGCTGTGAATGGAGCAGGCTCAGCTGCTGATCCTACTTCATACAGACCCACAGATGTCCTGGGCGCTAAGGGGTTAAAGCCATATTCTGGATTGGCAAACGAATATCCTTCTCTGTATCATGACGGTTTATACAACTTTCCAATATACTTTCTGTATCATTTATTCACTGTTTTCAAGATCTCTGCTTGCTGTCGGTCAACAGAGGCTATCATGTTTTCCTTCCAGTGGATACCAAACTGTCCTGGTCATTACAGAGAGTGTAACGGGCCCCGCAGCTGCGTGTCCATGAGGGGCCACAACTGAAGTGGACATCTATGATATAAAAGGCTCTGTCATTTCTGCTTCTTCCAGGGCCGCTCTGGTGGCAGCACTGTGTCTGGGACAATGGTGGCAGCACATCACGCTGGGATCCCCGTCTTTGTGACAGGAGGGGTTGGTGGAGTCCATCGCAATGGAGAAAACAGTAAATTCTTTCCCAATTACTTTTTTTGTAATTAAAAGGCATTTAAAGGGTAACTCCGTCTTTTCCTCTTTGGCTGCAGCCTTGGATATCAGTGCCGATCTCACCGAACTTGGAAGAACGCCGGTAGCTGTTATATCAGCTGGGGTAAAATCCATCCTGGACGTTGGCCGGACCCTGGAGTATCTGGTGAGAGAGCGCCGATGAGCATTCATAGACGAGAAACATCCTAGAAGGAGTTGTCGGACAAGGATGACACTTTCTATGTGTGACTGTAATGATGATACAAGTGATTACAATATCAGAGCGAAAGGAGCATTTATTAGGAAAACTGTACAATTCGGAGGAGGCTCTAGCACCCTGTCGGGACGCCTCTAGTCTGGATACATGGAGGCATACAGGCTCCGTATGGTATCTTGTGACACCATTTGCGCATAGATGTTGCAACTGGGCTTCTAGATCCGGCTATCTAAGTTGGCGCCCCAGTGGGTTCCATAAATACTAGATCGGCAATAAATCTGTTGATGGGGCAGCCATGGAAATGTGACAATATTGTGGGGGCTCCTGTGACCCCCTTGTGTGTGCGGCCGAGCATTATCCTGCTGGAAGCCACCATGAGAGGAACACATGTGGCTGCAGGATGTCCTCAACATATCGCTGAGCTGTCATTGTTCCTCCTACCACTACTAATGGGTGACCGACTGTGGCATGCGATGGCCCCCAGACCATCACACCAGCAGGGGGCAGTGTGCCACTCAACAGCAAAGGCAGGATTGAGGCGCTCAACTCTAGGCCTCCATGCTCAAATATGAATGTCACCAATTCCCAAACAGAACCTAAAAACTATACGGCTCTAACACCTAGCAGTCCATGTTTCTCGTTCATAACTCCACTGGACATGAAGGTGATGGTGTTGGATGTTAATAGCAGTACACGTAACAGGTGGTGGGACACCAAATTTCCATCTGCTAAATGCCTGGAAATGGTGTTGCTAGACATAGGGGTTTTTAAGGATGATGCCACCTGTCTCTGGATGGCGGACAATGAAATTTTTGGATCTGCTTATGTCAAATGATCCTCTCTACTGGTGGTCGGTCGGGAGGTCCTGAGCCCGGTCACCTTGTGTGCCCCCATCCACTGGTCCCAACACTCTCTAAAAGTCTGGTCAGACGCTCCTCTCTACCGGTGGTCTGTAGGGGGCGTCCTGAGCCCGGTCACCTTGTGTGCTCTCACACAGCCACTGGTCCCAACACCTCTTAAAAGACTGGGTAGATAATCCTCTCTACTGGTGGTCTGTCGGGGGGTCCCGAGCCTGGTCGCCTTGTGTGCCCCCATCCACTGGTCCCAACACCTCCTAGCATTCTGGTCAGATACTCCTCTCTACTGGTGGTCTGTAGGGGGTCCTGAGCCTGGTCACCTTGTGTGCCCTCACACATCCACTTGACCAACATCCCCTAACAGTCTCGTCAGATGGTCCTCTCTACTGTTGATATGTAGGGGGTGTCCTGAGCCCGGTCACATTGTGTGCCCCCATCCACTCGTCCCAACACTTCCTAACAGTTTGGTCAGATGCTCCTCTCTACTGTTGGTATGTAGGGGGCGTCCTGAGCCTGGTCACCTTGTGTGCCCTCACACATCCACTTGACCAACATCCCCTAACAGTCTCGTCAGATGGTCCTCTCTACTGTTGATATGTAGGGGGTGTCCTGAGCCCGGTCACCTTGTGTGCTCCCATCCACTGGTCCTAACACCCCCTAACAGTCTGGTCAGACTGTCCTCTCTACTGGTGGTCTATAGGGGGCGTCCTGAGCCTGGTCACCTTGTGTGCCCTGACACATCCACTGGTCCTAACACCCCCTAACAGTCTGGTCAGACTGTCCTCTCTACTGGTGGTCTGTAGGTGGGGGTCCTGAGCCCGGTCACCTTGTGAGCCCTCACACATCCACTGGATCAACACCCCCTAACAGTCTGGTCAGATGCTCCTTTCTACTGTTGGTATGTAGGGGGCATTCTGAGCCCGGTCACCTTGTGTGCTCTCACACAGAAACTGCTCCCAACATCCCCTAACAGTCTGGTTAGACGCTCCTCTCTAATGGTGGTCTGTAAGGGGGTCCTGAGCCCGATCGCCTTGTGTGCCCCCATCTACTGGTCTCAACATCTCCTCACAGCCTGGTCAGACGCTCCTCTCTACTAGTGGTCTGTCAGGGGTGTCCTGAGCCCAGTCACCTTGTGTGCCCTCACACATCCACTGGACCAACAGCCCCTAACAGTCTGGTCAGATGCTCCTCTCTACTGGTGGTCTGTAGGGGGCGTCCTGAGCCCGGTCACCTTGTGTGCCCTCACACATCAACTGGGCCAACAACTCCTAACAGTCTGGACAGACTCTCCTGTCTACTGGTGGTCTGTGGGGGGTCTTGAGCCCAGTCACCTTGTGTGCCCCCATCCACTGGTCCCAACACCCCTTAACAGTTTGGTCAGATGCTCCTCTCTACTGGGGGTCTGTCGAGGAGTCCTGACTCCAGTTCCCTTGTGTGCCCCCACACATCCACTAGTCCCAACACCTCCTAACAGTCTGGACAGACTCTCCTCTCTACTGGTTGTCTGTAGGGGGCATCCTGAGCCTGGTTACCTTGTGTGCCCCGATCCAGTGGTCAACAAACAAGAGCTACACTACACGAAAAAAATGGTCTCTGTTGGCAAAACCCAGTGTCTACTCGAACCACAACTCTAATCATTTACATACGTACCTGAGAAGTAACTGTGTGCGAAGTTTAGCAGAAAAATTTATTTTTTTACCAATAAGGGCATTTACCAGGGGGGTCTTAAAGGAATTTTCTTATAACATGGTTTATACCTGTCATGGAAACACCCTGGCCATGCTTCAGTTACAATGTGTATGGCAGTGGATGTCCACCAAGTGCACCACCCCTCCATTCACTTCAATGGGACCTCTAGGGGTAGCTGAAGTGAATATATCAGCGGTGCACATGCACAGCCACCTGCTGCCATTCACTTCGTTACTGAGCTGTGGCCAGGATGTCTGCATGGCAGGAAAAAAACCTGTTGTGAGAAAACCCCTTTAAGAATTACAAGAATGGCAGATAGGAACCAATCAGAGCTCAGCTTTTATTCTGCCAACCTCACTGAAAACATAAAACATAAACTCTGATTGGTACTATGGAAAACATGGCCACACTGCCCCATTTTCCCCTTTGTTTATACTCAACAAGGTCTTGATTGTTGCGGGACAGTCCCGCTAACCAGACCCGAAAAAGTTTGAGCTTATGCAAATTTGATTTAAAAAAGGTGTTCCTATAATTTGTGGGTGGTGCTTAAACATGCAAAATGTTCTTTTCTGCCCCTAGTGGCCAACTGTACATACAGAACTACCTCTGTAGAGTACAGATTACAACCTATAAGTATAGAGTCATTGATTTCACCATATATACAGCTGTTTTGGGCTGTCAAATTTGGATGTCATGCCTCTTTGGAGGGAGATATTGGGGGATCGTCATTGTTACCTATCTTGGAGTAGGACCTCCTTATTTCCGTATCTCTTCCTCTTTCTTGCAATGACAGGAGACTCAAGGAGTCTGCGTTTCCACATTTGGAGATTCCAGAGACTTCCCGGCTTTCTTCACCACACGCAGTGGCTTCTTGGCCCCGTATCATGTCAGTAATGAGCAGGAGGCTGCGCAACTTATTGGTAAGATGGTACAATTTACGCCATAGAAGAGGTTGTACAGGAATGGAAAAACATGGCTGGTTTCATTCAAAAACAGCACCACACTTGCCCACAGGTCGTATATGGTATTACAGCTCAGCCCCATTCACTTCAATGGAACCATGTTTTTCTAATGGGTGTTACATTGGTTATTGTCAGTGCAGGTTATTACCGCTGACTCCCAAAATATTTCGCATCTCTGACCCAACAAAATACACACGTTAACTTTTATAAAGGTGGGTTGAGAAACAAGAAAGAACGTAGACTGGACAGTATCGTAGAATTTATGAGTCACTAGTAAACGGCCACTTTATTAGAGACCCCATTTAGTAGTGCGTTGGGCCTCCTTTGACCTTCTGAACTGCTGCAATTCATCGTGGCGTCCATTCACCGTGTGGGCTAAGAAAACATTCTGATGCAGGGAAGCATCTTTAGCTTCCTTGCAAATGGAGAAGAAGGACAGGCTCCCCATGTTGGAGCTGAGGATCTTCCCCGATCCGCTGGAAAAACCGCAGGGGCGCAGGGAGACACCTTTTGTTTCCTTGTGTCTAATATGGAGCAGAAGGAGAGACATCCCTACCGCATGTAGGTGAGAGCAACCCCCAAATAATTCAGTATAGAGCGACCCACCGTGCCAGGTACCCGTTCACACTACAGGCATTAGGATCACCACACAGAGGTACGTGATTGTGCGGGGTGCATCTAGGCTAAGCCGTTCTACTTTAATAATTTCTTGGGGAGAGACACCTACCTCTTTCCTCCTCCGGAGTATACCCAATTTCCAGGACGGGTGACATATAGATAACGTGGGCTATAGGGCCGTATTGTCCCTGTGTTTCCTCCCAACCTCTGAGCTTCTGCCTGTCATTTCTGTAAGTGAATGATACCTGGAATTGCCTGTTTATTCACGTAAAGTCTTACTGGGCCTCAACCGCTCCTGACGATCCAAAGTACGACACACATGTCTGTGTTATTACTACGCCGCATTGTTTAACGGTGTGTGCGAATGCTGGCGTCACGACATGATATATACTACTACCCCCCTCATCCCTTTATTGGCACTCCCAGCCAGAGCAGTGTCGAAGCTTGGCTACACTGGCCTTGGCAGCGTATCATCCCTACGGGACAGAGAATGGTGTCACCGTGACACATCCCAGCTCTTCACGTTAGCCAGGTGCCCAGGGTCACCCCTCTGGGGTGTTACACCATTACTTGACTTCCACCAGCCTAACAGGACAGGTTCATCGATTCATGCTTCTTGCACCGTTTTTCCCTCCACCACCCCCATAAGCATGGTGCAATAGAAATCGGGATTCATCTGATGTCTTTCCACTGTGATACAATTTTTGTGCTCTTTTGTCCACCGCCTTTCTGTTTCTCTTCGACACAATAGTGCTGGAACTGGCTGTCCGCTGTTATAGCCCATCCGTGCGGAACAATGAGCTGTGCGTTTCGGACACCTTAGTTGGAGCTCCAGCATTGTATACGGCTGCTTTTGACTGTGCAGCCTGTTCATCACAATGATTCCTGACATCCTCCTCTGACCCCTTTCAGTGACAAGTTGTTTCTTACCACAGGATCCCCCTTTCGCTGGATGGCTTCCTCGATCGCGCCATTCTCTGTATACTCTCCACACCGCTACATGAGAAAACCTCACCAGGTTGGCATTGAATTCCCGGCCCCGGCTAGTCTAGCACCGATGACCCGGCCTTGTTGGAAGTTACTGAGATTGCTTGATTTTCCCATCTAATGTGGATTCACACCGAAACTGATCCACAGATTGCCACGTGATTTTATGCTGCTCTCCGGGGGTCACGGCTCTAATTTCCATAAGGGAACCTCTGACTGTGAAAGGGCCTGGGGCTCTAATAAAGTGGCCATCAGTGTATGCCCAGGTACCATCCCCACTAGTCATCTACATTATGTCTTATCCTTCTTCCACAGCCAGTTCCCTGGAGCTCAGACTGGGCAGCGGCGTCCTAATCGCCGTCCCTATTCCAGAAGAATATGCTGCGTCTGGCCAGATGATAGAAAAAGCCATTCAGCAAGCACTGGCAGAGGCCAGGTAATGGGCACATCCAGGGGCATGACTACAGGGGTGCAGAGGTTACAGCGAGGGGATGGCTGGTGGGGCATGAGCCAGGGAGTGCCAACAAGACTCCCTTTCTTGCCAAGGTGAAGGAAAGCCACACCCAGCCCTGGTACCCGAGGGGACCTAATGTCAGTGGACACCACTGCTACAATTAACATGTGATACGTTTTTACTTACTTCATTTTCTAAAGTCTGTCTATCTTCAATATCAGGATGCAAGGCATTGTGGGAAAAGAAGTGACCCCATTCCTGCTGCGCAGAGTAAATGAGATAACCGGAGGGAAATCTCTAGATTCCAGTATCCTTGATTAATTGGGGTCATTTTTGGTGCATTTAATTAACTGATTAATTAAGCCAATCAGTCTGCCTTACATTTCCATGGCCTATATGTTTTATATCCCACAATCATTGGACTACCTCTATGTATAACTAGAGTCCTTCCCCACCCAAAAAGCATATTACAGGGTCTCCCACTGCTAAGAGACTTGGTAATCCCCTGAGAAAATCAACAGCCAGTGCGCAATTTCCCTGCAGCGCCCCCGTAGGAATAATTGTGCATGACATTCCTCTTATTGAAGTCATACAGAGCACGATGTGCCGGGTCCTCCAGACAGGAGGACACACTTTATAACTGCTTTCTACTCCATCTGTTACATGAGGGTCCTGAACCAGAGACCCCCCAGTTAGCAGTAGAATGGGCCTGGAGCAGTCCCTCCTCTTCAGTTCATTTCCCTACAGACACTGGGAAAATGTTGGATATTTAGCTTTAACAAACAAGGAGTGAAGCTATTCTTCTGGGTGTTTCCTTAATGATCTTCAAGATATCGCTCTGATAAAAAATAATGCTGAGGTTGGGAGTCGTATCGCTGTAGCCCTGAGCAAGATTCGAAAACCTAAAGGAGGAGGAAGAAAAGAATTACACGATCACCACAGATCAGAGGGCAAGACAGCGGACTCCAGGCCAGTGAGTTCACATACACTGTTACTGCATAGGATAGCATCTATCTATCTATCTATCTATCTATCTATCTCATATCTATCTATCTATCTATCTATCTCCTATCTATCTATCTATCTATCTATCTATCTATCTATCTATCTATCTATCTATCTATCTATCTATCTATCTATCTCCTATCTATCTATCTATCTATCTATCTATCTCCTATCTATCTATCTATCTATCTATCTATCTGTCTAT
>CM069406.1:7820283-7947783 GCA_035609135.1 Eleutherodactylus coqui
TCTATCTATCCATCTCATATCTATCTCTATCTATCTCATATCTATCTATCTATCTATCTATCTATCTATCTATCTATCTCATATCTATCTATCTCATATCTATCTATCTCATATCTATCCATCTCATACCTATCTATCTATCTATCTATCTATCTATCTATCTATCTATCTATCTATCTATCTATCTATCTATCTATCTATCTATCTCATATCTATCTATCTCCTATCTATCTATCTCATATCTATCTCATTATCTATCTATCTATCTATCTCATATCTATCTATCTCATATCTATCTCATATCTATCTATCATGTTTCCTCCGAAAATAAGACCCTGTCTTATATAAAATTTTGCCCTAAAAGAGGCACAGGGTCTTATTTTCAAGCGTCGCAGTGATTGGCTGAGCTGTGGCGCTCGAGAACCAATCAGAGCAATCGCTTGCAGGAGGCGGGGTTTACAAACCCTGCTACCAGCAAGCAGTCTTCTGTCAGCGCTGAGAACTGCAAAGAAGCCTGCTGGAACTGCGGAGACTAACGGGGGAGACCCAGATAGAGCCTGCTAGGTAAGTATTGCTATTTTCTTTTTTATTACATGAAGTGTAGCTAGGGCTTATTTTCAGGGTAGGACTTATATTGCAAGCCTCCCGCCCCAAAATAAGTAAATAAAAAAATAGGGTATGGCTTATTAGATAGATTTCTATCTATCTAATCTGTTTCATATATATCGTTCTCTCTCATCTCACTTTCAAAATTGCAAGTTGAAGGCCTCATGCCCACGGCCATGGCGGACTCCGCCAGCGTAATATCGCAGCGGAGTCCGATAAGCTGCCCCACAAAGACCCCATACTTACCTCTCCGGATCCGCCGCGAGAATCCCATCCGGCAAGCTGGCATGCATGCGCAGTGCAGCGCATGACGAGCCGGCGGTGGGCAGTGACATGTAATCACGAGATACTTCCGCTGTGCTCACATCGTGTATCATGTGACTGACGGCTTCCATTGACTACAATGGAAGGCAACCGCGTGTTTTTCCGCAGCAAATAGAACATGCCGCGATTTCTTTCACGCTGCGGAATTCAATAAAACCTAATAGCTGCGGAATAACGATGTGGATTTCCGATGTGTGAAATGCGGCAGGAATCTGTTCATGGGCATTAGGCCTAAGAGTGTGACATTGGTCTGAGTATCTTGGACTGATATCACTCGCCCATGTGAAAGAGACATGAGATATATATACAGTGTTTCCCTGAAAATAAGACAGTGTCTTATATTAATTTTTGTTCAAAAAGGTTTAACTTTTTTACATGTATAGCTGCCTGGACACTTTTTAAATTGACTTTTTAAATTAACTGTTAGCAGGGCTTAATTTTGGAGTAGGGCTTATATTTCAAGCATCCTCAAAAAGCCTGAAAAATCATTTTGCATCCTCAAAAATTCTGGAAAATCATGCTATGTCTTATTTTCAGGGAAACGGGGTATAAGAGTGATCTGTCTTGTACATCTTTCTCTTATATCACTCTCATGTCTCCTGCTTCTCTCTCACTCGCCTCTCGTCTCTTTCATGTCTCTGTTTTGTCTCTCATCTCTTTTTGGTATCTCTCTCTCTCACTCGGCTCTTGTCTCTCTCTTGACTCTCTCTTTCATGTGTCCCTCTCGTCTCTCTCAGTTGTCTCTCTCTCTCCTTTCTCTCTCGTCTTTTGTCTCTTTTTCGCCTCTTTCATGTCTCTGTCTTCTCTCTCTTACTTTCTCCTCTCTCTCTTGTATTTGTCTTCTCACGGGCGTCACTTGTTTGCAGGTTGTTATCGGAGGCATCAATGTGGACTTCATTGCAAAATCATCTCAGGCCAGGATGGAGGTGCGTGTACACGTATGTAGCAGAGCTTCCCTTGTGGCCCCATGAAGGGCACTGAGGTAACACACGCTGTAGGGCCGTCCTGGCCGGCATGTTCTTCCGTGCAATGTAGCGTGTCACAGATCCATAGGCTATAATGGTTTAATCAGACCATGCATACACTCTGCTATGTTTACGCTATCACACGTTTCTGTGCGTTTTTTGTGGGATTTAAAAACGTAGCCCAGTTTACTTTTTTTAAACTTTGCAGTTGATGACAAACGTACGGCTGCATGTTACGGTAGTGGCCCACAGTAACGGGGCCCCTCCATAAAATTTGTCTAATTGTATTGTCAGTGTCTTCTGTGTTGCATGATTGATGTGTATTGCATGGCTGCAGCACTGTAGACTGTCTGGTATGTGAGATGTCTGTCTGGAAATGTATCTTTTGTTTTGTCATGTGACCTTGTCTTATATATATGGATGCAAGGTGCATGAGAAGAGAGTGGTCTTCTGGTCGGTGAGCTTGGAGCTTTTGCAAGGGAGTCACACAGAGGCCTTCAGCTCTGTGTGGTTGGGAATGGAAGAGGCCTGAGAGGAATTCGACGCCTACCCTGGGCCTGCTGTTACCAGGAGATGCCAGTGTTACCCATAAACACTGAAAGAGAGAGAGGATGAGGAGCCGCCATGCAACACACCCCTTTTACAAATGTGAGTGTTGACCAGTAGAGAGTTGGAGAGAAGAAAGAGTGGTTGCCGGGACCAGGACCACAGATGACAGGACTGTGGTTTCTCCTGTCTACCCGTGAATTCTCCCTGTCACACCACTATAAGTTTTGCCCTGTTTTCCCTGCTGGCGTGTATTACTGAACTGTACAAGTTATTGACATAAACAAGCTTCATTGACCGTTCCCGGTTTGGCTTTGAAAGTTAACTCCCCGGGTTTGGACTCTTTATTGCCAACAACTGGATTTACCGTAAAGGATGGGAGCGTTGGCGTCATCCGTGACAAAAAGGACTAAGGTAATCCACCACTGGGTTTCCCTATTGTCACAGCCCGCCCTCGGCCCCTTGGACGTGTCCCTGGTTACCCTCTGGCGGTAGAGCCACTGTGACAAGGCCCAGTCTCTACCCCGCTGTCTCCTAGGCCGTGGCCCGCTCCTCGGATGCTGTGTTACCACATGCTGAACGTACACATTGTTTGTGATCATGGGGGAAAAAAAGTGTTGAGCTACAAAACCCATACATGCATGAGGATTTTCGAGTCTGGACACGATTGTAATGACCCTTCATCTGGGGAAAGCATTAGTTCTGTACAAGCTTTCAGCTTTTTGATGTTGAGAATAAATTTTATGTATAAGCTGACAGCAAGCAGAGATCTTGAAAATGGTGAAGAAATACACAGTATGTTAGAAAGCTGTGAAACTTTTCACAGTCCAACAATGAACTTTCACTTATGCCATATCTCTTTTAGAAGACTAAATGTGCAATTTGCAGTGACTGTGGGGGGGGGGGGGGGGGGGGGTGGGGGGGACCAAGAACTTCTTGTTATAGTCAAACTTCTATTTAGTCGCCTCTCTAGTTCATTTCTCCCACCTTCCATACATTATTAGGTATAGTGTCATTAGCCATATCGATTCCACTGCAGAGGTGGTCTGAAATCGGAACAGGATCTATAGCTCATGCTATCGGCCCCTGCGGACAGGAAGCTTCTTGTAGTTCCTGCACATTAGATGCCGGTACTGACATGTTCTGACCAGCTGACAGGAAGGAGTCATCGATTCATGCTGCTTGACCCAAATTCTGACCTCCCATCAGCAACACAAATCTGGATCCATCTGACCCGGAGATGTTTTTCCACTGATCAGTGATACAAGTTTTGCGCTGTTTTGTCCTCTGGAGTCTCGTGTTTCTGTTTCGCTGAGAGGCAATAGCGCTGGAACGTCTGTTCTAGCCCATCCATGCTAAGGAATGACAAGATGTGTATTCGGAGCACCAGGGTCAGCTGCTCCTGACCGTGCAGCATCTGTTCATCAGAACTATTCCTGACATCCCCCCCTCTGACCCCTTTTGACGTTTATTTCACAGGATGCCGAATGTTTTTCTCGATCACGCGATTCTCGGTAACTCGCCACACTGCTGTACGAGGAAAACCCCACAATGTTGGCAGTGATAGCCTGACTAGTCTAGCACCGATGACGGGGCCTCGTTGGAAGTCGCTCAGATCGCTGCGTTTTTCCAACCAATGTGGATTCACACTGAGGGCTTTTTTCAAACGAGCGCAGGCGATTTTTAGTCCGTCTGTGTCACGGCAACAGCGAGGACCGAAAATTGCGTGGAATGGGCACACAAACTGCTGTTTATGCGTTCAGACGGCTCGGGCCTGGCAAGTATACTCTGAGCGCGGAATGCCATCGGGGCGCGGGGGAGGCAGTTTAGCTCTGCCTTCCCTTCCCACCCCCTCGCCAGCACTCGGCAAGACGAGGGGGCGGAAGCTAGTGTGCTAAGCTCCCGCCCCCTCCCATTGCAAACACCCGGAAAGGGGGTGGAGAGGAGGGAGGGAAGTGGGATGGGAGTATAGCAGACATTGCTGCTAAACTCTCACCTCCCTTCTCTGGCAGCTCCCTTAGGAGTCTATGGGAGCCGCCACTAATGTATTCCAGGACAGAAGATAGTTCCTGAACTATCTTTCCTAGCCAGTGTAAAAGCGCCCGGCCGCAATGTGCACTGTATGCGCTATTTTGGCCAGTCGGGCGCTTTTTCGCCACGGGAATACACCCATCTGATCCGATGCTTTGTAAATAAATGCATCAGATAGGGCAATGTATATAAAGTGCGGGCCGATATACGCTCATGTGAATTAAGCCAGAAACTAATCATGAAAAACATTGTCACGTGACTCCGGGGTCATGGGGAGAATTTCCATATAGGTAAACCCCAATCATGAGAGGGCCGGGGGTTCTATTGGCCAATTCCCCTTTAAGGTCTCATATAGGTAAACCCCAATCATAAGAGGGCCTGGGGGTTCTAATTGGCCATTCCCTTTAAGGTCTCATATAGGGAATCCCCAATCATGAGAGGGCCGGGGGCTCTAATTGCCATTCCCTTTAAGGTCTCATATAGGGAATCCCCAATCATGAGAGGGCCGGGGGCTCTAATTGGCCATTCCCTTTAGGTCTCATATAGGGAATCCCAATCATGAGAGGTCCGGGGGCTCTAATTGGCCATTCCCTTTAAGGTCTCATATAGGGAATACGCTGATTTTAACATGCAGTATGTTTCCAATTCTAGAATCCTCGGCTGCCCGGACACGAGGGATAGGGTGTGCGGAGATGAAGAAGTGACGCTTCCAGATCTTAGTAGAACTCGCTGTCAATAAATAGACTTTGTCGTAAAATCGTCTCCAGCCGACTGATCTCGCTTCACCAACCCATAAAGACGTTTCCATAAACTGTTACATAAAATAGGAAGTTTATTAAGATGATGAGAAACATAACCGACCGCCTAAAATGTCCTCAAAGCGCTTTATTTTTAACGATCGGCTCGCGTGGAACTCTGCTTTTTATTATGTGCCATTTGACGTCAGCGGAGAATCTTGCCCCGTGGGACCGCTGCTGGCCTGAAAAAGGGAAAATCCAGGACATTCTGATAATTCATTTGGCATTAAAGGGGTTTCACACACTGTACAGCAAATGGAGGTTAGGACTGGAGGATTAGTGCCCCTTAAGGGGTTTTCTGGGACCATTTTCATATTTTGACAATTAATATCAGTTCTCGTGTCCATTAACCTTACAATATCATGGTTTTCTTCTTTTCCATTCCACCATCCCAACTTCTGAAGGTGGTCAAGTGTTGCGCTTCTGCAGTCTTTTCACCTCTTCCTCTAAAGTCACATCTATAGCCTCTTCGCCCGTAGCGGTCAGATGGTACCTTGAATGAAATGTGTTTTTGGGGGCCACCACATCCCAGCAGTTACTATATAGATAGTACTGTCAAATCTGACAGCTCCATTTAAATGGCCCAACAGAGAGAGTCAACTCCCTCTCTCCTGAAATGTTCCCCGCCAATGGGATCATGAAGTTGCCATTCCGTTGTCATTGCTGCCTGGGATCTTGTGAAGGCTCCCAGGGTCTGTCATGGTTTTTTTTGCCAGGACTTGATAGGATGCATGCAGAAATACAATATTCTGCAATACTGAAGTATTGCACTATATTGTATTCTTGTCAGGCGGTTGCTGGTTCAAGTCTCCAATGGGAACTAAAAATAAGTGAAATAAAGTCTCTTTAATTATTACAAAAAAGGAAAAATATTAAAAGCTTTAAAAAACCCTTTTTGCCATTTTTAACATAAAAGTCTGATCTATTAAAATAATGTATTATTTATCACGCTCGGTGTAATTCACCGGGAAAACAATGGCAAGGTTAAAATTGCTTTTTTTTTTAGTCTCCAAAAAAATGTTACAAAAAGCCGTAAAAATGTTGTATGTACCCGAAAATAGTTTCAATAGAAACTACAGGCTGTTCTGCAAAAAAAAGGAGCCTCTATACATCAATGGAAAAATAAAAAAAGTTTTTTGGTGGCCAGAAGATGGCGATAGAAAGCGGTACAACAAAAAATCTATATAAGGGCTAATGACCACGGGCGTTCGTGAACGAAGGCAATGAAAGTCAATGGGCTTTCATTCTACCATGTGCACCAACATGTGGACAGCATTCACATACGCAAGAGAAATATATCACAGCGTGCTCTATTTCCCTGTATATGATACGCTGCTAGAGATGAGCGGGCACCCAAATGCTCGAGTCTGCATTATTCGAGTCCAGCTTTTCGTAAAATTCGAGAGCTCTACTTGAGTAACGAACCCCATTGACTACAATGGGAGACTCAAGCATTTTTGTATGTGGGACACCGGGTGCCGAACTTTTTTTCTTCTTCTCCTTCTCTCCTTCTCCTTCTCTCCCTCTCCTTCTCTCCCTCTCCTTCTCTCCCTCTCCTTCTCTCCCTCTCCTTCTCTCCCTCTCCTTCTGTCCCTCTCTTTCTTTCCCTCTCCTTCTCCTTCTCTCCCTCTCCTTCTCCTTCTCTCCCTCTCCTCTCCTTCTCCTTCTGCTTCTCTCCTTCTGCTTATCTCCCTCTCCTCTCCCTCTCCTTCTTTCCCTCTCCTTCTCTCCCTCTCCTTCTCTCTTTCTCCTTCTCTCCTTCTGCTTCTCTCCTTCTCCTTCTCTCCCTCTCCTTCTCTCCGCCTCCTTCTCTCCTTCTCCTTCTGCTTCTATCCTTCTCCTTCTCTCTTTCTCTCCTTCTCCTTCTCTCCTTATCCTTCTCTCCCTCTCCTTCTCCTTCTCTCCCTCTCCTTCTCTCCCTCTCCCTCTCTCTCATCAAGCTCGGCAGAGTATGTTTGCTTAACTCTATACGCTGCCCATACACTATACATTACATACAGCGTTTCCATATGCATCCTTACTCTGAACAGAGCAGGGAATTAGAAAAAAAAAATACTGCACATGTTCGTGACGCCAGATCCTCGGACATGCGCATTAAATACTTCAATTGAAAAGTACGATATGTCCTCAAAAGACAATCCCTCTGATCGCTATGTTGGCGGAAAAATAAAGAAGTTATGTTTTATCGAAAGCGGGAAAAAATGGAAAAAACAAATGAATAGAGCGCAAAACTGCCCACTAAAACCAAAGTGATCGTGTGGATATGGAGACGTTCGTAGTCACTGCATGTTTACGCGGCAGGAATCTATGGGACCTTGTCGGCTTCTGTTTTTTGCGCATGTGACAATACGCAGTAAATGCGTGCAGCTTTAATCCGTGCTACTTATTTCACTGATTGAATCTGCATACGCTCGTGTGAATGAGCCCCAGGGATGCCAGAAGCTTGTGGTTAAAGGGTGCACTCATTTTACAGTCAGTCTATTGTTCTCTATTGTCAGCCATTCATGACGACTATATATTCTTCCACAGGGTGACAGAGAATCCCTGCCGCCACATCACTAGTTTATCTCTGATTTCCAGTTCTGATTTCTGGCTTTTGCCATTGCAGTTTGGAGGACAGACTAACCCGGGGCAGGTCCACCAGTCGTTTGGCGGTGTGGGCAGGAACCTGGCAGGTAAGAAGGGGCATGAATACTCACATCTTGGCACCCTAAGGACTGCTTATGTATTGGCCCATACTCCTAATCCTGAGGGCTCATTCACACGGGCGTATGCAATTTTCGGTTTGTGAATACGCAGCGTTTTCACGGACCGAACGCCACATATTTCCTGCGCATCAGACCCCGCTTTCTTTTGCTCATGCATCAACAGTGCGGCTCATGCGCACAAAAAGAAGCTGCAAGTCGGCCATTAATTTCATGCGTAAATATGAATGTATCATGCCATTGACTTTAATGGCGCACTTCAGTCCGTAATGTGCGCCAAAATACGATATGCTGCGATTTTTTTTTCATGGACATAAATACACGGTTCTAAATATCCCATCAATGGGGATTCAGCGCTGCGTATTACACGCGTAATAAATACGCATATAGATATGCCCCTTTGTGAATGAGCTCTTAGGGTCAGGATAAGTGAGCCGTCACCTCTCTGCCTGCGTCGGAACGTCACAGCTTAGGGCGGCTTCACAGAGCGCCATTCGCTTCACTCACCCTTTCCGTTCCAGGATACCATCTGAATTGCCAAAAATGGCGTTCGGAACTACAGGGTGGGCTACGGAAAAGTAGCCCGCCTCTGATCCCAGGACAAAACTCTTATGAGAGCCGTCTAAAGGAAAGTCTGTCTTTCTTGGCCATGGCAACCAATCAAATTGTGGCTTTCATTTTACCACAGCAGTATAAGAAACGAAAGCTGCGCTGTGATTGGTTGCTGTGGACAAGAAAGACAAGACTTACCTTTAGGGATCCTTCATACTGGCGAAATCGCGTCTTTTTTAGCTTTTGCAATGCTTTTTCCTGAGAATAATCGCGCATCGCTGTCGCCCGCGATTTTATCGCGTGAAAGTCAATAGGAGTTTCTAATGTTAAAATCGTATCACGCGAAAATTGCAAGTTCGATGAAAAGGAAGCTCTACAGTACAAGCGATCAGAATATCGCAAGTTCAAGTCCCCTGTGGGGGCTAAATAAAAAAACTATATTGCACTTTGCTTTACACTTTTAAGACCTCTTTCCCATGAGCGTTGCGATCTTTACCTGCCCGCACGAAAATCGCATGAATGCGAAAAAGCCGTGACCAAGTCGTGATTAAATCTCGCGTTTTCTCGCTCATTCACCCGGCCGGGTTCGGCGCATATCCCAGCTCCCCAAAAATGTGAATAAAAAGTGATTAAAAAGATATATGGACCCCAAAAGGGTGTCAATAAAAAACAAGCCCTCATACGGCTAAGTCAATGGAAAAATTAAAAAACTATGGCTCTTGAAAGGCGTAGACCAAAAAACGAAAACTAAAAATCTCAAGTCCGGAAGGGGTTAAAGAGGTTTTCTAGAACCTCAATATCTCAATAATTTGGGTAATTAATATCGGATCAGTCGGGGATGCCCACCCATGGGGAGGGCCGCGGCTTCTTCTTAGTGACACCACGTTCATTGGTCACATGAGAGAAGCTCTGGAGCTGCTATAGCAGGCACAGCGGCTATGAAATGTACAGCGCCGTACCTGGTGTGCAGTAAGATGGCAGCGGCGCTCACCTGAGTGTGACGGACCCCACCCATCTGAGGATAGGGTCAATATGTTAGTCCCACAAAACCAGGTTAACATTGATGTGTTCTGTTCCTCCTCAGATTGTATGAGCCGTCTCGGTGTCAGACCCCTCTTCATCTCCGCTGTAGGGCAAGATGACCTCTCCGATTCCGTCTTCCGCTACTGCTCGCACATGGTGAGTCCGTCACTACTAATCTATTACCAGGAGCTCTGTATATGTTACTGGCCCTGCTCTGGGGTACATATAATGTGTTGTATTACCTTCATTACATTTTTTGTATTCAACGTCTAGAACTTCCACCATTGTGTTTTGGGTTCTGTTTTTGCAGCGTTCACCAATTGGTAAAAATATCCAAATATGTTTTTACTATTTTTGCACAATAAAAACAAGTTTTTAAGGAAAAACAATTGACTGCATCTCCACAATCTAAAGCCCCATTTAGACGGGACGAATGTCGGGCAAACGATGCCCGACACTCGTCCTGCACAGAAGCTTGTATCGCCGGCTCACTGCAGTGCGGCAGGAGCAGATTTCAGTTCTCGCCCCCCCCTATTCAGTTAACATAGTGGCCGTTCAATACTGAACGGCTGCTATTTACACTGCACTGACATAGTTAAACTCATCGCTCATCAATTATGGGGGGAGCGAAAACTGAAATCTGCCTCAGCCGCCCCGCTGTGAGCCAGCGATACAAGCACAGGAGCTAGTATGTGCGGGGACGAGTGTCATGTATCGTAGGCCCGACATTCGTCCCGTCTAAATGGGGCTTAAGATTCAGAACATTTTTTATTTTTATGATAATGTGACAGCGTGTTTTTTGCGGAAGAGGTGATGAGCTGAAGTTTTTATTTGTACCATTTTGAGCTTCATGTGACTTTTGAATTGCTTTTTTTTAGTTTTTTGGGAGGCAAACAAAAGAAAAATAGCAATTCAGGCGTTACTTTTTAAAATTATTTTCACAGCGTTCACCATGCGAGATAAATAACAACATATTGTCACCATCTGGCTCGTTACGAACGCAGTAATATCTATTATGTTGCTTTTTTTTTTTAAATTGGAGGTATTTTATCCATTCATAATGTATTTTTGTGGGGAAAAATGTGTTTTTTTACACTGATTTTTTTTTATTTCAATGAAACCTTATTGAACTTTTTTGACGCCATTTTTAGTCCCTTAAGGCGGCTTTAATATGTGATCGCTCTATTACTAGGATAGTACACCGCATTACTTATATACTGCATTATACTATGCCTCTAACAGCAGCCTATCAGACTCTGCTAGAGGCTGGTTCCAATAGGCTGGGTTACATGGCAGACATGGAGGGCTTTGCCAGGCTTCTAGCTGCCATTGGAACCCATTGGTACCTAAAGATCACCTTGCACAGTACTGTTGGGTGCTGAGGGGTGACAGGTCATCTGCTTACATTCTGCAGTTACTATTAACTGTGGCATATAAGGGGTTAAACGGCCAGGATCTGAGGTTTCTTCCCTCCTGGCTGTTAGAGCAGGAGCCGGGCTGTCAGTAGTCAGCCAAGCCACCGCCTTACAAGATGTATGTGTATGCTTAAAGCCCATCAATGAAAAGACATATTGGCCGTCACTAAGGGGTTAACCAACAGCTAGGTTATTGTGGCTAGTAGGAATATTCTTGTCTTGCAGGATATGAGCGGGGTCGCACATCTTGAGGGTCACCATACGGCCACTTACTGCGCAGTCATCTCCGGCAGTGGAGAACTGAGCCTTGGACTGGGAGACATGGAGATTCACCAGCAGATCACAGAGAAACATGTAAGGGTTTGTGGCGTTCATGTTACTGAGCCCCGTGTGAGCCGTCTACAGTCGCCTTCTGGAGACGTTCGTTTTATCTCCCCTTCCTCCTTAACTTAGACTAGGGAGACTGCAGAAACGGGGAGAGAGGCGGGATTAGAGTAAGAACACCGCCCCTTCTAATTATCACACTAATCACAGAATCAAGCCACACCTATTTCGATAAGCCACACCCCTTTCAAACACAGCAGGGAAAGCATGGAGAAAACCGGGCTGTGAAAAGTCCCCAATTTTGTGACAACTTTCTACTAGTCTGTTGGAGGGCAGTTATCAGCCGGGCATCTGTTGTGGTGGAGGAATGGCACAAACTTGGGCACATAATAATAATAATCTTTATTTATATAACCGCCAACATATTCCGCAGCGCTTACGTAAAATTTACAACTTTTTACATTTTTATACCAGTCTCACGGCTTTTCTAAAGAGGAGGCGGAGCTTGGAGAAAGGGGAGGGCCTCTGCAGACCAACAAATTTACTCTAAAAAGCCATAAAATGGTGCCAATTATAGTGTATATCCATGGCGGCTCATCATGACCCCTTACCCTTTTTGCCCCCTGTATTTAAGAGTAACCTAGGATTGATGATAACATTAAAGGGGCTGTACTAGAATTACAGGTTATCCACCATCTACAGGGGATAACATGCTGATTGGTGGGGGTCTCACTGCAGAGACCCCACTGATTCTGAGAGCTGGGATCCCGTATCTTCTGTCCTCCTCACTGTGGGCTTACTGCACCCCCTGCAGTGAGGAGGAGACTGAATGGAGAGGCGGTCATACAAGCGTGCTGACACTCCATTCGAGATCCCCGAGTGACACCCACCTGGGTATTTCTATCAAGTCCCATTGAAATGAATGGAGTGCTGACTACGCATGCTCGGCCAGTGCACCATTCATTCTGATGTTACTGCGGGGGGAGAAGTAACCTCACAGGCCGAGGGGGGCACAGGATCCTCGAGATCGGCAGGGGTCTCAGCCGTTAGATCTCCACCAATCAGAAGTTTTCCCCTATCCTATTTATACGGGATAAATTGGGATCCTGGTACAGCCCAGGGGCGTAACTATAGAGGATGCAGGGGATGCGGTTGCACCCGGGCCCAGGAGCCTTAGGGGGCCCATAAGGCCTCTCTTCTCCATATAGGGAGCCCAGTACTAGGAATAAAGCATTATAGTTGGGGGCCCTGTTACAAGTTTTGCATGGGGGCCCAGGAGCTTCAAGTTACGCCTCTGGTACAGCCCATTTAAAATGGCTTGTCCAGTGACGATAGGGGACCCTAAAAGAGTGGACGGCATTAAAACAACAAACATATATTCGCCTTATTGATGTACCCCATCTGCTTCCTGATAACATGGGCATTAGGGGTTTTTTGCCCCCTTTGGACAATCTAATCTCCAGGGTATTACTGTCAAATGTTACGTTAAAGGGGTTGTGCCAAGGTGTAAAGTTATCCCCTACCCACAGAGGGTTGCTGGGGGTTCAACCACCGAGACCCTTGCCCAGAGGCATAACTTCTGGGCCCCAATGCAAAACCTGTAAAAGGGCCCCCAACTATAATGCTTTATTCATAGTACTGGGCTCCCTATATGGAGAAGAGAGACCTTATGGGCCCCCTAAGGCTCCTGGGCCCAGGTGCAACCGCATCCCCTGCACCCACTATAGTTACACCAGTGCACCTTGCTCATCAGTAGATCAAAGGTTCCAAGGGTCCCCACATACATGGAGTGGTGTTTGCGCATGCACGCTGCTGCCCCATTCATTTTAATGGGAGCGGTGAAAACTGCCAAGTACCAGCGCTCGGCCGTCTCAGCTCTCCCATTGCAGTGAACGGAGCAGCAGCGCACATGCGCAACCTTAACGCCTTTCATGAGGGGACCCTCGGGACCCCTGTTCTTGGGTTTGCTGCGGGTCCCAGTAGTCGGATCACCTAGCCTGTGCACAGGGGCTACTTTATATCTCGGCACAACCCCTCTAAGGCACGCTCACACTTAGCAGAATTAGTGTGGCTATTCTGCAGCAGGAAATCCGCATTAATTTCAGCGCCAAAAACACATCAAGATCCGCCCTGTCTGCAGCATGATTCACTCCTTCAACTGACAGAGTGAATCATACGGATCCGCATCAAAAACCGCAAAAAAACGGTGTCGATGTTGACGCGGATTGACCGTAATCCGTAACTTGTAAACACATCACAGCGATCTCCACTTATAAGAACAGGTCAAAGTGCGCAGCTTTTTGACACAGTTTTTGATGCGAATTGACACCGCTGAAATGACTCCCGTTCTTTGTCCAGCTCCCATAGGAGTCTATGGAAGTCGCCGCCATATATTGGGCAGAGGATAGTTCCAGAACTATCTTTCTGCCCGCCGTTTATGCGTCGGCGCGTATTTCGGTCTTGTATGTTCCATTTTTCACGGTCCGACGTATTTACACGCTGTATATTCGCCCGTGTGAACTCATGCCTCAGATGGTCGCATATATCAGCCGGCCGTAGAAATGCGCCGTTTATGCGCTCGGGTGAAAGCGCGCTCACGCAGACTAAACACTGCCCATCTGATCCGTAAAGATGAAGCAGATCTTGGAGTATAAAGGGTTACAGACGCTCCACAAAGAGTTCACTAAGTCCTCCGGTGATGAGGCGATGCTGAGGGTTATTGTTACCCACCATGGAAAGAGTGAGGAGAGGGATCGTGGGAGGTCAGGAGATCGGCGAAGATTATAACAGGGCTTAGCGCTATTATAAATACTGTTTGTGTTTCCTATCAACGCGCTGTAGGTCCTGAATGTGGCCGCCCCCCTCCCGAGTCTTGTTACCACCAATAGTCCCATAGTGAGATCTTAAAGCGGTTGTCCAGGATAGGTCATCAGTAGTTGATTGGCTGGGGTCTGATGCTTGGGATCCCCCCAAACAGCTGATTCCTAGGCCTGCTGTCATTGTGGTCTGGGCTGGGAGCATTATAAATCTCACTTATTCCTGTAGTATAAATTTAAAGGGATTGTACAGGATGAACAAACATGGCTGTTTTCTTAAAAAACACAGTGCCACCTCTGTCCACAGGTTGTATCTGGTATTGTACCTCAGTTCCATTCCCTTCAAAAGAACCGAGTTGCAAAACTGGCCACAACTCGTGGACAGGTGGGCGGCTGTTTTCAGAAGAAAGTAGCCATGTTTTTTTCTATAATTCTCTACAATCCCTTTAATGACAATGGTTGTCCTGTTGTAAACTAATGACTGTCAGGCTGGGTCATCAATAGTAGATCAGAAAATCTGTCCATGAGTTCTGAGTGTCGCCCGAGACCTCCACTGATCAGCTGTTTTTTGGGCCAATGAGCTTGTGCACTGAGCTGATTTCTGCAGGAAGCAGACAGCTCTGTTCTCTCTGCAGTGGCCAGGCTTGGTATTGCAGGCTAAGTTGCCATTGAAATGAATTGCCTGCAATATCAAGCCTGACCACTACAGTGGGAACAGAGCTGTCTGCTTCCTGCAGAAATCTGCTCTGAGCATGAGTACAGCAGCTAATTCGTGGAGGTCCCAAATGATGGATCCCCACCAATCTACTACTGATGACCTATCTTGAGGATATGCCATCAATAGTTTACAGCTAGACAACCCCTTTAAGGAATTTCTCCAACCTAAATTTATTTTTAGAAAAATCAGATTATTGAGGTTCATCCTCAATAATCCGCAGAGTGGTGTGCAGTAAGGGTCCCGATCCTGAAGTGCCAATCCACAAAGCATGTCAATCAGCGCTCGTTTATAATTGTCTTAGACGAGTCGAGAATCGCTGGTATGGGGTTATACTCCCATTACTCCAAGTACTTGTTCCTATGGTACATCACATGGAGATGTGCAGCCGGACAGTCAGCATTTTTATGCTTACTAAAAGGCAGCAATCAGTCGACAAACGAGCGTTTACCTATTAATTGGCTGATGGTTATTCCCTTTACATGTCTTAATGATCAGGCCAATCTTCAGGTGTAGATATGTGCCAGATAATTGGATCGTGCAAAAGGGCTAAACTGCTGTTATGGCGCTGTTCTGTAACTAAATGATATGGAACAAGCTCCGCCCATTAATCTCGCCTCCCACCCATCACGGAATTTGTAGGACAGTCCCGGATTTGGGACACTGGCCCGCAGTGCCAGGTGGCAGGAGGCTTGTCACACCTGGTAGTTCCGCACCGGGGTCAGAGGCCAGCGCTGCTGTAATCAGTGCAACCCCTGACCTCTTCCCCAGCATCTGTGTTCCTGCATACAGACCGCTGGCACAGAGGTCAGAGGTTACACTGATTACAGAAGCGGAGCCTTTGTTAAATTTTTGTTGGGTGGCTGGAAGTCCATTTTCAGAGTCCATATTAAGACTGGGGCTACTATTGGGGGTCACAATTTACTATCCAGGTTACTAACAGGGGTCACTATTACTACTGGGGCCACTGTGGGGGACACTATTACTACAGGGGCCACTATGGGAAACACTGTTACTTATGGAGCCACTGTGGGGGGCACTATTACTACTTGAGCCACTGTGGGGGTCACTATTACTACTTAGACAACTATGGTGGTCATTATTACTACTGGGGGTCACTAATGAGGGCACTATTACTACTCACATTGAGACTAAACGGGGCTAGGCCCCCACTCCACAAGGGCCCATAGTGTGCATTCGTGACTTGTATCCCTTTGGTTTTGCTACCATGTTACAGACCTGTTGCAGGCACATTTTATGAACTTTTGCCCATGACTCAGTGTCACCTAAACGTGATCCCCGGAGCGTAGGAGGCCTAAATATCTGACCTAAGAACCACCTGAAAGATGCATTAGGTCAAACCACATGAAGCCTAGACCAAGATTGAAACTCCCGACAAGATGCACCTCATTAGGAAAATTCTCAATATCCTTCTGTAATACCTTTACTCTCCACCAGGTGTCTCGGTTTGCAGACCATCTCTGCAAGTCTCGACTATTGTGCCTAGATGGGAATGTACCTGTATCAACCATTCAGTATGTGTGCGAATTCGCCCGTCAGAACGCTGTGCCAGGTCAGTGTGCCAAGATAACTGGCAGATACTGCTATCGAGGGGAACACATTCCAGCTCGGAAGCGGTGCAGGCAAAGACTTGCTGCAAATTGTCCTCTACGGGCTCCACCCTGGAAGTGTTTATTACATTATCAGATGTGAAGTACTCAGGACAGATGCTAATTAAACATTCTGCTTATTAACCCCTTCCCGCTGCCGCATTTTTAGCTTTTACTTTAATTTTTATTTCTTTCCTCTCGATTTTCCAAAAATTATAGCTTTGTTATTTTAACCAACAATATAGACTCATTGTCTGAAACAATGCCCCCCCCCCCCCCCCCGTAGAAGTTGTCGGAAGGAAGAAAGCTTTGTGTGACTGTAACGGGGATATAAGTGACTCCAATATCAGAGCAAAAGGAGAATTTATTGTGGAAAACTGACCCCTTGTAGGGAGGCTCTAGTACCCCGGTGTACCGCCTCTAGCTTGGATACATGATGTGATACGGGCAGGCATGGAGGCTCTAGTACCCTGTTGTATCGCCTCTAGCTTGGATACAAGATGTGATACGGGGGGCATGGAGGCTCTAGTACCCTGTTGTACTGCCTCTAGCTTGGATACAAGATGTGATACGGGCAGGCATGGAGGCTCTAGTACCCTGTTGTACCGCCTCTAGCTTGCATACAAGATGTTATACAGGTGGGAATGGAGGCTCTAGTACCCTGTTGTACCGCCTCTAGCTTGGATACAAGATGTTATACAGGTGGGCATGGAGGCTCTAGTACCCTGTTGTACCTCCTCCAGCTTGGATACAAGATGTGATACGGTTGGGCATGCAGGCTCTAGTACCCTGTTGTGCCACCTCTAGCTTGGATACAAGATGTGATACAGGTGGGCATGGAGGCGCTAGTACCCTGTTATACCACCTCCAGCTTGGAGAGCCTGCGCCATTCACAGGATGTAAGTTTACGTCATGTTACGTTAAGTAATAATAATAATCTTTATTTGTATAGCGCCAACATATCCCGCAGCGCTTACATAGACAGGGGGGAATACAGAAAGACAAAAGTACAAAAAATTACAGAACCACGGTTACAATCGTAATCAGTTGGTGGAAACAATAGGGAAGGGTCCTGCTCCAACGAGCTTACATACTACAAGTAATGGGGGGATACAAAAGGTAAAGGGACTGGAGGTGTGCACGGTATGGCGGGGTGGAGAGTGAGGGATTCTATACACAAACAATGGTCAGATGTTTGGCCATGTGACGGCAGAATCGGTATGACTGCAGGGGCAGTTTATGACAGCTAGCAGGGATTGCAGTCAATAGGTCAGGGAGCATGTTATCAGGTGGCATACAGAGGAGTCGGTTTAGGGAATTCGGTATGCCTCCCTGAAAAGGTGCGTTTTTAGAGCACGCCTGAAGTTCTGCGAGTCCTGGATTGCTCGGGTAGCCTTTGGTAGTGCGTTCCAGAGGGCTGGTGCTGCTCTGGAGAAGTCTTGGAGGTGGGAATGAGAAGTTCGAATTAGAGGGGTGTGCAGTCTAGTTTCGTTTGCCGAGCGGAGAGCCCGGGCTGGGTGATGGATTGTGATGAGGGAGGCAATATAGGGGGGCGCTGCGCTGTGGAGGGCTTTATGGATGAGGGATACAATATAGGGGGGCGCTGCACTGTGGAGGGCTTTATGGATGAGGGATACAATATAGGGGGGGCGCTGCACTGTGGAGGGCTTTGTGGATGAGGGTAGTAAGTTTAAATTGAATTCTGTATTTAACGGGCAGCCAGTGCAGTGACCGGCGCAGGGCAGAGGCGTCCGAGTAGCGGCTGGACAGGAAGATGAGCCTGGCTGCTGCATTCAGGATGGATTGGAGAGGGTAGAGTCTGGTGCAGGGGAGGCCGATCAGCAGCGAGTTGCAATAATCGAGTCGTGAGTGGATGAGGGCGACAACAAGTGTTTTCAGCGTGTCTATGGTGAGAAAAGAGCGGATTCTTGCAATGTTCTTGAGGTGCAGCTGACATGTTCGGGCCAGAGATTGGATGTAGGGGGTAAAGGAGAGATCGGAGTCGAATATGACCCCAAGGCAGCGGGCGTGCTGTTTGGGAGTTATGGTGGTGCCACACACTGAGATGGAGATGTCAGGAGGAGGTCGGTTAGTGGAGGGTGGAAATACCAGTAAGTCAGTTTTAGAGAGGTTTAGTTTTAGGTAGAGAGAGGACATAGTGTTAGAGACAGCGGACAGACAGTTGGGGATGTTTTGGAGGAAAGGTGCAGAGATGTCACGGGAAGAGGTATATAGCTGGGTGTCATCAGCATACAGGTGGTATTGGAGGCTAAATCTCCTGATGGTTTTGTCCAATAGGGGCTGTGTAGATAGAGAAAAGAAGGGGGCCGAGGACTGAGCCTTGGGGGACCCCAACAGCAAGGGGAAGAGGAGGGGAGGTAGAGCCAGCAAAGGAGACACTGAAGTAGCGGTCAGATAAGTAGGAGGAGAACCAGGAGAGAGTGGTGTCCTTTAGGCCGATGGAGCGAAGCATACTGAGGAGGAGTTTATGGTCAACAGTGTCAAATGCTGCGGAGAGGTCGAGGAGGATCAGTAGGGAATAGTCGCCCCTCGATTTGGCTGTCAGTAGGTCGTTTGATACCCTTGTAAGGGCAGTTTCTGTCGAGTGTTGGGGTCGGAAGCCAGACTGTAGGGGGTCGAGGAGAGAGTTCTCTGATAGATAGCTTACAAGGCGGGAGTAAACCAGCCGTTCAAGTAGTTTGGAGATAAAGGGGAGGTTTGAGATGGGTCGGTAATTGGCAACGTCAGTCGCGTCAAGAGTCGGCTTCTTTAGCAGTGGGGATATGATGGCGTGTTTGAAAGAAGAGGGAAAGATGCCAGAGGTCAGAGAGAGGTTGAATATAGTGGTGAGATGGGAGATGACCACTGGGGAGAGGGATCGGAGGAGGTGTGAGGGGAGAGGGTCGCTAGCGCAGGTGGTGGGGCGAGCAGAGAAGAGCAGTTTGGAGACTTCTTTCTCTGTCGCTGGTCTGAGTACAGACATTGAGCAGGAGCTAGATGCAGTGCTGACAAGGCTAGGGTCAGAGCTAGTCTGGGATTTGTAAGTTATTTCCTGACGGATGTCATCAATTTTCTTTTTGAAATAGGCAGCCAGCTCTACAGTACTGAGATCCGTCACCGGGGGCTGCGGTTTAGGGCCGAGAAGGGAGTGAAAAGTATCAAAGAGCCGTTTAGGGTTGTGGGATAATGAGGAGACGAGAGAGGTGAAATAGACTTGTTTGGCATGATGGAGGGCGAGGTTGTAGGTTCTGAGCATGAATTTGTAGTGGAGAAAGTCTGTGGATGTTTGCGATTTCCTCCACAGCCGTTCAGCACTTCTAGAGCACCGCCGGATAAAGCGCGTTTGAGGCGTGAGCCAGGGTTGCTGCGGTCTATATTGGATGGCTCGGGTCCTGGGGGGAGCCGCTTCATCCAGGGCATGTTTGAGAGCGGTGTTGTAGCGATCGGCAGCCAGGTTGGGGCAGGAGAGGAGAGAGATGGGGGACAGAGAGGACTGTAGGGACTCAGCAAAATCTTGGGTGTGTATGGCCTCAAAGTTCCTATAGGTACGGTAGGTAGGTGGGTGTGGAGAGATGTTAGGGAGCGTGACAGAGAAAGAGAGGAGGTTATGATCTGAGAGCGGGAGAGGGGAGTTAGTGAAGTTGGCAGCAGAGCAGAGACGGAGGAAGACCAGATCCAGAGTATTGCCATCCCTGTGAGTGGGAGAGGCTGTGAGTTGAGAGAGACCAAGGGAGGAGGTGAGCGAAAGAAGCTGAGAGGCAGATGGGGAGTTGGGGTCATTAGTGGGGATGTTAAAATCGCCTAAGATGAGGGTTGGGATTTCGCAGGATAGGAAATGGGGGAGCCAGGCGGCAAAGTGGTCCAAAAACAGGCGAGCAGCACCTGGGGGGCGGTAGATAACAGCCACTCGCATGGACAGTGGACGGAAAAGCCGTAACGTATGTACCTCAAATGATGGAAAAGTGAGTGAGGGTACAGGGGGGATGACCTGGTAGGTACAATTTGGGGAGAGAAGAGCACCTACACCAGGATGTGGCGTTAATGGGTTAAAAAAATTTTATTTTTAGTCATCACTTCACAAATGAAAAAAATATAACCTTGGTGTTGCTGTGACCGGGTAAAAGTCCAGTTAATTAAAATTCCACATTATTAATCCTGTATAGTGAACGCTGTCCGAAAATAATACTCAATGCCAGAATTGTGCTTTTTTGTGACCCCGTCTCCAAGAAGAAGATGAATAAAAACTAACAAAATGGTACCAATAAAAACTACAGGTCACCTCACAAAAAACAAGCGCCCTCACAGCGCCATTGACGGAAAACTAAATTAATTTGGGGGTCTAAAGATGGAGATTGAAAGCTATTTTCTCAAAGCATATATATTTCCAGTAGTGGTGACGCCGTAATCAGACCGACACACAGAATAGCGGCATTTTTTACTGCACCATAAACAGTACAAATAACCCCCAGGAATGGCAGATTTGCCTTTTTCTCCATCCGGCTCCACTTAAAAATTTTCAAAAGTTCTCCAATACATTTCAATATTTCAATTTTTTTCACCTTTTTCAAGATCTCTGCTTGTTGTTAGTGAATGAAAATATTCTTGTTTATATCCAGAGCATGATAACCTGTCCAGATCTTATACAGGGGTCAGAAACACTCTTTTCTCCTTAGGGAGAGCAACTATATACTATAAACTAAGTGAGGAGACTCAAATGGCCACGCACGCTCCTCTGGGTAATATGCAAATAAGGGAGATGGAATTGTGAGGATTTATTCCATCTCCCTTATTTGGATCTTATACTGCTCACGGCTGAGGGTTTGTTACAATGTATCAATATCTTTGGTTGTACGTTAGGCTGTCTCTCTCTGCAGAGGGAGGAGGCGGGACGGGAGAAGTGCACTGAGCTCCCGCCCCCTCTCCGCCCCCCACCACTGTTTGCAATGGGAGGGCAGGATGGGGGTGGAGCTAAGTTCAGCCCACGTCCCAGCCTCTCCCATTGCAAATAGTGTCGAGGGGTGGAGAGGGGGTGGGAGCTCAGCACACTTCTCCCATCCCACCTCCTTCCCCTGCAGAGAGAGGCAGTGTATATCGGCCGGGCATGAAAACCCAACCGATATACAGACGTCGGAATAAACCATAAAAGTTACACGACTCCACACCGGTGCTATTAAAAATACAAATCCTCCCACAACCAACGAGCCCCCATACGGCGGACAGTGAGTTACGGCTCTTGCAATGCAACAATGAAATCACTGGGTCCTTAAGGCAAAAAACAAGGCTCGTCACTGAGGGGTTAAAGGGGTACTTTGGACAATCCCTTTTAACGGCAAGGGTCCTCTGCAAATGAGATGATGACAGGGTGCCCTTCTGCTTGGACTTATGGCAATCAGCTGCAATCTCTGGGACAGCCCAGCGGGAGGTGTTGAGTTTTCTCGCAGCACCCCCACAGGAGAAATGAAGCATTACACCGTTCTCATTGGCATCAGCCACCCGTGAATGTAATACACAGATATTCTGGGTCGTCCATATAGAGAGATGCTTCTTGTAGCTGCTCCCTCCTCTGGATAACAAGTGAGGGTCATTTACAGATGTGATTGAAATTGACATCCCTTTAAAGGGGTTTTCCTAAAATCGCTTCACAGCCATTCTGTACTTCCTGGTTGCTGTTGCAGCCAATCACTGGCTCTAGAAGGTCACTGCTGCAGTGATTGGCTGCTGCAGTCACATGGCCTGGTCAGCAGCAACAGGAAGGACAGAGTGGTTGGGAGGCAATTTTAAGTTGTAGGAAAACCCCTGTAAATGTAAAACTTAATTCCGACGGACATATTCAGTATTGGGCCGTGAAATATGCGGCATTTTAACGGACTGAACCTGTCCGTGTTCCATGCGTGTAACTCGTGTCCTGCACGCACACAAAAAAAATGAAAAAATTCACAAAAGATTTCATGTGTACATTTTCACGGTACGTCCCACATATTCATCAATCCCGTTGACTATGAAGGGCTATATTGGCTTTCATGCGTGTGAATACGTGTATGAGAAACGCCTGTCCAAGCGCCCAGATGCAAATCACTGGGGTTTCAACCCTCCCGATTAGGCCACTCCCACACACAGTGCCAGCAAAATGACAGAATTTTCATTGCGGCGTTTTGCCGCGATTGTATCACCATTTTCGGGTACAGTTTTTAACGCACCCCACCATCGTGACGGGTGATGGGGTGACAAAGGTTTTCAGAATACTTTCTCTCCGCTCCTGGTTCGGGCTCACACAATACTGATGTAAAATACATGTGAAGGCGCCCTAAGGCCACGTATGTGACTGCCTGCGAACTACCGCGTATCACACACACATACATCGCATGCGTAACACGTGGTAATGTATGCTCGTGTGAGCCCAGCCTTACATGTGTAAAAATCCACCATGTGAATGAGCCCTCATACTATTATCTTTCGCAGTTTGTTTCGAACCCACGGACATAGACAAAGCTTGTAAACCCTTCACCTCAAAGAGCTGGACGGCCCTGACCTACATCTCACCAAATCTAAGAGAGCTCCTAGCCATCAACAGGACCCTGGGATATGTAGAGGACTGCGGTAAGTGACACCAAGATGTGGGGATGACGTAATAGGGAGCAGTATTATAGTAGTTATATTCTTGTACATAGGGGGCAGTATTATAGTAGTTATATTCTTGTACATAGGGGGCAGTATTATAGTAGTTATATTCTTGTACATAGGGGGCAGTATTATAGTAGTTATATTCTTGTACATAGGAGGCAGTATTATAGTAGTTATATTCTTGTACATAGGGGGCAGTATTATAGTAGTTATATTCCTGTACATAGGGGGCAGTATTATAGTAGTTATATTCTTGTACATAGGGGGCAGTATTATAGTAGTTATATTCTTGTACATAGGGGCAGTATTATAATAGTTATATTCTTGTACATAGGGGGCAGTATTATAGTAGTTATATTCTTGTACATAGGGGGCAGTATTATAGTAGTTATATTCCTGTACATAGGGGGCAGTATTATAGTAGTTATATTCTTGTACATAGGGGGCAGTATTATAGTAGTTATATTCTTGTACATAGGGGCAGTATTATAATAGTTATATTCTTGTACATAGGGGGCAGTATTATAGTAGTTATATTCTTGTACATAGGGGGCAGTATTATAGTAGTTATATTCTTGTACATAGGGAGCAGTATTATAGTAGTTATATTCTTGTACATAGGAGGCAGTATTATAGTAGTTATATTCCTGTACATAGGGGGCAGTATTATAGTAGTTATATTCTTGTACATAGGAGGCAGTATTATAGTAGTTATATTCTTGTACATAGGGGGCAGTATTATAGTAGTTATATTCTTGTACATAGGAGCAGTATTATAGTAGTTATATTCGTGTACATAGGGAGCAGTATTACAGTAGTTATATTCTTGTACATAGGAGCAGTATTATAGTAGTTATATTCTTGTATATAGGAGGTAGTATTATAGTAGTTATATTCTTGTACATAGTGGGCAGTATTATAGTAGTTATATTCTTGTATATAGGAGGTAGTATTATAGTAGTTATATTCTTGTATATAGGGAGCAGTATTATAGTAGTTATATTCTTGCACATAGGGGGCAGTATTATAGCAGTTATATTCTTGTACATAGGGGGCAGTATTATACTAGTTATATTCTTGTACATAGGGGGCAGTATTATAGTAGTTATATTCTTGTACATAGGGGGCAGTATTATAGTAGTTATATTCTTGTATATAGGAGGTAGTATTATAGTAGTTATATTCTTGTACATAGTGGGCAGTATTATAGTAGTTATATTCTTGTATATAGGAGGTAGTATTATAGTAGTTATATTCTTGTATATAGGGAGCAGTATTATAGTAGTTATATTCTTGCACATAGGGGGCAGTATTATAGCAGTTATATTCTTGTACATAGGGGGCAGTATTATAGTAGTTATATTCTTGTACATAGGGAGCAGTATTATAGTAGTTATATTCTTGTACATAGGAGGCAGTATTATAGTAGTTATATTCCTGTACATAGGGGGCAGTATTATAGTAGTTATATTCTTGTACATAGGAGGCAGTATTATAGTAGTTATATTCTTGTACATAGGGGGCAGTATTATAGTAGTTATATTCTTGTACATAGGAGCAGTATTATAGTAGTTATATTCGTGTACATAGGGAGCAGTATTACAGTAGTTATATTCTTGTACATAGGAGCAGTATTATAGTAGTTATATTCTTGTATATAGGAGGTAGTATTATAGTAGTTATATTCTTGTACATAGTGGGCAGTATTATAGTAGTTATATTCTTGTACATAGGAGCAGTATTATAGTAGTTATATTCTTGTATATAGGAGGTAGTATTATAGTAATTATATTCTTGTATATAGGGAGCAGTATTATAGTAGTTATATTCTTGCACATAGGGGGCAGTATTATAGCAGTTATATTCTTGTACATAGGGGGCAGTATTATACTAGTTATATTCTTGTACATAGGGGGCAGTATTATAGTAGTTATATTCTTGTACATAGGGGGCAGTATTATAGTAGTTATATTCTTGTATATAGGAGGTAGTATTATAGTAGTTATATTCTTGTACATAGTGGGCAGTATTATAGTAGTTATATTCTTGTATATAGGAGGTAGTATTATAGTAGTTATATTCTTGTATATAGGGAGCAGTATTATAGTAGTTATATTCTTGCACATAGGGGGCAGTATTATAGCAGTTATATTCTTGTACATAGGGGGCAGTATTATACTAGTTATATTCTTGTACATAGGGGGCAGTATTATAGTAGTTATATTCTTGTACATAGGGGGCAGTATTATAGCAGTTATATTCTTGTATATAGGGGGCAGTATTATAGTAGTTATATTCTTGTCCATAGGGGGCAGTATTATAGTAGTTATATTCTTGTACATAGGGGGCAGTATTATAGTAGTTATATTCTTGTACATAGTAGGCAGTATTATAGTAGTTATATTCTTGTACATAGGGAGCAGTATTATAGTAGTTATATTCTTGTACATAGGAGCAGTATTATAGTAGTTACATTCTTGTACATTGGAGGCAGTATTATAGTAGTTATATTCTTGTACATAGGGGGCAGTATTATAGTAGTTATATTCTTGTACATAGGAGCAGTATTATAGTAGTTATATTCGTGTACATAGGGAGCAGTATTACAGTAGTTATATTCTTGTACATAGGAGCAGTATTATAGTAGTTATATTCTTGTATATAGGAGGTAGTATTATAGTAGTTATATTCTTGTACATAGTGGGCAGTATTATAGTAGTTATATTCTTGTACATAGGAGCAGTATTATAGTAGTTATATTCTTGTATATAGGAGGTAGTATTATAGTAGTTATATTCTTGTATATAGGGAGCAGTATTATAGTAGTTATATTCTTGCACATAGGGGGCAGTATTATAGCAGTTATATTCTTGTACATAGGGGGCAGTATTATACTAGTTATATTCTTGTACATAGGGGGCAGTATTATAGTAGTTATATTCTTGTACATAGGGGGCAGTATTATAGTAGTTATATTCTTGTATATAGGAGGTAGTATTATAGTAGTTATATTCTTGTACATAGTGGGCAGTATTATAGTAGTTATATTCTTGTATATAGGAGGTAGTATTATAGTAGTTATATTCTTGTATATAGGGAGCAGTATTATAGTAGTTATATTCTTGCAAATAGGGGGCAGTATTATAGCAGTTATATTCTTGTACATAGGGGGCAGTATTATACTAGTTATATTCTTGTACATAGGGGGCAGTATTATAGTAGTTATATTCTTGTACATAGGGGGCAGTATTATAGCAGTTATATTCTTGTATATAGGGGGCAGTATTATAGTAGTTATATTCTTGTCCATAGGGGGCAGTATTATAGTAGTTATATTCTTGTACATAGGGGGCAGTATTATAGTAGTTATATTCTTGTACATAGTAGGCAGTATTATAGTAGTTATATTCTTGTACATAGGGAGCAGTATTATAGTAGTTATATTCTTGTACATAGGAGCAGTATTATAGTAGTTACATTCTTGTACATTGGAGGCAGTATTATAGTAGTTATATTCTTGTACATAGGGGCAGTATTATAGTAGTTATATTCTTGTACATAGGAGGCAGTATTATAGTAGTTATATTCTTGTACATAGGGGCAGTATTATAGTAGTTATATTCTTGTACATAGGGGGCAGTATTATAGTAGTTATATTCTTGTACATAGGGGGCAGTATTATAGTAGTTATATTCTTGTACATAGGGGCAGTATTATAGTAGTTATATTCTTGTACCTAGGGGGCAGTATTATAGTAGTTATATTCTTGTACATAGGGGGCAGTATTATAGTAGTTATATTCTTGTACATAGAGGGCAGTATTATAGTAGTTATATTCTTGTACATAGGGGACAGTATTATAGTAGTTATATTATTGTACTTAGGGGGCAGTATTATAGTAGTTATATTCTTGTACATAGGGGGCAGTATTATAGTAGTTATATTCTTGTACATAGGGGCAGTATTATAGTAGTTATATTCTTGTACATAGTGGAGCAGTATTATAGTAGTTATATTCTTGTACATAGGGGACAGTATTATAGTAGTTATATTCTTGTACATAGGGGACAGTATTATAGTAGTTATATTCTTGTACTTAGGGGGCAGTATTATAGTAGTTATATTCTTGTACATAGGGGCAGTATTATAGTAGTTATAGTCTTGTACACAGGGGGCAGTATTATAGTAGTTATATTCTTGTACAGAGGAGCAGTATTATAGTAGTTATATTCTTGTACTTAGGGGGCAGTATTATAGTAGTTATATTATTGTACATAGAGGGCAGTATTATAGTAGTTATATTCTTGTACATAGGGGCAGTATTATAGTAGTTATATTCTTGTACATAGTGGAGCAGTATTATAGTAGTTATATTCTTGTACATAGGGGACAGTATTATAGTAGTTATATTCTTGTACACAGGAAGCAGTATTATAGTAGTTATATTCTTGTACATAGGGGGCAGTATTATAGTAGTTATATTCTTGTACATATGAGGCAGTATTATAGTAGTTATATTCTTGTACATAGGGGGCAGTATTATAGTAGTTATAGTCTTGTACATAGGGGACAGTATTATAGTAGTTATATTCTTGTACATAGGGGGCAGTATTATAGTAGTTATATTCTTGTACATAGGGGCAGTATTATAGTAGTTATATTCTTGTACATAGGGGGCAGTATTATAGTAGTTATATTCTTGTACATGGGGGCAGTATTATAGTAGTTATATTCTTGTACATAGGAGGTAGCATTGTAGGAGTTATATTCTTGTACATACGGGGCAGTATTATAGTAGTTATATTCTTGTACATAGGGGGAAGTATTATAGTAGTTATATTCTTGTACATAGAGGGCAGTATTATAATAGTTATATTCTTGTACATAGGGGACAGTATTATAGTAGTTATATTCTTGTACATAGGGGCAGTATTATAGTAGTTATATTCTTGTACATAGGGGGCAGTATTATAGTAGTTATATTCTTGTACATAGGAGGCAGTATTATAGTAGTTATATTCTTGTACATAGGGGGCAGTATTATAGCAGTTACATTCTTGTACATAGGGGGCAGTATTATAGTATTTATATTCTTGTACATAGGAGGCAGTATTATAGTAGTTATATTCTTGTACATAGGGGACAGTATTATAGTAGTTATATTCTTGTACATAGGAGGCAGTAATATAGTAGTTATATTCTTGTACATAGGAGGCAGTATTATAGTAGTTATATTCTTGTACATAGAGGGCAGTATTATAGTAGTTATATTCTTGTACATGGGGGCAGTATTATAGTAGTTATATTCTTGTACATAGGAGGTAGCATTGTAGGAGTTATATTCTTGTACATACGGGGCAGTATTATAGTAGTTATATTCTTGTACATAGGGGGCAGTATTATAGTAGTTATATTCTTGTACATAGAGGGCAGTATTATAATAGTTATATTCTTGTACATAGGGGACAGTATTATAGTAGTTATATTCTTGTACATAGGGGCAGTATTATAGTAGTTATATTCTTGTACATAGGGGGCAGTATTATAGTAGTTATATTCTTGTACATAGGAGGCAGTATTATAGTAGTTATATTCTTGTACATAGGGGGCAGTATTATAGCAGTTACATTCTTGTACATAGGGGGCAGTATTATAGTATTTATATTCTTGTACATAGGAGGCAGTATTATAGTAGTTATATTCTTGTACATAGGGGACAGTATTATAGTAGTTATATTCTTGTACATAGGAGGCAGTAATATAGTAGTTATATTCTTGTACATAGGAGGCAGTATTATAGTAGTTATATTCTTGTACATAGAGGGCAGTATTATAGTAGTTATATTCTTGTACATAGGAGGCAGTATTATAGTAGTTATATTCTTGTACATAGGAGGCAGTATTATAGTAGTTATATTCTTGTACATAGGGGGCAGTATTATAGTAGTTATATTCTTGTACATAGGGGGCAGTATTATAGTAGTTATATTCTTGTACATAGGGAGCAGTATTATAGTAGTTATATTCTTGTACATAGAGGGCAGTATTATAATAGTTATATTCTTGTACATAGGAGGCAGTATTATAGTAGTTATATTCTTGTACATAGGAGGCAGTATTATAATAGTTATATTCTTGTACATAGAGGGCAGTATTATAGTAGTTATATTCTTGTACATAGGAGGCAGTATTATAGTAGTTATATTCTTGTACATAGGAGGCAGTATTATAGTAGTTATATTCTTGTACATAGGGGGCAGTATTATAGTAGTTATATTCTTGTACATAGGGGGCAGTATTATAGTAGTTATATTCTTGTACATAGGGAGCAGTATTATAGTAGTTATATTCTTGTACATAGGAGCAGTATTATAGTAGTTATATTCTTGTACATAGGGGCAGTATTATAGTAGTTATATTCTTGTACATAGGGGGCAGTATTATAGTAGTTATATTCTTGTACATAGGAGGCAGTATTATAGTTGTTATATTCTTGTACATAGGGAGCAGTATTATAGTAGTTATATTCTTGTACATAGGGGGCAGTATTATAGTAGTTATATTCTTGTACATAGGGGGCAGTATTATAGTAGTTATATTCTTGTACATAGGGGGCTGTATTATAGTAGTTATATTCTTGTATATAGGAGCAGTAGTATAGTAGTTATATTCTTGTACATAGGAGCAGTATTATAGTAGTTATATTCTTGTACATAGGAGGCGGTATTATAGTAGTTATATTGCTGTACATAAGGGACAGTATTATAGTAGTTATATTCTTGTACATAGGGGGCAGTATTATAGCAGTAATATTCTTGTACATAGGGAGGCAGTATTACAGTAGTTATATTCTTGTACATAGGGGGCAGTATTATAGTAGTTATATTCTTGTACATAGGGGCAGTATTATAGTAGTTATATTCTTGTACATAGGGGGCAGTATTATATTTATTTGCTAAATTTTCACTTAAATAGTATTTAGCAAAGAAAAGATTTCATTATATTATTACTGTCCACAGTTACTGGAGTTCCCCTTTCTAACTTTTAATTTCCTTTAATTAAGCTACCCACAATGCATTGTATGACTGTCAGCCCAGTATACGCTCACTGCATCCTTTGTAGGTACATATTGTTGTTCATTCATTTTCCTGTATCATATTTTCACTGCCATATTGTACCATATTGAGGCTTTCTCCAATACAGTTAATGAGAGCTCTAAAGATTTTGGACCTTTAGATCCCGAGATACAAGTGGACTATTACTGTATGCGGACATTCCTCCATCTGACCCGGGTTGCCTTCCTCTGGTGTGCTGATCAGAGTATGCACAAGGGACTCACACACCCAAGACTGACAGACTTGTTCTAACAAGTGAAAAGTCTACAAATAAGAACATTCATGGCCGTATTCCCCCAGATAACCCAAATAGATTAGAGTGAACATTCCTCAGACTATTTCCTCGTATGTTTAGTTTTGTAACATTTCATCCAGCTGTTTCCGAATTCTCTTGGCCTCCTAAACAGATCATAGGTGTCAGTTCTCTTCCTTAACGTCAAACCATTAGGACATCTCCTGCCCGTCTGCCCTATTAGCAAATATGGACGTGGTAGAGGTGAGGTTCTTCTGCTCCCCATTATTGGCCTTGGAGGAGAACCCATGTAAAGAGCAGCTATGGACAACTCAGCACGGCCATGTAGTACATGGTCACCCATTTATTTCATAGGCACTATGCAGTACCATCATTCTCTTTCAGCTACCACTGCACTTCAGAGCCTATAGCAATCAACTAATCACTAACCGCTTCTTGTTTAGAGAAGACATTGTCCAGATCATGGTTGGCCTTGGCTATGTGTGATGCATGCCGTTGCACAGGGCGCCAGCCAACAGCTTGTTGGGGGGTCACCAGAGGGCTGTAGGCTGGGGATAATAGTAATCTTTATTTATATAGCACCAACATATTTGCAGCGTTTACAATACAAGGGAAATAACAAGACAATGGTTACATGAAGTAATCAATAGATGGAGACAATAGGGGTGAGGGCCTCCAGCGAGCTTACATACTACAGATAATGGGGGGATACAGAAGGTAAAGAGATTTGCACGGTATGGAGAGGTGGAGAGTGAGGGATGCTATACACATAGACAATGGTCAGGCCGTGAATGGCGCAATCGGGATGACTGCAGGGGGCGGTTGATTACAGCTAGCAGGGACTGAAGTCAGGAGGACAGGGAGCATGTTATCAGACAGAGTACAGAGGCGTTTGGTTTAGGGGTTATGCAGGGGGCGTAAGCCGGACTGTAGGGGGTCAAGAAGAGAGTTTTCTGAAAGATAGCTTATAAGGCGAGACTAAACCAGGCATTCTAGTAGTTTGGAGATGAAGGGGGGGTTTGAGATGGGTCGATAGTTGGCAGCATCGGTCAAGTTAGGAGTCGGTTTCTTTAGCAGCGGGGATATGATAGTGTGTTTGAATTAGGAGGGGAAAGTGCCAGAGGTCAGAGAAAGGTTGCATATAGTGGTGAGGTGGGAGATGACCACTGGGGAGAGGGACCGGAGGAGGTATGAGGGAAGAGGGTAGCTAGCGCAGTTGGTGGGGCGAGCGGAGGAGAGCAGTCTGGAGACTTCTTCCTCTGTTGTTGGTCTACGTACAGAGAGTGAACAGGAACTAGATGCAATACTGACAAGACTAGGGTCGGGGCTAATCTGGGATTGGGAGGTTATTTCCTGCCGGATGTGGCAGTTTTCTTATTTGAAGTAAGCAGCCAGCTCTTCAGCACTGAGATCCATCATGGGGGAGGGGGGGGGGGGCTGCAGTTTTGGGCTAAGAAGGCAATGGAAAGTGTCAAAGAGTCTTTTAGGGTTATGGGATAGTGAGGAGACGGGAGAGGTGAAGTAGACTTGTTTGGTGTGATGGAGGGCGAGGTTGTAGGTTCTGAGCATGAATTTAAAGTGAAGAAAGTCTGCGGACTTTTGAAACTTTCTCCACAGCCATTCAGCACACCTAGAACAGCGCCGAATAAATTGCGTTTGAGGCGTGAGCCAGGGTTGCTGCGGTCTATATCGGATGGCTTGGGTTACGGGGGTGCGCCACTTCCGGTGTTGTAATGTGCGTCAGCCTGGTTGGGGCAGGAGAGGAGAGAGATAGGGGACAGAGAAGACTGGGGATTATCTCCCCTTTAGGTCCTCCTATCCAAATGATCTTCTTCCGTGTGACAGTGTCTTGTGGAGCTACACGAATCCTCCTCTTCCTGGCTCTGGCTCCTCCTCTCTCATGTTCCAAGCTGCCACTGTCAGCCCATTGGCAACCCTCAACACAATTGTTTTGTTATGCTTATGTTATGAGCTTGATTCTGGTATTGTATCTATGCACTGTAGTTGGTTTATGCTATATTTATGTTATGGGCTTGGTTCTGGGACTGTATTTATGTTCTGAAGTTGGTTATTGTAATGTATTTATCTACTATGGTTGGCTCTGATACAGTATTTATTTAGTGAGCTCTTTTCTGCTATTTGTTATAAGCTTGGTTTTGGTGCTGTATTTATGTTCTGATGTTGGTTCTGGTGCTGTATTTATGTACTAAGGTTGGCGCTGGTACAGTATTCATTGAGCTCTTCTGCTGCTGTAATTGTTATGAACTTGCTTCTGAGGCTGTATTAGTGCCTATGTTATAGGTTTGGTTCTGGTGCCGTATTTATGTACTGAGCTTGGTTCTGGTATGCTGTTTATTCACTGAGCAGCTCTGGTGCTGTATTTTTCTTCTTGATTGTATTTATGTACTGCCTTTGGTTTGTGCTGTTTTTATGTTATGAACTTGGTCCTGGTGCTGTATTTATGTTATCAGCTCGGTTCTTGTGCCATATTTATTTGCCGGGCTGTTCTAGTGTGGTTATTCTGCTATCTTGTAGCTTTCTGTACAAGCAGAAATCAGGCAGCCTGCATGCCAGTGCAATCAATATATGTCATTTTTTATTCTTCTGATGAGGGGGCACCAAAACATTCTGCTCAGGGTGGCATCTAAACTTTGGCCAGCGTTGGTCCAGATGGACAACCCCTTTAACCAACTTTCCATAGACCCCATATGAGATTTATATGAGCAGTGTCTTTAGTATTGGTAGTCGGCTAAAGTCTACGACCCTTGTAGGATAAAGGAACACAATATTAAAAAGCTTCACACAAGAAGATGACTGCTGATGAGACTCTATGAAGTATCTCTAGGTTTACATCTTTAGTCAGACGGATCACGTCACGTTCCAAAGTGCAACGAGACACATTTTCCAGACGTCTAATGTTGACCTTTCAGTTGATTGACAGACATAAAACGAAATTCCCAAAGTCTCTTGTCACGTCTTCATCAAAGAAAAAAAGTGTAATACCGTCAGTGAGGGTGGTAGTCCTCACCTGACTCTCAGTCCCATGTATGATGTGGTATGTTTGTTTCCATGACACATGTCTCCTTCCCCAGATATTCTGTGCAGATTAGAAGACAAGGTAGATACGGCCATCGGCCTCTCGTTGCCTCTCTTGGAGAACATACACTGTGTCATCGTCACTCTGGGAGCCCACGGCGTCCTATTGTGTGGTCACAGGCGTGATGGAACAGTATCCCTCCGAGCTAAAGACAAGGTATAGAATATCCACCTCAATTGACAAGCATCGATTATACGGATTTGAGGTACATTCCGCATTGTTAGGTCAAGATGTGTTGTAACATTTTCCATCTTCTGTCGACCACAGCCCAATGGTCTGAACATGTTCTTCAAATACATTGGTTACAACATTCTACGTATTTGGGAAGAACTGATTCTTCATCTACATTTTCATTTAAAGTGACCTCGGATCTATAATTTTTCAGTTCCTCCTTCAGATTATCCAGATATCCGGCATCCCCCATAAATTGTAATGGTGCTCTAGTTCTTCCCACATAGCCGCACCCAGCATCTTCCATTTTCCTCTAAGTGACATCCCCGCAATCAGAAAGCCTTCATGATATCGTCTACTTCTGCTCAGAAATCTCACGCATGCACCATTTGTTCATAGCCTGACCCGTGCGTACTACATTTGTTACCAAGCTATCCAAAGTAGGGAGTGTGCCAAGCATGCGCCAGGCTACAAATGAACGGCGCATGTGCAAGATTTCTGTGCAGAGGTAGATGACATCAAAAAGGTCTGTGGATCGTGGGGCTATCACTCAGGTGAAAGGGAAAAACCAAGCGACTCCGACAGGTGAGCAATTTCTCGCTCAGTGCCCTGTTGGCGACTGTATGTACATGGGTCAGTCATCACCTGAGTTCGCTATTTCTAGTGAAAATTTGGGCGATAATCACCCCGTGTTGAGGTACCTTTAAGTTAACTTGAATTACTTTATGACCTGTGTGGATAACTGGGGGTCTACCAGAGCTATCCAATTCACATATCAGAACGTACCAGGAATCTGGAGTTCCCCGTTCCCTGCCTACATGCTCTCTATAAATGTTTAGGAACCTTCTCAGTCATGCAAAAATCCATCCAGTGTAAATCAGTAAATTGTTGTTGGGGAGGAGGGAGATGTAGCTGCAGTGTTTCTCTCTCTGTGTCTGAGACTGTATGCTGTGAGAGGGGAGGGGGGGATTACTAGTAGACATCTAATTGGCTGAGAACATCACTAGCATCACATTAGGAAGAGCTCGCCCACATTACAGGAGGAGCAAAGGCCCAGAAACGGCAATATTTCTGTCTGCAGTACATATGACCCCCTACAGAGGGCGAGGAGGGATGCTGATAATTCTCTTAGTACTGTATGTACACTATGAGTATTTCCATTCCTCCAGAATAGAGATATACCGGACCCTGTAATTATTGCTTCTTCCTCTGCCATGTTAGGTATCCGGAGATGATCTGTGTGCTGTACATTATCCAGCCGCTCCCATTCCACCAGAAGAAATCATCAATGTATCCGGGGCCGGAGACAGGTCTGTATTACTAAGCTATACTGTCGGATACAAAGTGCACTTTTATCATTTCCCCATAATCCATTGGGGCATTAAAGGGAAGCTGTGAGCTTGAAGGACAATGCAGTCCATTCTGCAGTCAGCATACTATAGAGCAGGAGGAGCGGAGCAGATTGATGTATACTTCATATATTCTTATTTTATTTCTTATATATATACAGTACTTTGGTGGAAAAGATTCAGTAGAACTTGAATTCATAACTAGAACTTATTCATGTTGATCTCTGCTCTTTCTGAGTTTAGGAGTCCAGTGGGCGGTCCTATCAGTGATTGACATTGATCAGTGCATGACTGTAACACAGAAGGCTGCCAATCACTGATAGGACCGCCTACTGGACCTCTAAGGACAGGAAGAGCAGAAATATAAATGAATGAATTACAAGTTCTACTTTCCCATCATTCTGCTCCGCGCCTCCTGCTCTATAACATGCTGCGCGGAGAGTGGACTGTGTTTGAAAGCTGATAGTAAGACTAAATGTAGACAACACAAGAAAAATACTGTGAGAAATATATCAAAAGTTCCTTTATATTTGTATCAGACGTTTGTCTATTTCCCTTCTTTCCTTCCAAACCTCTGTCTAGCTGTAAGGCAACTGAGTGCAGCACTAGCCCTTCCCCACTGCCATGTTTGCAATATTAGAGCAGAAACACTAAAAGCCCCCATATACATTAGACTTTAGTCGTCCAAGCCCACTGTTAACAGGCGGGCCAGATGACTCTCCTTGTATGGTGTCGGCTCAACTTTCCCTGAGAGACCATGTCAGGGAAAAGACGTTTTGGGGTGTCGAATGTTAACGCCTGATCCTATTGTTCCCTGAAGATAAGCCGGTGCCAGAGCTGTCTGGCTGTCGCTAAGCTTCCTATGACTATTCGTCCGACTCCTGAGGAATGTGTATGGGTAGCCCAAGCCATGCCCCCTTGTCTAAATGCCTTTTTAAGATTACTGGTGTTTCACAGTTGAGATTATGGGTAGGGCCCAAGTGGACGGGGCATTAAAGAACACCAAAGAGGTAATCCTTGTGTCATGCGCCGCATCTTCATGACCTCCTTGAGGTATAACACAGTGTAGCAGTTTTGCCCGGAGTGTTCCTTTAACTTTGATTTGGAATATCCTTGAAGCAAAGAAGTTAAAGGGATGATCTGACAACAGGTTTTCCTGTCATACAGACACCGCATCCTGGCTGGGTAGGGGGTCCCGCGAATGGACTGCTAAGCCCGCACCATTCGCAGCAGTAGCCGGAAGTGACTGACAGCTGGACTACCGCTGCAACAGTAGGGATCGTTGAGAACACCGTTCAATGTTGATCGCTGCATGTGAATTGTTCACAGAGGGAGGGCGCTCCCTCTGTGACATCACTGGCCCTCCGCCATGTGATCGGGGAGGGTTGATTGGTTGTCATAGTGATCACAGGTCATGGCAAACCCATCCAGACAATGGTTTGTGGGTTTGCCACGACCTGTGATCACTATGAGAAGCAATAATGCATTGCAGTACAGAAGTATTGCAATATATTATTAGTGCAATTATAGCATTACGGGTTCAACTTCCCTACAGGGATATAAAATGCGTAAAAAATAAAAAAAAAATAAAAAATACAAAAAAAACCCCATTAAAAATAGTTTAAAAAGAAAATAACCTTTTTTGGCGCTCTTTCCCCTCTTTATTTACATTTTTTTTCTGTTTAAAAACCCACATTTTATGAAAAATACAGTTTGTCACACAAAAAACAATCCACGTTGAAGGAAAAATAAAAAAGTTATAGCTTTTGAAAATGAACATCCACTAAAAATTGTCGCATTCTCAGGTCCAGCCTAGGACGCGTCACTAAGGGGTTAAGGAACGCTTTGGCGCCATACCTGAGCCTTCTGTGACTGTCGGACAAGCAGGTAACCCCCCTGTTCTTCTTCTTTCCTCACAGCTTCATGGCCGGCCTCCTTACAGGGGTATTATCCCAACATGGTACTGACACTTGTGTTAGGATGGGTCTCCTCGCTGCCCGTCTCTCCCTCCGCTCCCGTGGTCCCATCTCTCCGCTCATCTCACCCATCAATGTCAGCTTGCAGCAAGTGGTGGAGGAGAAGTGGCCGCCCCCGCGAATGTGGAGCATCTCGCCATCGAATGGGAAGACGTTCCTCAGGACCAGACACTAGGAGGAAAGAGCGCCTCGACCCGCGGAAGTCAACACTGGAATTAGGACTCATTCACACGGGCGGATTCAGTCTTGGTCAGTTTCATGGACAAGAACTCTGCGTATTCGGACGTTGCAGCGGTTTTTCGTTGCGTGCGTAATCACTGCACATTTATGCAATCCCATTGACTTCAGTTGACTATTTCTGTCTGTAGGAGGATCAGAATAAGACATGCTTGTCTGAATACCCCAACGCGAAATCAGTGGGGATTCCGCACTCCGTATTACACACATAGACAATAAACGCGTAATACGCAGCGTCTATACGCTCGTGTGAATGAGGTCGTAGGAGGATAGTAATCACTGCATAATGTAAAGGTCTGCAACTTTTTAATACATTGTTTCTATTATTCACCATTTTCAAGATCTCCGCTTGCTGTCAGTCAATAGAAATATTGTATATATGAACCCCCAGAGGCCGCAAACCTGTGAGGACTTAAAGGGGTTGTCCAGGAAAATAAAAACATTGCCTAAGGGCTCATTCAGAAGGCCATATTTTTCATCCATCTGTATTTTATAGACTATGAGGCTCCTCACATCAGCGCTTTTTCATGTAGATCTTTGGCGCGTGTGAAACAAATGGCTACATTTCCGCTATGTGTGAATATACTCCTAAAGTTCACAGGGCAGAATTCACTGCGGGATTTTCCATGGGAATTCTGCCTCTAAACACCGTGTCGAAATCTGCGCCTTTCTGGCGGGTTTTTAGCGCAGAATCGCACGCAGATTTAGCCCTCTCAATGGGAAAAATCCACATATACACTTTATAAGGGGGCCAGGAGTCTGTAAAGGGGGAACCTACATACCCCAAATAGTAATAGAAGTCCCCGGTCCTTCTTCACCAGTGACTGGGGGCCTACCTGGTAGGTGCGGGCTCTTCAGTTCTGCAGCCGCACTCCTAGAGGCATTTAAATGAAGAAGCTGCTGATGATGGAGGGGCTGCATATTACTTGTACCTACCTCTTCTAGGACCACTTCAGGTCACCTCCAGTCTATTGACAGCCGGTGGCCCAAGATCCAGCCAGATCTCCCCCAGCCCTCCTCTCCTGCTGTTGCCCCAGCTGGCGGGCTGTCCACACGCCTGTACAGAGTGGCACTACCCGCTGCACAGTACGGCAGGGGACAATGCGCCAGCCCTGCTTGACTTATCTGTAAGTGAATCTAATGGGGCGGGGAGGTAGCAGGCAGCGCAGCGGCGGTAGTAGTCTAGTGGTAGCTTAACGGGGTTATAGATGGCCATGAACCTTGGGCCCAGGGCGGCTGCCCCAATTATAATCTGCCATTGCCCCCACTGATCAGCTAGTTATTCCCTGTCCTGTGACTAGACGATAACTTCATTTGGTGTGACAGCTCCTTTAAGAACTCTTTCTGCCCTCACTTGTCCACCAGATGGAGCCACGGCTATTTTTTTGGTGCCTGTGAATTCTTTTTCTTTTCATCTCTGACATTTCATCATTGAATTAGTAAATCTATATAGTATAACAAAATGTATAAATCTTCGGCTGTGATAGACCATTAACATTAGGTCTGGGTTTCCCTCTGATCAGCAGTTTGTTGGGTATACATATATATATACTTGTCCACTAAGCTGATTTCTGCAGACAGCTCTGTTCACACTGTAGTGGCCAGGCTTAGTATTACATTCACTTCAATAGGACCTTAACCTGTAATTCCAGGCCTGGCCACTGCAGTATGAACAGCGCTGTCTGCTGCCTGTAGTAATCAGCTCTGTGCATAAGCACATTGGCCTTTCAAACAGCTGATCTGTGGATTACCACTAATCTGGTACTGATGGCACATACTGTGGATAAACCCATCACAATTCTACAACGGAACAACCCCTTTAAGTTCCATAAGCCAGCAGATGGAGAGCTCCTGGGCAGAAACAACACTGGGGGGAGTTTTCATGATTTGACATCAATAGTATAATCTTAAAACGGGCCGTCATTGTGTTATGTGTGGGGTCTATACAGCTACCGGTAAGAGCAGACTGCCCTATGGATACATTTGGTTTGCTGCTCTAGTCCCGTATCTAAATACCTTGGTCGAGACCAGTTGGCTATCAAATAGGATTACAAGCCCTGATACAATATTTGCATTGGTGTCAAATGTTGCACCAGGGCCCATGACTGTCAGAAAGGGCATACACACCGAGTGCCAACATTGGGGAAGATGGCATTATGTGCAGAATTTTTTTTGTCACCCTCCCATAAGAAAAAAATGATATATATTGCACTGATAAGCAGTCGGCCTGTTTTTTGCCTGTGCAGAAAGCAGCAAGATAGCAGCATACCCACACTAGAAGAGGTTGGTCAATAAATACTGTACCAGAATCAAGCTCATAAAAATACACCAAAACCTAGCTTGTAACATAAATACTGCACCAAGGTGATAACCTGAATAGAGCATTGGAACCAAACTCAGTGCATGAATATAGTACCAGAACAAACCTCAGTACATACATACAGCATGAATCATCCTCAGTGCATAGATACAATACCAGAATCAAGATGGTAGTTGGTGCCCTGTATGACTGCATGCGTTGCACCTAGTTAAGGCCGTCCATATATATACACCAGTTGGGCAGCTACTATGAGGTCCAATATGGTGGAATAGACTCTGGTACAAATGACTGCCAACAAGGGCATACATATGCATACACATAGCAGCTGCTATGGGGGCAGTGTTAGGGGGGCTTGGCTCATGTTAGCCTCCTCTACCTAGTATGGATCTGCAAATGGCTTTTCCTATCTCCAAATAAAAGCAAAAAGAGATGGGTTCCTGCTCCTCTGCTCCAAGTGACTGTGGGAATGAGCCAGCACAGGGATGAAAATGGTGTCAGATTCTCCTTAAAGGGGTATTCTGGAGACTAGATGTTTTTTATCACATGTACATCCATCCACTAGATAGGTGAAATACTCATAGGTGATCACTGTGACCTCCACTGATCCCAAGAATGGGGGTCCCATTTCCCCATTCTTCCTCACTGCAGGCTCGTTGCGGTTGCGCATGCCGTTTAATCTAACATCACTGAGGGTGGGAGAAGCCATCCAAAATTGTAGGGGAATGGGAAAACAGGAGCCCCACTCTCAGGATTGGTGGGGGTCCCAGCAGTTGGACCCCCACAGATCTATCAGTTTTCACCTATCCTCTGGATGAATGGAAACTTGAAAAACATATCCAGTCTCCGGAATCCCCCTTTGGGAGTCTGTATCAAAAACAGAGTCTATACCGGCTCCATTGGTGCGGATTTTGACTTGAAATCAGGTTCGGATCTGCAGATGATTTCAGCCTGTCGCTCCTGTAACTTCACGGTCAGCAGCCCCTCACTGCAGCCCTCACCCACTAACTGCTACTAAGCACTGTGGCCGTCGGTCAGGTGTTGTGCCCCCCTCCGCAAGGAAGGGAATACATTACCTGCACTTGTTCTTCTCTCCAATCCAACAATTCCAGGTCCCATTTTTAGCTTTCTAAGATGGCCAAGGAAATCTTCAGTGCACTGATAATATTAGACTACCAATGTGCTATACCCTCACTCTGATTGGCCAAAACTGCTCACATGATCAACACTGGCCAATCAGAGAGCAGTACATAGTATGCATTAGGTAGTTAGAAAATCGCTACCACCATCTTGGAAGACCAAAAAGAGAGCCAGAAGTGGTGGAACAGAAAGGTGGCAGAGAAGAACAACTGCAGGTAATATACCCCCTTATCTTCTTGTCCCGGGACAAAATTTTGTCCCAAAACTGGAGGGTCACTTTAAGTTTGTGCCCCTTGGATTTACCTGTAACAGTTTCCAGTACAAAGCAACTTGTCTGTTAGACGATATTGACTCCCCTCCCGCCTCTGCTGACCTCATCACATTGTTATCGCGCCTCAGATGTTACCGACATTTCAAAATCAGACAAGTCTCAGGTGGGAACAATCTCCGTCATCTCTTCCCTTATTGGGGGAAAATAAGACAAGTCTTGGGATGTGTAGATTTTTTGGAAAGTTGATGTCACCACAAGAGAAATGTTTCCATCTAAGGGGCAAGTCCGCAGGTGCCTCAAAGGTGAGGAAGGCAGGGCAGCAAATCCAGTGCTATTTAAGGGTTAAGCATCTTCAAGAAAGAAACGGTGAGAGGACTTGAGAAGGTTCCTGCTTGAAGAACAAGAAGAAGCAATGAATTTCTTATCTGGTCTATTTCTCGCCTTCTTGTTAATTGGATCCATGGTCTTCAGTAACAGCCATGGAACCACAAAGAGGAGCCAGGCCATGGCCATAAGGAAGAGCAGACAAGGTCCTAGTGAGTCGGGTACAGAGGCCGAGCCATTGTCACTGGTCAAGAAGAAGTCTACTTCCATTGGGAAGATGCTAGATGAGAGCTTTGCAGTCCACGTCTTGGGTAGAAGGAAACGTCAAGCTTTCCATGATACGTCTAGAGATCCCAGTTTCATGTTTTATCATCACCCAAGTGAACACGGGACATTCAATCAGCACACGGTAAGAGCTGACTAGGAAATTTATTGATTTAAGACCCCTGCCAAAAGGACACAATCTTAGGTGCGCGGTTTATATATATTGGCCCTAAGATGTTCAAGCTGCAGCTTAGCAACAGAAGACCATGTCAGTAAGTGACAACTCCAGACCCACCATTATCACCCGAGTGGAAGGGCTGCTGGCCAGTATTTATACACCATCTAATTGCAACATGGTGACTGGGACCTATTGTTGATCCAGGGCCAAGACAATGCGTAGGCAAGATAGGCAACCTTGTAGGTGAAAGTGCTTTCCTATCGCCCTCAGGTTTCTAAAGAAGGAAAAAACTGACTAGACAGATGGTGTGGGAATGAGGCGTATATACGCACATAGGGGGACTCACAGGCAAGGCCACTGTATGGGGGGGCATTGGTTGGCTGGGCCATCTGTATATGGAAGTACTCTGGCTGAGGCACTGTTTATGGGGGCATTCACTGACTGGACCGCTGTATATACTGCCGGAGTACTCTGACTAGGGCCACTGTGTATAGAGGCACCCTGGCTGGGCTACTATGTATATAGGCTGGGGCATTACATAGGGGAATGCTGTGGTTGGGGCTCTGTGTATGTGGTACTCACTGACTGAGCCACTGTCTATGGGAGTACTCTGGAACACTTTATATAGGCTGGGGCACTATATGTATAGGAGTACCCTGTCTGAGGCACTGTAGATAGGCTATGGCACTATATAAGGAAGTACCCTGGCTGGGGCTCTCACTGATTGGGCCAATGTATATAGCTCTGGCACTCTGGATGAAGAGTTGGCTATAGAGGGATTCTGTGGCTGTGGCATTATATATGGGGGTTACTGCATGGATGGGTCTTTATGATAACTGTTTGGCTTGGCAACTATATATGGCAGCACTCTGCAACAGAGCATATGATGTAGGACTTATTGGAGAGACTGAAGTACCATCACTAATGTATAGTCAAAAACAATGCAGCCCCTACAAGAAGTCCTTGTTTTGCTGCAGAACCCGGCATGCAATTACATCTTGGGCAGATATGCAAATGATGAGAGTTGTGGTGATTAGATGGACAGTCTTTACACCTAAGGTCCTAAAAGTGGTTCCAACCTTGGCCTATAAGAGGCTCTAAGAGACAACTTGTTTGTAGGTAAGGTAAAGTGCCCTGGTGCAGCACTGAGCCATGACTGACATCTAGGGTGACATCACATCGTGACGTTCTCTTGGCAGACTGTTTTTCCATTGCCTTCTCCAGTCATCTTTTACCCCCCAGTAAGCTGGGTACTCACTTTACTGAAAGGATGGAAGGCTGAGTCAACCTTGAGCCGCTATCTGAACCATGTGGGGATTGAACTGGCAACCTTTAGGTTGTGAGCAAGAGTTTAGAACTACATATCTGCTGCCTTTACACTCTGCGCCATACGGGGCACTACTTGGGTGTAGTGACCTCTTTTTCCACTTGTGCAGACATTGCTGACCTCTAGATGCCTCTACGAAGAAATACAAGACATTTCACTGAGTCTGAAAGGGGGCGCATTATTGTAATGCGAGAAGCTGGATGGTCGTATCGATAAATTGCCACCACCTGGGCCATTTTGACCAAACTGTTAGGAGGTGTTGGGATCAGTGGATGTGTGAGGGCACACAAGGGGATCAGGCATGATCGGTTACAGCAAATGTGGAGCAATATGCAGCAGAATACCATACAGAACCTATACAACAGGGTACTAGAGCCTCCATGCCTGCCCGTATCACATCTTGTATCCAAGCTAGAGGTGGTACAACAGTGTACTAGAGCCTCCATGCCTACCCGTATCACATCTTGTATCCAAGCTAGAGGTGGTACAACAGGATACTAGAGCCTCCATGCCGACCCGTATCACATCTTGTATCCAAGCTAAAGGCGGTACAACAGGGTACTAGAGCCTCCATGCCTCCCTGTATCACATCTTATATCCAAGCTAGAGGCGGTACAACAGGGTACTAGAGCCTCCATGCCTCCCTGTATCACATCTTATATCCAAGCTAGAGGTGGTACAACAGGGTACTAGAGCCTCCATGCCCCCATATCACATCTTGTATCCAAGCTGGAGGCGGTACAACAGGGTACTAGAGCCTCCATGCCTCCCGTATCACATCTTGTATCCAAGCTAGAGACAGTACAACAGGGTACTAGAGCCTCCATGCCCCCGTATCACATCTTGTATCCAAGCTGGAGGCAGTACAACAGGGTACTAGAGCCTCCATGCCCCCGTATCACATCTTGTATCCAAGCTAGAGACAGTACAACAGGGTACTAGAGCCTCCATGCCCCCGTATCACATCTTGTATCCAAGCTAGAGGCGGTACAACAGGGTACTAGAGCCTCCATGCCCCCGTATCACATTTTGTATCCAAGCTGGAGGCGGTACAGCAGGGTACTAGAGCCTCCATGCCCCCGTATCACATCTTGTATCCAAGCTGGAGGCGGTACAGCAGGGTACTAGAGCCTCCATGCCCCCCGTATCACATCTTGCATCCAAGCTGGAGGCGGTACAACAGGGTACTAGAGCCTCCATGCCCCCGTATCACATCTTGTATCCAAGCTGGAGGCGGTACAACAGGGTACTAGAGCCTCTATGCCCACCTGTATCACATCATGTATCCAAGCTAGAGGCAGCACAACAGGGTACTAGAGTCTCCATGCCTGCCTGTATCACATCTTGTATCCAAGCTGGAGGCGGTACAGCAGGGTACTAGAGCCTCCATGCCCCCGTATCACATCTTGTATCCAAGCTGGAGGCGGTACAACAGGGTACTAGAGCCTCCATGCCTGCCTGTATCACATCTTGTATCCAAGCTGGAGGCGGTACAACAGGGTACTAGAGCCTCTATGCCCACCTGTATCACATCATGTATCCAAGCTAGAGGCAGCACAACAGGGTACTAGAGCCTCCCTACAAAGGGTCAGTTTTCCATAATGAATGATCCTTTTGCTCTGATATTGGAATCACTTATATCCACGTTACAGTCACATAGAAAGCTTCATTTCATTCTGGCATCTTCTAGGGCACGAGTCAAACACAAGGCCCGCTGCCTCATGTTATGTGTTATTATTATTACTGAGGGGGGGGTAATGTTGCTATTGGTGTATTACTACTCAGGGGGTTAATATGACTAACTGGGCCACTGTGGGGGTCGTTCACACGGGCGTAATCGTATTTCGGTCGCACAAATACGCTGCATATTTGCGCAATCGAAAATCGCTTGTGCCTACATATTTGGGCACGCAATAAAGAACAGTGAATACACAGGTCTCCTGCACATTCACCAGGATTTGCGCGGCCCATTCACTTCAATGGCCTATCAGGGTGCGTAGTACGCAACAAAATAGGTCATGCTGTGTGAAAATATACATCATGTGACTGAAATCAATGGCTTCTATTCACTGCATATTATGTACACAAATACGCTTGTGTGAACGGGCCCTTACTATACTGTCTTAGGCCCCCTGTCCACGGGCGTTGCGAAGTCCCGCGGCGAATCTCCACCGCGGGAGCGGCCACCCGGGAGCAGGAGCCAGCAGACAAATCTCCGCCGTCAGCCTATCTGACAGACAGGCTGACCGCGGAGAATCGCGGCAATTTGCAGCATGCTGCGAATTGCCAGCCGCAAGCGGAGAATCGCAATGATTCTCTGCTCGTGGACACGGGCCAGCGCTTTCCACAGAAACGCTATGGAAAGCGCCGGCCGGCGTGATTCGCCGTCGATTTACTGTTGGCGAAATCACGTTCGTGGACAGGCGGCCTTACAATCGGCCCTTTGAAGGTCACCATAAGCCTGATGTGTCCCTCGGTTTGGCACCCCTGCTCTGGGGGATGGATCTTCTTGACGAATAGTAGTTTTCTGTGATGTCGCTAAGCATGGCCCTGGACTGTTTGTTAGAGCAGCTTTTGGTCTGTATTGACTCTTATGTGTAAGTCAATATATAATAATGGACCCCCTGCTGCCAAATACAAACACATGGAGATTCCAGGGACCACAGGGCTTCACTTTCACACAACTGTTTGCCTCCGGTGATTCTTCTGGGCCTTTCTGGTTCTATAACATTGGGCTTGCCTTTTATACTGAAATTGAGGCACTTGGTAGACTTAATTATGACATCACTTCTTAACCAGTGTAATAGATGACATCATTACTGTGGGGACAGTTTGTGTGTCCCGATACACTGTACAGTTTCATACACAGCGCCCCAGGGGCCAAGTGGTGGTATTTCCTCGCACCATATGATTCTGATTCTTTCCTATATTTCTAGTATGCCTGTGATGACGTCATGTCACGTCCTTGTGAGAGACCCTCCGACTGTCATGGCTGCCTTGGTTTATTTACTTGCAAGATGCCACAGGGCAGGTGCACTTTCAAAAGTGTCTCCAAAAGAACAGGTAAGTACCGCATCTATCATAAAATCAATGGGGTGAAAGTCAGCGCCAGCCTTAGGTTAGATGGCACCCTATGCAGAATGTTTTTCGGTACCTCCATCAAGGAAAAAATAAAGGATGTATATTAAATTGATAGACAGTCTGCCTTATTTTGCTTGAGCAGAAAGCAGCAAGATAGCAGCATACCCACACCAGAACAGCTCAGTGAGAAAATGCTGTACCAGAGCCAAGCTAAAACCATAAATACAGTACCAGAACAAAGCTCAATACATAGATACAAGAACCAATCTCATTTCATAAATACAGCCCCAGAATTAAGATCATAGCATAAATACAGTACCAGAACAGCTCAATGAGTAAATGCTGTACCAGAGCCAAGCTAAAACCATAAATACAGTACAGAATTAAGATCATAGCATAAATACAGCACCAGAACCAAGCTTAGTACATAAATGCAGCATCAGAACCAACCTCAGTACATAGATACAATGCCAGAACCAAGCTCATAACATAAGCGCAGCACGAGAACTAAGTTCATACCTAAATACAGCACCAGAACCAAAATCATAACCTAAATACAACAACAGAACCAATATCAGAACAAAAATACAGCACCAAACTAGCACATAACATAAATACAGGACCAGAACCAAGGTCAGCACATAGATACAATACCAGAACCATGTTCATAACATAAATATAGCATCAGAACCAACCTCAGTACATAGATACAATACCTGGACCAGGCTCATAACATAAATACAGCACCAGAGCCAAGCATATCACATGAATACAGCACCAGAATTAAACTCATAAAATAAATATAGCACAAGAACCAAGCTCACAACACAGCATCTGAACCAAGCACAGTACACAGATGCAATGCATGAACCAAGCTCATAACATAAACACATCACCAGAACTAAGCTCAGTGCACAAATGCAGCATCAGAATGAAGCTCATAACTTAATACAGCATCAGAACCTACCTCAGTACATAGATACAATACCTGGACCAGGCTAATAACATAAATACAGCACTAGAGCCAAGCATATCACATAAATACAACACCAGAATTGAACTCATAAAATAAATATAGCACCAGAACCAAGCTCACTACACAGCATCTGAACCAAGCACAGTACACAGATGCAATGCCTGAACCAAGCTCATAACATAAACACATCACCAGAACTAAGCTCAGTGCACAAATGCAGCATCAGAACCAAGCTCAGTGCATAGACACAATACCTTACTAAGCCCATAACATAAATTCAGCACCAGAACCAAGCTCATAACATAAATACAATAGCAGAGCTAAGCAATTGTGTTGTGGAGGCACTGATGGGCTGACAGCAGCACCTCCAAACATCAAAAGGGAGGAAACAGAGCCAGGAGGGGGATCAGTCATGCAGCTCCACAAGACATTGCTCCATAGAGGAGGACTGTTACCTTGACAGGTGGACCTAAGGAGGGTAATCACTCTCAACCTACATCTGCCTGGTGCCCCCTCCTTTAAGCTGGTGGCCGCACCATGGGTTTTACATAGCCAAGGCCGGCCGCATTCAAAGTGATGTTATGAGATCGAGAGAGAGACGAGCTTCACAATCCCTCAGGAACCTTGACTATAATAAAGCTCCGGGGTCCCGTTATTTTCTTCTCTGTGCAGAAGGTTGACAGAAGTGCCATTACTTAGATTTACCCGAATATTCCTTTAAATATTGTGTGCCATCAGCAATGTGTCATTAGTGCATGTGGAATACAGTCACAATTTTGATCACATTCCTACTCATTTTTCTGTTGCCAGATACTTTCCACCAAAGCTTGCAGCAGGATGAGACTTCTGATGGTAACACATATTAGGATGCAACGCAAAGGCTTCTGGGAGATGCACGAAATAAAAGCCCCTGCGGTCCGATGGCTCCAAAACGGAAACAATCATATATTTATTCCTGTGTAATATCAAATATTAATGTATTTAATTATCAATGATGTAATAAATAAATGTCCAGATCACTGTATATTGTCAGAGGTGTTGGAATAAGGGGTGCGGGGGGTCCTGAAGCCTGAGGGGGCCAGAAACTGACCACTGACAGAAAAAGGCACCAGTATTATAAACAGCAGTTGGGGTGCAGCGTCTGAGGAGCAGGCCCTCAACTGAGGAGACAGCGGGGTAGAGGAATAACCTTGTCATGGGGATCTACTGTCTCCTCACTACAGGTGACTAGGAACCCAACCTCGTTACTGCTGAGGGAGACCAACAATTAGTAACCTGAGTTACCTTAAGTTCTGTTTGTCACTCATGACGCCAACATTCCGTCATCTGCGGCGGATCACAGAAACAATTGTAGTGCTGAAACAGTGAGGATTTTCGGGGAATTTCGTATAAGCCACAGTCCAAGTTATCTGTTGGATCTTTATCGCAGCAAAACTCTCTCTCCACTGTCATACACTCACTTTTTCCCTCACTAAGAAGCGGTTTCCATTGCTCCGGATACATGCGTTACCTGCGCTGTATACCCACGCGTTTCACTATGTCTGGGCTTTCACTCTTTTTAAGGTTAGCGGCTACATGGAGGGTCCCTAGAATGGCTGGGCCCAAACATGAGCGGCAGACCATCACTCGGCTTCTTCCATCTCTCCACTCACCAACTGACTCCTAACTCTTGCTCACTTACTCTTACTCACTACTATAGACTTCGACTTCTCTCCAACTTCCTTCTCGCTAACCAACTACACACACCTCTCACTCAAAGCCATCACAACACATGGACGCACAGCAAGCAACATAAGATATGTATTCTGAGGTGCTGGAGGGGACCCATAACTCTGGGCCACTACAGGGGCCCTGTGATAGATTTTGCATTTGGGCCCCAGGAACTGCAATTCATTAGTTATATCTGTTTTGAGGAGAGCTTGATAATAATTAAAGGTGTTTTCTCAACAAAAACAAATTCCCTTTTTACAGGAAAGGTGATAATTTCTGAGCACTAGATACTCCAGTGATCAAGAGAATGGCGCACTTCCAGGTTCCCCAGAAGAATGGACATGGCTTTACATGTGCGACCACTGCTCCATCCACTTCTAAGGGACTCTGGGAGGTAACTGAGCCCATGGATGAGTCCCATAGAAGTAAATGGAACTGTGATCACACAAGTGCAATGAGCCGAGGCAGGGAGACTAGTGTCACGGAGGCTAATGTCTCCGACTCCCACCTGGCTGCACTACTGTGGATGATGGGGGAGTTCATGGTATGTGCTGTTCTCTGCTCCTAGGAATGATGTTATAGCATAGCATGGTGTGAGTTCCCCAGTGACCTGCACCATGCTCCAGGAGTCACGAAGGGGTTAACAGCCAGCCAACTTACATGTATTCTAGCTTCAGTTGGCATACAGGGTGGTATTCTTTGCAGTCAGTTTCCAACCTTCGTGTTCACAAGTGGTGACTGAAGGTACCGCTGCCTACAATAGAATCCTGTACTGATTATCCAGGTTTTTCACTGGAGCCCTGGGATGAATCCTACAACATGGGGTCCGGCGTCTTGCTCCTTTCCCAGACCCAAATGAGGCTATAGATGACTTTCCCTTGGTCACCACACAAGCGCATCGCTGGTTCATTCTTTTGGAGGCCTCAGTGCTCGGTTCTTCTGATCCCTGGTGGTCCAAGTAGTCAGAACCACAGTGATTATCACTGATTCTGTGGTGGTTTTGGTGGGACAACCACGTTAAGGCTGCCTACACACTGGCGAGCATATGATCGGGCCGAGAAACTAGGCCGGGTATCGCACTCACCAACGCGTGTTTTCATGGCAAGACGTTGTTTGGGCAAAAGCACCTCCCATCGCTTCTGTGAAGCCACATAGAGGATAGGTAAGTTTTTCCCAAGGTTTACAATGGGAAACCTCGTGCCGAGCTCGCATGAGCATCACACAATGTGCAATGTGTTTTATTGTGCCATTGAAAACAGTGGGCAATGCATTCCGAAGAGCGCAAAAAGTTAGGACATACAGCAATTTTTGCTCACAACGCACTGATCTCGCGCTGGCCTGATGGTAACGTCAGAGTTTTATTTTTGCAGTGAACCCCCCTTCCCCAGGCTATAATATAACTAACCGGCATACACTCACCTCTCCCCGCTGTGACACGCAGCGCTGCTCGGTTCTGTGCTCTTGTGTTCTGCCCAGTTTACGGGATGTTATAGGTGCTGCAGCCAATGACAGAGCTCAGTGATTGAGCATGGAGCTCTGTCATTGGCTGCAGCACCTCTGACCTCCTGTAAACAGGCTGGGGCAATCTGTAAACATGACATCAGAGGTGAGACCTACAGTGGAGGCTCGGTACACAGTAGTCAGCGGGGAGAGGTGGATATACACTGGTTAGTTATGTTATAACTTGGGGAAAGGGGCTTTACTGCAAAAATACAACAATAATATCCCAATGCTGTTTATTGACTTTGGATCTTTATATATGAACTTGCCTTAAAACTACAACCCCCAACATGTCCTGCAGCTGTTAGGTTAGACCGACGGTTATAGTTTCAAAAAATTTAGAGAGCTCTGATCTGAAATATAGATCACGCTGGAAGTCAGTAGATGGGATTATACCGGTCATCAGTCAATAGAAGAATCCGCGCACGTTTACTTAGATCGGGGTTTCATCCGATGGTCTAAGTAAAGACTTTGCGCTGGCGGAAGGGCAATAAATTTATTATGAAGTGCAGAACTTGCATCTGGCGGCACCTCCATGCCCCAGATTCTACACCAGCGGCAAAGGCTTCAGCTAATATCTGCACCCCCCTTTTTGCCTAGCCCCTTCCAGTTTTCAAAAAATTGGCAGAGGTTGGTATAAAAAGGCCCAAAGTCACAAACTAGGGCATGTGCCATAAAGTGCAACTTTTGTATGCTGGAAATCTGGCGCAAAAAGCTGAATAAATATGCCTCAGGCCCAATGCACACGGGCGGATTTTTGGCCGCGGACTCCACAGCAATGTACGTCCATAACTCGCAGTATGAAATGATTCTTCTGCAATTTCTGCTCGCGGAGGAAGAATCGCAGCATGCTCTATTTTCGTGCGGGACTCATTGCAGTCAATGGAAGCCACCCGACCTGCGGTGATTCCAAAATGTCAATTTCGAAATCACCGCAGATCCACGTCATTCTCTGCACTGCGCATGTGTGCCGGCGCACCGGCCAATACATGGGCAGCACACAGAAGACCAATACGGACAGGTATGCAGGAGGGGGGGGGGGGGGGGGGGGGAGAGTCACCGGCCAACACAGGGTCTGATGCCTTATTCTTTTATTGTAGAGGCTAAAAACCTGTACAGCCCTACTAGTCGCAGCTGAGGGTTTGTCGCAATCCTTAGAGAATTACATTCATGAACAGCACAAATCCTTCCTGACTAGGGAGGTCACACATGGCACTCACTGACCACCAGCTTGGGTGCACCACGTGGACATAGCCTAGGTTGGTTGCCCCCATAGGAGCCACATGAATCCTCCTCTGTCGCCTACCCTGTGAGGTTTTGAGGCACCCCTGTAACATTATCGCTTAGTTGTAAGTTTGTATTTATGATAAGAACTTGGTTCTGGGGCTGTATCTATGGTATGAAGTTGGATCTGGTATTGTATCCGTGTACTGAGCTTCCTTTTGGCTCTGGATCTATATACTGAGGTTGGATTCAGGGCTGTATTTCTGTACTGAGCCTGGCTCTGGTATTGTATTTATGTACTGAGCTTGGTCTTGGTGCTGTATTTATGTTATGAGGTTGGTTCTAGTGCCGTATTTACTCTCTGGTGTGGGGATGCTGCTATCTTAATGCTTTCTGTAGAACACAGCAGACTGCCTATCGGTGCAAATATAGTTTTTTTGGTTATGTCAAGAAGGACAAAACGTTCTGCACAGGATGCCACCTGACCTTCGAGACAGCACGGCTTGGCTGTCTCTAAATTGGGCCATATTTATGACATCCTATCAAAAACTAACCAGCAGGTGCCATTGTTCCCACTTTATCACCCCCACTAAGAAGCCAGTCAATGGCCAGAAGTCCGTCCCGTTCCAAGTATAAGGGCACAGGGCAAGAAAAATGCAAAAAATTCCAAAAATAAAATAGTCATAAATTACATTTGTTAAATTTTTGCTTAGCGAATACAAAGTGAAAAAAAAATGTATCAAATGAACCAGAAAGCGATAAAATAATTAAGAAATATTTATTTCTAAACTGGTAAAGAAAAATCAAAAAAACAAATCAGAAATCTCCATATAAACCACAGGCTCATTTATTGGAATTTATATATTTATATATCATTATATCTTAACATCTGTGCACAGCGCTCCCTGTAGAGGGCGCCGTCTAGCTTTGTCTAACTTGATCACAGGCTTTTAGATTAGTGGTTTCAGTATACCGCCGGTCCACCAACTCATCAGCATCAGTCTCTGCCCTGCAGTCATTGACTTCGTAGGAGTTCTGACACATCTTAAGAACAGACTTTTTCCATCTTTGGTATCTTCCTAAGGCGCAGTCGTTGCGAGCAGACAACACACAAGGCTGAATGCATTACAGTGGGCAGCGGGTACATCCCCTCTACCCGTCCCCCAAACATTCATGTACTGGATGCAAGAGTCCGACAGCTTCTTCATCTACCACATACAGCAATAAGGCACATGTGGTTACAATCACTGACAGCGGAGGGTGGGGGGGAGGAGGCACGACAGCTGCAGCCTCTTACAGAAACTGTAGTTTGTGACCCGTCTCCAAAATTTTGCCCACAAGTCACATTGGAAACAACAACAAACAAAAACTTCACAAAAAGTTTGGTTGGAGGTCTTGGCAGTCCCAAAACTTTAGCAAATCCCTACAGTCTACATAGGTGAGGTTGGGAATATCATGTAAGTCAGCAGTGGGGTTACTGTATACTGTACTGGCTCTTTAAAGGGTCACTTAAAGGGGATATACACTTTGGACAAATCACTTTTCTTGGAAGGGTCCTCCAGTAGTAAGCTAATCACAACGATCAGCTCTGAGGGAACCTGAAAGCTAATGTTCAATTTCTCTGCAGCGCCACTACAGGTAAAATGAAGAATTACACTGTTCTCATTAAAATCAGTGCATGCAATACATAGATGGGCCGAGTTCTCCATGGAGATACTCTTTGTAGTTGCGCTCTATTTTGGTTAAAGGGCGGACAAAAATGGCTTTCCAAACCAAACAACCTCTAAAATCATCTACAAACTCCTGGAACAAAACAGATTCAACCCCTCCCCCTTTAGCTTGGGAGTGGTCAAAGAGGCGGGGCAAAATGAAGGGGTGGGGCTTAGGTTGTCTGGTCTGCACTGCAACTTAATGAGGTTGTACCAAAATTGCAAGTTATTCCCTATCCACCGGAGAGGGGATAACTTGCTGGTCGTGGGGGTCTGTTGAGACCCCCACTGATCTCCAGAACAGTACCCCCGTGTCCGCCTCTGAATGTCACTGCAGGGTTTACTTCTCTCCCCTCAGTGATGTCCATGTGAATGGAGTCTTGGTCAAGCGTGCATGATCAGCGCTCAATTCATTTCAATGGGGTTGATGGAAATACCGAAGCGCGTGCCACTCCGCTATCCCCACAGTTCTATTAACAGTGAATGGAGCACTAGTGTGCTTGCATGATCAGTGCTCCAGGCTCCACTGCAAGAGGTTCACTAACCCCAAAGTGAAGAGGGTTAAAGAGGTTGTCCAGTTGTAAACTATTGATGACCTATCTGTAGGATAAGTCATCAAAAGTAGATCAGTAGGACTGCTGCTTGGGACTTCCCACCATTCAGCCATTTTCCAGGCTAGTGTTTTTGTGCAGAGATGATTTTTTTGCAGGAAGTAGACAGTGCCGTTCTAACTGCAGTGGCCAGTCTTGATATTACACACAAAATTTCCACTGAAGTGAATGGATGCAATACCAATCCTGGCCACTGTAGTGAGAATGGTGTGGTTTGCACCCTGCAAAAATCATCTCTGTGCAAAAGCACCCCGGCCTGGTGAACCGCTGATCAGCTGGGGTCCCAGGTGGCAGACCCCTACTGATCTACTATAGAAGGCTTCTCATATAAAGTAGAGAAAACTTTTTACTGGCGCGCACTGACATTTTTTTTTAGCTATAGTCTTGACTACAAACTATATCACTATAGTGGAAATTAGCCCCAAACTAGAGCATTCTTAAAGGGGATGTCCATCTTTAGCCATTTTTGCTCACATGTCAAAGGCCTTTCATCAAGTCAACCAGTCCTCTGCTCTGAAGAGGGGCAAACACTCCAAACAGTTGTCTGCAGATGGCTTCCCTTCTGGAGAAGTCTCTGGTCATGTTACAAGGCCTGTTGAAAGGTCTGACACCAACGTCTAGGGTAGCCACTTTTGAATTAGTGGAGCTGTGGATGTACATTACACGCACCTGCTCTTCTCTGCTGTCCGTCCGGTCCACCAGTTCCGGTCCTGGTCTTCAGCCATCCAGTTGGGCTGACACAATCTTCAGAATACTTAATCCCACACAGTGCACCGTTGGTCTTAGACTACCAATGCACTATACCTGCTCTCTGATTGACCAGTGCTGCTCATGTGATCAACACTGGCCAATCAGAGAGCAGTGCAAAAGATGCATTATCAAGGCAGAACATTGCAGCTTTCATCTTGGACAGCCAAAAACCGGGACCAGAACCGGAGGATCGGATGCATAGCAGAGAAGAACAAGTGTCGGTAATCTTACTCCCCACCCCCTCCAATCCAAGGATAGAATTTAGTATCAAAACTGAAGGTTAGTTTAAAGTTTGGGCTTTGGCCCTAAAATCAATGCTGTCATATTGCGACTACCGAGTTGCCGCAACCATGACCCGCAGATCGTAGCCAATCCAACAAGGCCGGATTTTTTGCAATCTGTTTCCAGCAACCTACGAACTGCAACGTCATCCACGTTGACTTCTATTTGATGAGGAGATTGCAGCGCCCCCTGTGTCACCACCAAAGTCGCCGTATAGTCCTAGACTAAATAGGTTGCTGGAATCTAATGGTGAACAGGTAATTTGCCTTTGGTCTTTAATTTCAGCAATGTAGCAGAAGAAGTCAAAGATGGACATGCCCTTTAAGTCCCGCCTATATTTTTGTTCGACCACTCCCCTTTTTGGTAGCTAAAACTTATTACTGTGCAAACTAGACATCTATAGAGGACACTGGGTGGAGGCGAGGGGTTCAGGGCATTTGGTTTCACCCAACCACTTCTTAAATCCAGATTATAGGCCGTTATTAAACATCCGACCCATTTCTGTGAAGATTTCAGATTTTCGGCCTCCGGTGATTAATAAATGTATAATCCGCAGCGCAACCTAACAGGTAAAAAAAAAAAAAACACAACATACAAAAAAGTTTTTCACATGTTTGGCACAGATCACACGCGGAGCGCTGTAACCAGAACAGTACCACAGACATCGAACGTCAGGTGACGCGATGGACCACGGGCAGAACGGCAAAGGGGAGGTGCATCGTTATTCATCACAGTTAAAGTTGCCAGAAGGCGCCCGGCTTCACATCCATGTGTTGTCAGGATGGGACATCATACCTGGCCGCCCAGAAGGGATTAGCGGAAGCGATTAGAGCAAACGTCTCTAGTCCCAGGGTACTAATGAATGTGAGCCCTTGCGCACATCCCGTTAGTCCCTGAAGTCCCCTTCCGGTCTGTCGCGCTCCCCGGACACAGATTTCTTGGACAGTTAAATATCCCCAATGTTTCGAGGTGATAAATCAGTCACTTTTCTTCTACAGATTTTTAAAAATCCTATTATAAATAGAAGCAAAAAGTTTTGCGCAAAAAAAAACAAACAACCCAACAAATATCGGCGATGGAGGGCGATTACTGGTGTCCATGCTAAGCTTATCCAAGATCTGTCCAGTGCATGATACGGAGGAGAGACCGCCCAACCGGCCGTCTGAGAGTCTCCAAGCGGCGGCTCCTCACCGCGAGGGAAAGAATTCTGTGTCGGCTCAAACTTCCTGCTTCTCTTCAGCAAACAGTAACAGGAGGGACACTTCCACGGCGACCAGAGGGAGACAGCTGGTTAATAAGTTAAAAACATGTCCACGAGGGCCGTCGTATTCGGTGTTCTACTTCTTGTGTAAAAAACGCATTTTACTTCCTGGAAAACGCAAAAAAAAAAATGTATTAAATTCTAGAACATATAAATGGTTAATATGTAATTATATGTACCCTGCAGAATACAGGATGGATATACACGCAATGCTGATGTATCACACCTCTAGACGTTGGTGGAACAAAACTCTATTAGATTGTTATAAGGAGTTACAGTATCAGAGGAAAAGCATCGTTTATTGTGGAAGACCGACCCCTTATAGGGAGGTTCTAGTACCCTGTTGTACCACCACTAGCTTGGATACAAGATGTGATATGGGAGGCATGGAGGCTCTATCACCCTGTTGTATCACCTCTAGCTTGGATACAAGATGTGATATGGGAGGCATGGAGGCTCTAGTACTCTGTTGTACCACCTCTAGCTTGGATACAAGATGTGATATGGGAGGCATGGAGGCTCTATCACCCTGTTGTATCACCTCTAGCTTGGATACAAGATGTGATATGGGGGGCATGGAGGCTCTAGTACCCTGTTGTACCACCTCCAGATTGGATACAAGATGTGATACAGGCAGGCATGGAGGCTCTAGTGCCCTGTTGTACTGCCTCTAGCTTGGATACAAGATGTGATACGGGGGGCATGGTGGCTCTAGTACCCTGTTGTACCGCCTCTAGATTGGATACAAGATGTGATACGGTGGGCATGTAACAGTCAGCACGCTGTTAGACACCCCCTGACAGTTTAGCGAAGCTCCTGTAAAGCGGGTGTGGGGATATGGGGGGTATTAGTCCTTCCTACATCAGCTGACTGTTCAGTGCCAGGGGTAAAGATGGCATTTACCAAAATATGGTCTGACACTGAAAAAGCAGGAAATGACACAAGAGTTCAGCTCTTGAGCTTTCATCATTGTGAATGCAGTTTTAAATTGTAATACAGACCGACAAGGCATGCTGGAAGTTGTTTTCCAACAGGTTGCAGACCAATCCGACTACAGCATATACATATATATATATATATATATATATAGATATATGAGATCTTTATGTAGACCGTCTATCTTCAGCTCACCTATCCTATTGAAGAACCTGTTGACCCCGCTCTGCTCTCCGCCTGGAAGGGTCTCCAGATATTCCTGCGCTCGAACCTCAAAGAGACCTGTAGAAACAAACAAGCGGGTCAGAGCCCGTCCAGCGAGAGTGTCATCCGCTCACACCCCAAGACTTTCCAGCAGGGAACGTTCACAGCTGTGCGGGGGCTTCAGAGCAGAACTCCCAGCAGTTAAAGTCAGAGTAAAACAAAAAAAGGGCGGAGAAGGTGGACGAAAACAGTCAGTACGCTCCTGTCTGTAAGAAAAGCCTCTTAACGGGACCGCACAGGAATCATTACCCACACCGCGAGCATTTCCTGCAAGAGGCGCCATACAATTGGGAACGCTTATCTAGGATTTCGCAGTAGGAATCAGTGCAGCGATCCCAAGCGATGGCGGTGTGAAACATGGCGGCCGTACTTGGGATATAAACGCATGAGGACTTGAGCAAATTAATACTGTTGGGGAAACGGTAAAAAGGTAAGCGAGGGAAACCCCCCTACCCAAATTTCCTGCTATCGTAGATCCACTCACCTTTGTTGCCCTGTTTCCGCATCTCTCGCTCCTGCGTGAAGCCTCCAAACATCTGGGTCTCCATAAAAACCTCCAAGAAGCGGCGGACGCTCTTCGAGGAGACGGATTTCCGGAAGGCGTCGCGGAGTAGGGTTCTCTCGTCTTGCTCCCCAGGGACCATGAACAAGGAGTAATGGCCGACAATCTCCACAAAGAAGCGAACGAAGGCCTCGGACACGATGTCGTTCAAGGAGCTGGAGTCTGAGGGGTGCAAGAGACAGGGGTGATCGCCTCAAGATGGAGAACCAAATAGTAAGAAAACTGCAGTCATGTGATCAATACCAAAGCCTGATAGGTTGTTAGGAATCACATGACTTTCTTCAAGGGTTTGTCCACATGCAATCTCCAAGGGGTGAAATTGGGGTTTGGGTTTAGTTTGTACTTCTATGCCAAGCATTTACCTAGTTGCCCATTGGAAAACCCGTGATCGATTTCCATAGCGAGCTCGTTGCGCTGCTCCAAGATCTGCTCCAGGGCGACTTGGAGTTTACGGGGGAGGATTGAGTCCTCATCTTCCATCTAAGAGCACAAGAAAGAAGAAGCAAATCAGCCAAAGTCTTCATTCACATAACTGGAAGCAACGCAAATCGCAGCCCGGGAGCCATAGTCTGTGCGCCAATGTGTAATATTACAGTATGGTGTATGGTGGGTGTGTTGGATCTCCACAGAAGCTCTATAGTGTCCAAATAATACCACTATCCTGTATACATATAATACCGCAACACACTGCCTAAATAATACTATTATCCTGTATACATATAATACCGCAACACACTGCCTAAATAACACCACTATCCTGTATACATATAATACCACAACACACTGCCTAGATAACACCACTATCCTGTGTCCATATAATATTGCCATATAGTGAATATATTTTGTCATACAATGAACTCCTAACACCACCAGTACGGTGCTTAAATAACTATACTAAACAGTGTCCGGATTATACCACAATCCTGTGTCCATATAATACTACCATAAAGTGATTCAATTATACCAAAAACATGACAATACAATGCCAAATAATACTGCAAACGCATGCCCATATAATACTGACATACAATGACCATGTTATAGCATACAGTGAATTCCTAATAGCACCAATGCAGTAAATATGCTATAAAGAGTCCATATAATGGCACCATCCCTATATCATTATAATACTGCCATACAATGCCTAAATAATACCGCCATCCTATGTACATTTAATACTGCCATATAGTACCGAAGTAACACCACCATGCTGTGTCCATATTATACTGCCATACAATGCCAAAATAATACCGCCATCCTATGTCCATATAATACTGCCATACAATATATATTTTGAGCCACAAATAGTGAGCCACTATAATACCAGTATACAGTACTAAATAATGGCATGGAGGCAGTTTAATAACGCAGGCCTCTCACGGTGGGGCTCCTTAAAAGGTATGCAGACCCCCAGCTATCCAGATACAACAGCCCCTCTACCTGCTATCATTAGGTCTTCCAGCCTCCCCCTATAGATGAAAGCTACACGCAGCAATCCTGGTATCACTCACCTGCCTCAGGAAGCGATTATTGCCGAGGTCGACCAGTAGAACCTGCAGTGGAAGAGAAAGAAGAAAGTCATTTCCTATTTCCTGGGGTATTTCCAGTTTGCCCTTCCTCCCCGCTGGTAAGTCAGCCGCCGCCTGGGCTCCTGGCCATCCCTGCTGAGCGCACATCCTGGACTGCGGTCTGAGGCTTCCCTCCTGCCAACCAGAAACGACATCTAAACCTGATGATCCTGGCGCCCGTTCAGAAATCCGCGCTCACACGCGACGCTGCCTATGAAGGGTTAACGAGCTCCTCCAGAGGGGTCCCATACAGCGCAGCTAGGGCTCATTCACACAGCTTCGGTCCATGAAGGAGGCAGTGGAATGGAATTGTGCGTAATTCCTAGCATTTGTGCTGGTTTGTGTTGCGTTTTTCACGTGCGCCAAAAAATAAACGTAAGGCGGCCCACTTAATTCATATATGTAAATACGCGTATATTATCACCATTCGCCACGTATTCACGCCCCTCCCATTGACTTTAATCGGCAAGATCAGTGTGACATACGGACAAAAATACGACATGCGACTTTTTTTTACGCGTCTGAATTGAGGGTCTGTGAAACACGGAGCTTCTGCTTTTGCAGAATCAGAATTTTCTAAGGTACTTCGCACTTCCATTTCTGACCATTTTCCAAACCACTGCTTGCTGTCAGCTGCATTTTTACGCGATCTCATAGACTTTAATGGGCGATTTCGGTCTGCGTTTTGGACCAAAATAGGACATTCTGCGATTTTAATTTTTTTTTGCGCACGTAAATCCTAATACAAATCAATGCGGTTTAAGCGGTCCATATTATGCGCATAAAAAAACGTGTAATGTGGTCCAAAACCGCGTCCACATGGACGCCATCAGACGCGGTTCACAGGGTGTATTTTTCGTGCACAATTCATACCAAAATTTGCGCCATTTTAGCATTCAATTACGTGTTACGGGAATCTACACCGCAGTTGCTAATTTTTCGGCATGTAGATTTTGAAATCCGTGTGAACAAAAAAAAACAAAAACAAGTACTGAGGCGCGAACCGCGAGGAGCGGCTGTTCACGGATCTGACTGGGGGTAAATCCGTAACAGAACTCTATATTACGCACGCAAAACGCCCATCAAAGTCTATGGGTGCGCAAACCACGCAGTGGATACTTACATGTGTATTTGCTGCATTTTTTGCGCATGTTGCCAGGAGACGGGTGAAAAAAGGGGACATCAATTTGGCCTTCATTTTTTTTTTTGCGCACGTAAATAACGCAGAGAATACGAATGCAACAGAAGGGAAAAAAAACCCCAAACCCGTGAAATACCCGCCAACACATACACAGACGTAGTGAGAACACCGCGGATCTCATGGACGGCATACGCCCGTGTGGATGGGGCCTAGGGGGCGCACATGGCAGAATCTGGGTTGGATTTTTTGTGCAGATTCCACCTCCGAATCCGTCGCAGATTGGCGCGCAGATTCAGCCCATTGTAACGGTGCAGACGGATTCCTTGTTGGGAGGTTACACCCCCTGCTTTTTTTCCGTATGCGGAATCTGCGAACAGAAATAATCTGCGCCATTTGCGTTAGAATTTACTGAATCTGCTGACGCGGATGTTGCTGCAGAATCGCTGCAGATTCCACATGAAAGCCGCAGGGGGATCCATCGTATGAACAAAGCCCAAGGCCGCCTGCGCAAGGAGTCCAAAGAGGGCGCCGGCCCAGCGAATACCGCCCATTAACATGCTATAGAAAGCTTCTCCCGTCCGCGAGCGGAAATCAACTGCAGCTTGTTCTATTTCAGCCGGATGGCTTCCATTGAAGTCAATGATAGCCGTTCAATCCGCGGCTCGTACGCAGCTGTCATTGTGGACAGGACGGGAATCTGCGTCATTGCCTAGCAACAGTGCGGCATGATCTGTACCGCGCATGAGCGCCACCCGGCGAATCCGCATACAGATAAGAAGAAATCCGAACAGGTACGCGGGGTCACCGGCGGTTGTGGAATCCGACCTGGCCGTGCGCGGCGGCCTCAGGCCTCCTTCACACGGGCGGCCTCAGGCCTCCTTCACACGGGCGTCCTCAGGCCTCCTTCACACGGGCGGCCTCAGGCCTCCTTCACACGGGCGGCCTCAGGCCTCCTTCACACGGGCGGCCTCAGGCCTCCTTCACACGGGCGGCCTCAGGCCTCCTTCACACGGGCGGCCTCAGGCCTCCTTCACACGGGCGGCCTCAGGCCTCCTTCACACGGGCGGCCTCAGGCCTCCTTCACACGGGCGTCCTTACGCTGCCAGTTACACGCAGAATAAACCTATTTTTTTTCTATTGATTTATTCAAAAAAAGGTTTTTTTGCCGGCGTATATCGGGCGCGTGAAAAAAAACAACCAGCAGAGCCGCCGCGCGCCCCGTTATGGTCTGTCCGAAATAGCCCATTGAAGTCAATAGAAAAGCGCCAGTCCGCAGCAGATACGGATGAGGCACGCATATTGACGCATTACCTCGCGGCTCCTGTGTGGAAAATGCTGCTAATACGGAAAAAAAGACCGCAAGCGAGGCCAGGAATGTGTTCGGTCTGTGAAGACGCTGCGTATGGACGGACCCCTGACTACATGCGCCCGTGTGAATGAGCCCTTAGGGCTGTCTGGACCGGATACAATTGTTGCAGAAGTTTGAGGTCTGTACAGGTTTTTTAGTCTCTGAGCTCCACTCACTGACAGCAAGCAGAGGTTTTGAAAACGGTGAAGAATCAAGACACAAAAACTAATCGCAAAGTTAGAGAACTTTTCACAACAACAAAACTTCAGTGATGAAGTCAGAAAGTGGCGAGACGTCCTCTAATTAGCTGTTCGCAGCCCTCCTGCAGACCCCGCCTTCCCCCGTGGGGCGGGTTACGGTATGGCAGCCGCACCCCAGAAGGGTGTTAGTTTTGGCAGGAATGGGCTTCTTTCTTTTGCATCCGGAAGCCATTAGTTAATTGCAGTAAATCTCCCTCTCCTGTGCGCTGGGCGGCTGCCAACCAGAGACAGCGTCCTTCTGTCACAGGGAACTACAACTCCCAGCATGCCCGACAACAGGTTGAACAGTGCCACAGAGTGGTTTCCTTTTTTCGGTCAGGCTATGCTCACACGACGGAATCTATGTTGGATTTTGCAGTGTAGATCCGATCCCTGCTGATGTGGCAGAAACACGATTTTCCGCTTCGGAATTCCGCGCTCATTTTGACCATTGATAGGGCGAAATCCGCGAGCGGCCGGGCCTAAAACCGCGGTCAAAAGCTGGGAGTTTTTATGCGGTTTGTAGAGGTGGAATTTGATGTTGAAAATGTTGCAGCGCTCCCGCTGTGTGACCTCATCATCGGGTTTCGTCCACACGGCGAAGTGCGATACGGATTCTTCCGCATGGATTTTGCCGCGTGGCTAACCGTATTTTACCGCGGCCTCACACGTGGATTTAGCCCTGTGTGGGATTTCCAACACAAATCCACATGGACCCACGTTAAAGGGAGCCTGTCATCAAAATTCTCTTCTAATGGACACATTTTTGATACCTGCAGCCACCACTAGGGGAAGCTGAGGAGCTTATAAATCTCTATACAGGGAGCTCCCCCTAGTGGTGGCTGCAGGCAGACAGAATGTAACGATTTAACCCTACTAGGTCATCAAGAATTTTGGACCTCATCCGTCCAGATCATCTTGAACTCACCTCTTCCACCGGCAGCTCCTTGAGACGAGGGAGCGAGCTGGACAGGAGTCCGATGAGGAACGGGGTGGGAGAGCAGACAATGTCGATCATTGATGGTGGGAGAACGGGAATGTAGGTGTGCTGCCAGGCAAACGGGTAAATTAAGGCCACCATGGCATGGCAGCATTTGGATAAGGTGCTGAAAGAGAAAATGTTGGATAACTTGGTAAATAAAGGGTTAAATACTGAAATATTAACACTAAATGTTGAAAAAAAAAATCTTCAACCTGCATGGTGAATAGAATGCGAGAACTACAGTAAAGACTGGCACAGTGCAGCATATTTTCCACATTGCGCCGGAATAACCGCCCCCATATAGAAGCAGCTGGTTATACGCTCATCGCACTCGGCCGGTTTGTCTGATGGCGGCAGCGAATACGCTTTAAGAAAAAAAACACGTATAAAGGTCGGCGCGGAGTCCCACATCTGCTATCTGAGGCATCACTAGTCACTCCGAGCAGAGACATTCCTGGAGCCGTGCCCAGAAACCCACTGCATATACAACACTCCATAATTATACGCCGGGTGACATCAGCGCTAAACGCCGTCAAGTTTACAACGGTTACCGTGACAACACAACAGGAAAAGAGCACAAAAAAGAAAAAAAAAATAGATTCTCGCTTAACCCTTTAATTAGCAGGAAATTGGATGGCGACAAATGATTAAAAAAAAACAAAACTGACAGACAAAAAATAAACAAGGAAAATACAACGAAGAATCAGCGGCTCCTAAATAGGCTCCTCCCCTTCCCTCTTATAATTCTCCCTGGCAGTCAATGACAACAAGTGAGCTACTCCTGTCATCCCTCCTCCCTGTGCTGAGAAATTCTTGATTGACCGAGTTTTTAAATATATTTTACTATTTACCCCTCATTGTTTTCAATACCTCCGCTTGCTGTCACTGAATAAACCCGTTCATCTCTGTCCCGGTCAGTGCCAGAAACACAAGAGGAACGACTCGTCCAGCGGCGAACTCCGATGTGTTCATCACATGACCAGGACGGAGTTGTATTCGCTGCAAGTAATCAGAAAGGGTTCATATTCAGTGGCAGCAAGCGGAGATCCTGAAAATCATGAGGAAGCGATACAGAAAACAGATTGTAACGGTAAATTAAATCCCTTTAAGCCAATTGGAAACATGGAATGCTGGGAAGTGTAGTTTACAGCTGTGACCCCACAGCGGTATCCGTGAGGGACTTTCCACCCAGACTCCACAGCAGAAGTCCGTGGCCAGATGATGGCGCTCTGCGGCGGACGTGAGGCGAAATCCACGCAGATTCCGTGGCAAACTTCCGCCATGTGGACAAACCTTTATCCCCCTATTCACAAGGTAAGGGATAAATGTCTGATCACTGGGGGTCCGACCACGGGCCCCCTGAAGTGAATGGTGTGGCGGGGCACATGCTCAAGCGCTAATCCATTCACTTCTATGCACTAAGCAAACCCCCTTCATCCGACACAAGTGAATGGCGTTGTGGTCGCGCACATGCAGCGGCTCTCCATTCACATGGGTCATTCGGGGGCACCGGTTTTGGGATTGCCGAGACTCCCAGTGGTCGGACCCCCAACGATCAGACATTTACCCCTATCCTATAGCTGGGTGGAAAGGGTTTCTAGTGGAACAACCCCTTTTAAAGGGGAACATTTACTTATAATCGGTGGAGGTCCGCTGCTGGGGATTTACGTCAATCAGCTGATCGGCGAGCCAACTGGCAGTGCAGACAGCGCTCGAAGCAGTGTGTTACTGGCTTGGTACGTCAGGCACAGCTGGCACTGCATTCAATGGGAACTGAGCCTGCAGCACCAAATGGGGCCACTACAAGACGGACAGCGCTAACTGCTTCCTGCACTGACAGCGGGCCTTCCAATTAGCTGATCGGTGGGGTCCGCTGCTTGGGATATCCACCAATCAACTATTAATGACCGATCCTGAGGATGAATCATCAATGGTAAAAGTCCTAGAACCCTCCTTAATGGGAAATCAGTGATTCTTTGTTTACAAACCCTTTAAATTATATGTTAAAGGGGTTGTGCAGGATTAGAAAACATGGCTGATGTTTTCCAAAACAGCGCCACAACTATCCACAGGTTGTGTATGGTAATGCAACTCATTTACAATAAAGGGGCTGAGCTGCCATACCAGATGCAATCTGTGCACAAGCATGGCGCTGTTTTTGGAAGAAGGCAGCCATGTTTTTTTTCTAATCCTGCTAAACCCCTTTAAGGTTTTATGCATGAGGCAGAGCTGTATGTGAGAACATTGCATGGTGCATCTATAGGACACTGCATTAGCTATACGTCTACTAGTGGTCTACCTGAGGGTGTCCACCATTAGCTATACATCTAGTAGTGGTCTACCTGATCGTGTCCACCATTAGCTATACGTCTAGTAGTGGTCTACCTGAGGGTGTCCACCAATAGCTATATGTCTAGTAGTGGTCTACCTGAGGGTGTCCACCAATAGCTATATGTCTAGTAGTGGTCTACCTGAGGGTGTCCACCAATAGCTATATGTCTAGTAGTGGTCTACCTGAGGGTGTCCACCAATAGCTATATGTCTAGTAGTGGTCTACCTGAGGGTGTCCACCAATAGCTATATGTCTAGTAGTGGTCTACCTGAGGGTGTCCACCAATAGCTATATGTCTAGTAGTGGTCTACCTGAGGGTGTCCACCATTAGCTATACGTCTAGTAGTGGTCTACCTGAGGGTGTCCACCATTAGCTATACGTCTAGTAGTGGTCTACCTGAGGGTGTCCACCATTAGCTATACGTCTAGTAGTGGTCTACCTGAGGGTGTCCACCATTAGCTATACGTCTAGTAGTGGTCTACCTGAGGGTGTCCACCATTAGCTATACGTCTAGTAGTGGTCTACCTTAAGGGTGTCCACCATTAGCTATACGTCTAGTAGTGGTCTACCTGAGGGTGTCCACCATTAGCTATACGTCTAGTAGTGGTCTACCTGAGGGTGTCCACCATTAGCTATACGTCTAGTAGTGGTCTACCTGAGGGTGTCCACCATTAGCTATACGTCTAGTAGTGGTCTACCTGAGGGTGTCCACCATTAGCTATACGTCTAGTAGTGGTCTACCTGAGGGTGTCCACCATTAGCTATACGTCTAGTAGTGGTCTACCTGATGGTGTCCACCATTAGCTATACGTCTAGTAGTGGTCTACCTGAGGGTGTCCACCATTAGCTATACGTCTAGTAGTGGTCTACCTGAGGGTGTCCACCATTAGCTATACGTCTAGTAGTGGTCTACCTTAAGGGTGTCCACCATTAGGTATACGTTTAGTAGTGGTCTACCTGATGGTGTCCACCATTAGCTATATGTCTAGTAGTGGTCTACCTGAGGGTGTCCACCATTAGCTATACGTCTAGTAGTGGATTTACCTTGAGGGTGTCGCCATTAGCTATACGTCTAGTAGTGGTCTACCTGATGGTGTCCACCATTAACTATACGTCTAGTAGGGGGTCTACCTCAGGGTGTCCACCATTAGCTATACGTCTAGTAGGGGGTCTACCTGGGGGTGTCCACCATCAGCTATACGTCTAGTAGGGGGTCTACCTGAGGGTGTCCACCATTAGCTATACGTCTAGTAGTGGTCTACCTGAGGGTGTCCACCATTAGCTATACATCTAGTAGCGGTCTACCTGAGGGTGTCTGCCATTAGCTATACATCTAGTAGCGGTCTACCTGAGGGTGTCTGCCATTAGCTATACATCTAGTAGTGATCTACCCGATAGCGTCCACCATTAGCTATATGTCTAGTCGGGGTCCAACTTGAGGGTGTCCGCTGTTAGCTATACATCTAGTAGTGGTCTACCTGAGGGTGTCCAGTATTAGCTATATGTGTAGTGGGGGGGGGGGGGGGGTCTACATGAGGGTGTCCACTATTAGCTATATGTGTAGTGGGGGGTCTACATGAGGGTGTCCACCATTAGCTATATGTCTAGTAGTGGTCTACCTGAGGGTGTCCGCCATGAAAATGACTCTTCTTTCTAAGAGGAGGGAGGCGAAGACCTGTATGAGGTGCCGAACACTGAGCGTAGAGAAGAGCGCATCAAAATCCACATGTTCAAGCCGCGAGTCCAGGGGCCGACACAGCTCAATGACCTAGAAAGACATCAGTATGAGAGATACATGGTCAGCATATCTGCCATCTCCGTTATATGTATGTTGGGTAACAGGTTACTAAATACATGTCTCAATAACGACTTGAACAATTGGCAACATGTGATACAATGTATGAACAGAGTAACGATGACCGCGCTATTGGTTATACAAGATGAGAGAACGTGTGATATTCATCCGGAATCAGCGCCACTCTGGTCCATGAGGGGGTCTCCGCTATCGCAGCTCCCATACAAGTGACCGGCATCTGTTTTAGTAAGTACTTGCATTCCCCATGGAGAATCTTTTCTTAGAACTCTGTGCTGCAAAATCCCTCTTGTAATTCCTCCTGAAAATGTAGGAGTAAATTGATAACTGGGTGTCACTCTTCCCTTTGTACAGTCTGAAACCGGCCAATCCCTGCTGACCAGATTAGAGTAGGCAGGTACACTCCCCATTGACAAGAGGAATGGTAACACCCAGTCATCAATTTACTCATATTTCCAGGAAGAATAACAGAGGGATGGCAGAATGCAGAGTTCCAGAATCGTTGTAGTATGGGGAATACAAGTATGTCTAGAGAACAAGGGGTTTTCCCATTGAAAACATTTTGCCCTATCCACAGGATCATTGGGGGTCCAAGCATGGGAATCCCCCAGATTGGTGCATCTGAATACCCCATGTGAATGGAGTAGCAGACGCATGCCGGACCGCGGCTTTATTCTCTTCTATGGGATGGAGGGAGATTGCCGATCACAGTGATCTCCACCCGTCCCACAGAACAGAATGAAACGGCGGACAAGTATAAGCATAGGGCATTCGGGTGGTCTTGGCGGTTCCAGTGGTCGGACCTCCAGCAATCTCCTATTAGGTCTATGGCCTCTTTATCCCCCCTGCCTACAGAACTGTTCCGGAACCCTCCATGTATTCCGCACCTCTGTTCCTGATCCCGGCAGGAAATTCTTCACTGAGATCTTCCGTCCTAGAGCCGGGAACGGGGCGTCTATGATGGCTCTCATGAACGGCTGCACCAGAGCCGGGGAGATGCCTCTTCTTTTCTCCACCTCGTCGAGGATCTGCAGGCGATATCATAGAAGTCATGGCACAGGTAATAAGCAGTATTTTGGGCGGCGTACAGGGCACCGTGCCTCTACTGTGACCAAACCCTGGTCCTTCAGCTAAGACCTGCAGCACCAGATCTGCTTAACCCCCTGGGCACTAGCTATTAGTGCCGCTACACACAGGGGTATGGAGCGGAAGCTGCGGCCCCGACCTCTGTGTAGTGGCCAGTGCTTGTAATTGCAGGTGCAGCTCTCTATGATCTCACAGGGAACCCATTCAGGAGACAGCAGAAGCTCCCTCCCCCTGTCAGGCCATTAAATGCTAAAGGGTTAAGGCTGTGATTGGAGTCAGGTGTCCAAAGCCCGCTCCATACAAGACCCACGCACACCCAACATACATATATGGTGGATGTCACCAAGGGTTAAATCGAAGGTTCCAGGAAAGGTCACCAACCTATGAGGAGCTGTAAAGGCTCTTCATACTGTGTTTCGCCCTGTTAAAGGGGTTGCCTAAGACTAAAAAAACACGTCTGCTTTTTTCCAGAAACAGCACCACCGCTGTCCACAGGCTGTGTGTGGTAATGCAGCTCAGCCCCAATCACCTCAATAGCTGCAGTACCAGACGCAACCTATGAACAGGTGTGGCACTGTTTCCGACATCCATGGTTTTTCAGGCCAAGTACTAATAGCCCTATTCATTCTTCTGCGCTGATCATTACCTTGGAGAATAGATTGAAGCAGCCGAGCCGGCTCACGATGCAGTACACCTCCGGGAGGCGCTTGCCCTTACCGCTAGGCTTTATAAGGAAAAGAAAAAGAAGGTTAGATACCAAACCCTGCAGCGTATAAATGGCATATTAATACTAGTTTATCAAAGCCATCTTTGTTGCCCAGTGGGGGGTCTGACCTCTGAGACCCCCATGGATCCTGAGAATCAAGGGGTCATAGTGCCGATTTAGTGCTGCATCCCATTTTATAGCATTTCCCTGCAGAGCTGCGCTCCCGCCAGCTGTGCACAAGGGACACAACGCTACACCATGCTGCGTCCCCTTCATCTTCAGGACTGGTGGGCATCCCTACAATGATGGCCTATCCTAGCAATATACCAGTCGCACCGTGGGACTGCCAGAGATGGGCAAGTTCAAGCAATCCAATAACTCCTACGGCTCCATTACAAAGCTTACCTCCCATCTACAGGATAGGTATACCTTTATGATCAAAGGGGGCCTTTATGATCGGTGGGACCCCCATAATGGATAACCCCTTTAATATGAATTGAGTGGCAGTACACATGTGACTGGCAATGCCTTCACTCCTGGAGGCAATGATCAGTAGGCGCCGCAGTGGTCAGACCCCACCGATCTGCAAGCGATTCCCTATCCTGTGGATACTGGCACAACCCCTATATGTTTAGCCTGGGACTACATAGTTGGGGATTTACCAAAAGTCGCCTACAGTAGCCGAAACGCCGACTGCCGTCCTCCCCGGTCAGCACGAAGGAGAAAGTCTCACTGCAAGAAATACAAATTGGTAAGTAAAAGCAAATGTAGATCCACCCTACACAGCGAGTCCTAAATATCTTGCAATTTCACTAATTAAAGGGTTAAAAAAAATGGATCATCAATCATTGCTGCAAAATCTGTGCATTAATAGGACTGGATAGCATGGTTACAAAGCCGAGCTGTGGGAAGGATTAGGTCTGTACAGGTCTTCAGCCTTCGCATATAAAACAAGACTGTTCCTATTCACTGACAGCAAGCAGTTTTTGAAAGTGGCACAAAATAGATACATAGGACGGTGACATGCCAAAAGCCATGGGACAGGAACTAAAATTGTGTAGGATCCCTCTAGGCCAGTGAAGTGCAGCAACTCAACATGCAATCCATTCCATTGGTGAATGGAAGACGTCTGGAGGGACGTGGAGCCGCCTGGATGCCCCCCACATCTCTGTGGCATCTGTAGGTGTAGGATCACGGGGTAAATGGACCTCTTCACCACATCCCATATATGTGTGGTTGGGGTCATGTTGGGTGACCGTGCCGACCGCGCCATTCGTAGGAACCCTCCAGAATGCTCCTTAAACCAGTTCTAGACAATTTGGGCCCAACCTAGACAGGTGGACCCAACCCATGCCATGAGAACCCATCCCACACCAGTATGGAACCACCACCTGCCAACTGGTGTCCATGGCTTCATGGGGTCTGCGCCACACACCAACCCTACTGTCAGCCCGAAACAACTGGTACGGTGACCTCCCACTTTATACAGGTGTGGGCATTCCCAAGCCGTCCCCCGAGTTACCACCCCTTCATCGTCAATGTACATGCGCCATCGCGGGACTGTTGGCTCCTTGGTGTATATTAGAAAGTGGCCGAGCTGCTGATCACACCGCAAGCTAATGTCTTACATGTTATTACGCACTGCTACGAATATTACGGACAGGCCCCTCCCTCCGGGTTACCTTTCAAACTGACTGATGGGAGTCCAGTCCTTGGCGTCCGGAAAGCAGAACTGGGGGATGGCTTTGAACTGGTCCCCGGCTTCTCTCATGAACTTGAATGATCTTTCCAACTGAAGGCAAAAATGAAAACTTTCAGAGCCGGAGCTGTCATGTCAGTGCCCCTTCAATAATGTAACCACATACCGCCGCCCTGTAATTAACGCCGTGCGAACCGCAGCGCCAGAGGTGATGAGGACTGCAGCGAATCAGAAAGAGCCTAGCTAGTATACATTTATATGGGATTTTTTTACTCCCATTCCCCAACCTAAGGACTGGGCACCAATGGTGAAGTCCCAGACAACCCCTTTAAGGGTTTAGAAAACATTGCTCTATGTTTTTAGCCTAATCGACATCCCCTTTAAGGACCCGTCAACTCTCCTGGCATGTTGGTTTTTAGTTATACTCATGATGGAATAACAATGCTGGGCATATTTATTTTCAGAACTCTGTGTTATGACACTACTCTGTTACTCCTCCTGGAAACACAAGAATATAATTGACGGCTAAGCATTACCATTCCCTTGGTTAAAGGGTTGAGTCTCTACAAACTGAGCCAACCAGTGCTAACCGTATGGATGCACCCCAAGGCAATAGTAACGCCCGGTTGTTGACTTAGTCGTACATTTCCAGGAGTAACAACAGAGAAACAGTGTCGTGCTATTCCCCATCTCTTTATTTATAGGGGACAGAGCTCAGTTTTCTTGATGCAGAGTATGTGGAGCTCTGTATAGACAAAAAGTTACCTATTAAAATTCCAGCTGCCAGCAGCTACCACTAGGGGGTGCTCACCGAAGACAGATTTATTATGGAGTTCAATGGAAGCTGTATAACTCCATATGTAGTGAGCTCCCTCTAGTGGTGGCTGTAGGCAGCTAGAATGTTATCCTATAACTATGGCTGTGTGAAAGTAGATGATCCGGAGCTTGGCATTAGAGTCATGTAAAACGAGTTGCTATGTGAGAACCACATGAGCTTACGATCTAATTGTGGTTTCTGAACAAACCCGCTAAGCAGATTGCACCTTGAGAGGGAACTGCTGGGTGATCTCCGGTACGTAGACGGTTCCTGTTGGCTTCTTCTGGAGGGATACCACCACAAAATACTCAAACAGTTGCCGCTCCTGGTACTCAATGAGGTCGCGCTCCAGCGTGTGGTAGCGCGGCGTGAGGCTCATGCGGGATTTTACGTGCACCAGTCTCTCACTGTGAGCTGAGAACAAAGACAGACACTTGTTACAAATCTCAAGATTGTTGGCCCACGGAAGGGTGAAGGTACCTTTACAGGGGCGACTATTATCCAAAATCGCCTGTTTAAGCAATTATTTGGGTGACTATTAGCGCTTGTAACGGTGCCTTAAATCCCCAACCAGCAATGTGGACACTGTAAAAACAAACCTACAACAAGTTAACCCTTTCCAATCCAATTTGTATCCTGGTTTTCCTAGGGGGCTTACTCTTTTTCTGCCATTATACAACGGCGCTATCTGCTGGCTAAAGCCAGTACTGCATGATGTGACACGTTGGATAGGCTCCGACAGCAGAGAGGCTGGCAATATACAGTAAGAGAACCCCGACGGACGTCTTCCAACATCGGAGCTGTACAGCCTTAAATCATAATGTCTTCAGAGGTCAGACAGTGGATTGGGAAGGGTTAATGAGGGAACAGATAAAATAATACAATAAGCACAATACGATCAGCCGCTTCCTCAATCTGCTACCAACACCAATAAAGGAAAGAAAAGAGGAAATTAATGAAACTCACAAACAATTAGGGCTGAAAAGTCAACAAAGAAAACGGAGCCATGAAAATCCTGATTGATGACATCATCAGTTCCGTATAATAGACACAACGAATACCGTTTTTTTAGCGCCCCCATCTGGTAGGTGTTGGACTCCTTTGTCCTTCAGCGATTCGTTGTGGCGTTGTTTATACTAAATGATGAAATTATACTACAGGAATACCGGCCCCTGCGGACAGGAAGCTTCTTGTAGTCGCTGCAGATTAGATGGATGTGCTGACATGTTCTGACCAGCTGACAGGAAGGGGTCAGCGATTCATGCTGCTTGTGCCAAATTCTGACTCCCATCAGCAACAGAAATCTGGATCCATCTGACCAGGAGATGTTTTCCCGCTGCTCAGTGATACAAGTTTTGCACCCTTTTGCCCGCTGGAGTCTCACCTAATGTTTCTCTTAGACACAATGGCGCTGGAGCTGGTGGTCTGCTGTTATAGCACATCTGTCTAAGGAACGGCGAGGCGAGCGTTCAGATACGTTAGTTGAAGCTGCAGCGTTGTATTCAACTATCCAACTGCATTTTCCTTGATCGTGCAGCCTGTTCATCAGAACGATTCCTTACATCCTCCTCTGACCCCTTTCAGTGACCAGTTGTTTCTGTCCACAGGATCCCCTTTCACTGGATGCCTCCTCGACCGCGCCATTCTCTGTGTATTTTCTACAATTTCATAAGAAAACCCCCTGCGGTTGGCGGCGAGCCCCCGGCTAGTCCAGCACCAATGATCATTGGAAGTCGCTCCGATCGCTGGATTTTCCAATCTGATGTGAATTTACACTGAGACTGACCACAGAAAACGTGTCACGTGATTTCATGTTGTACTCCAGGGTCACGGGGAGAATCTCCATACAGGGAGGCGCCAGTTGTGAAAGTGCTGGGGGCTCTAATAAAGTTTGTGAAACTCAGGATTACCCTGCAGAGCTGGAAAGAAGGGGGGGGGGGGGGGGGGGTCATCCGAATTACATGATGTGAAGGAGTCTCCCACTAAGTTTGATCATTGGTTCTCAGCTGTTTTCTGCTTCTGCTCTGGCATTTCTGGGCACTAGATTTAGAATTTCTGGATTATCAAATGGCGGATTAAAGAATGTAACTTGTTAAATGGCCAACAATTGTACCTTTCAGCTTCTCCTCGGTGTCGCTGTCCGACTCGCTGTTGTCGTCTGTTACTGAAGGGGAACAGAAAGCAATTATTCATGTAATAGCAATGACTCAGAGTAACGAGTGCGACATAACGGGGGCTATGTGGCCCCCAAAAAGAGGGTAAAGGGGATAGGTTGTAGAGAGGATAGGTAGGGAGTCTAGAATGGTTACAATGGTGCTAACTGCATGGCTGGGGGGGGGGGGGGTATGAGATTGGGTGGGCTTGGTGCCGAACAATAGGGGGCGTTACAGCAGGAAGATGCTGAGAAAGGGAAGTGAGAAAGGAGATTAAAGGGGTCGTGCCAAGATAAAACCACCAGATAGGAGAGAACTTTCTGACCGCTGGGATCCACGTCATTCTCGAGAATGGGGGTCCTGAAGACCCCTGCATGAATGGAATGTGTACTACATTCCCGCTTATTTCAATGGTAGTGCTGGAGACAGCTTAGCGTTTGAAGTCCGTTATCTCTGGGGCCCCCCACTAAAATGGGCATGTGCGATTAGCGCTCTATTCATATGGGCATTTTTGAGACCCCATTCTCAGGATCGGTTGGGATCCCAGCGGTCAGACAACTAGCAACCATTCTGTGAATAGGGGATAAAGTTCTATCTTAGCACAACCCCTTTAAGAGCCGGGGAGCACAGAGGGATTTAGGCAGGGAGTAGCCCAGTGTCTAACAGATTATCTGTACATTCAGGGTGAAGCAAGTGGTTGTGTGAGAACAGACCAATATGGCTGCCTCCTTCTGAAAACAGCACCTCTCTTGACCACAGGTTGTCCGTGATACCACAACTCACTGCCAGTCAAATGAAGTAGCTGCAATACCAGACACAGGCAATGAACAAGAGTGGCGCTGTTTTCAGAAGAAAACGGCCATGTTTTTCCAATCCCTTTAATGTTATAGAGCAGAATATAATCTGGTGCACATATGTGGACAGAAGTATCGGGACGCACATAGAAGGGGATGAAACTCGATTTTATCCACATTTTTCAATCCAGTGTTGGGCCATCTTTGGCCTCAGTGACTGCAGTCACCCTCCACAACCACTTTCCACCAAATCCCCATAGATGTGTGGAGGGATTTGCCGCCATTCCTAGAGGAGCTTCAGGTAGTGATGGGGATGATGGTTGCTTTGAGTGTGCACGGATACGACGTTCTAGCTCATACCAAAGATGTTCGATGGGATTAAGCCTGGACTTTGGGCCAATGAAGTCTGCAGACGTTCTGCTCCCCCACACTGCTGCCGTATGACATGGCGCTCGGTCATGTTGGTGGAGACAAGGAGCTGTACCAGAGTATTACCACAGGGGCGGTGATGCCACATTGTCTGGGATGTCTCTGTACCCGTTGGTGTTGAGGGTGACTTCACTATAACCAATGGCCCCAGTCCTTACCAGCAGGACCCCCCCCCCCCCAATAACAGAACCTCCTCCAAACTTCCCTGCTGGGACGCTGCACCGCACACACCGGATGGTCTCTATCTCCCAATACCATGGCCAACAGCGGACTCTGGAAGGTTCAGAAGCTGCGATGTCTGTACTGATTAGTTGGTGGCATCCCATCGCCAGACCCCGTTGGCAGCTCTATACCTGGTGGCATCCCTTCGCCAGACCCCGTTGTAAGCTCTACACATGGTCAAATCCCCCCACCAGACCCCATTGTCAGCTCTACACCTGGTCACATCCCACCACCAGACCCCGTTGTCAGCTCTACACATGGTGGCATCCCCCCACCAGACCCCATTGTCAGCTCTACACCTGGTGACATCCCCCCACCAGACCCCGTTGTCAGCTCTACACCTGGTGGCATCCCCCCACCAGACCCCATTGTCAGCTCTACACCCGGTGACATCCTCCCACCAGACCCCGTTGTCAGCTCTACACCTGGTGACATCCCCCCACCAGACCCCGTTGTCAGCTCTACACCTGGTGACATCCCCCCACCAGACCCCGTTGTCAGCTCTACACCTGGTGACATCCCCCCACCAGACCCCATTGTCAGCTCTACACCCGGTGACATCCTCCCACCAGACCCCGTTGTCAGCTCTACACCTGGTGACATCCCCCCACCAGACCCCATTGTCAGCTCTACACCTGATGACATCCCCCACCAGAATGCGTTGTCAGCTCTACACCTGGTGACATCCCCCCACCAGACCCCGTTGTCAGCTCTACACCTGGTGACATCCCCCCACCAGACCCCGTTGTCAGCTCTACACCTGGTGACATCCCCCCACCAGACCCCATTGTCAGCTCTACACCCGGTGACATCCTCCCACCAGACCCCGTTGTCAGCTCTACACCTGGTGGCATCCCCCCACCAGACCCCATTGTCAGCTCTACACCTGGTGGCATCCCCCCACCAGACCCCGTTGTCAGCTCTACACCTGGTAACATCCCCCCACCAGACCCCATTGTCAGCTCTACACCTGGTGACATCCCCCCACCAGACCCCGTTGTCAGCTCTACACCCGGTGACATCCTCCCACCAGACCCCGTTGTCAGCTCTACACCTGGTGACATCCCCCCACCAGACCCCGTTGTCAGCTCTATACCGGATGACATCCCCCACCAGAATGCGTTGTCAGCTCTACACCTGGTGACATCCCCCCACCAGACCTCGTTGTCAGCTCTACACCTGGTGACATCCCCCCACCAGACCCCGTTGTCAGCTCTACACCTGGTGACATCCCCCCACCAGACCCCGTTGTCAGCTCTACACCTGGTGACATCCCCCCACCAGACCTCGTTGTCAGCTCTACACCTGGTGACATCCCCCCACCAGACCCCATTGTCAGCTCTACACCTGGTGACATCCCCCCACCAGACCCCGTTGTCAGCTCTACACCTGGTGGCATCCCCCCACCAGACCCCATTGTCAGCTCTACACATGGTGGCATCCCCCCACCAGACCCCGTTGTCAGCTCTACACCCGGTGACATCCCCCCAACAGACCCCGTTGTCAGCTCTACACCTGGTAACATCCCCCCACCAGACCCCATTGTCAGCTCTACACCTGGTGACATCCCCCCACCAGACCCCGTTGTCAGCTCTACACCTGGTGGCATCCCCCCACCAGACCCCGTTGTCAGCTCTACACCTGGTAACATCCCCCCACCAGACCCCATTGTCAGCTCTACACCTGGTGACATCCCCCCACCAGACCCCGTTGTCAGCTCTACACCTGGTGGCATCCCCCCACCAGACCCCATTGTCAGCTCTACACCCGGTGACATCCCCCCACCAGACCCCATTGTCAGCTCTACACCCGGTGACATCCCCCCACCAGACCCCGTTGTCAGCTCTACACCTGGTGGCATCCTCCCACCAGACCCCATTGTCAGCTCTACACCCGGTGACATCCCCCCACCAGACCCCGTTGTCAGCTCTACACCTGGTGGCATCCCCCCACCAGACCCCATTGTCAGCTCTACACCCGGTGACATCCCCCCACCAGACCCCATTGTCAGCTATACACCCGGTGACATCCTCCCACCAGACCCCGTTGTCAGCTCTACACCTGGTGACATCCCACCACCAGACTATCCTATATAGCTGTTGCTCACACAGCACAAGTATGGGGGCGCTGTTGGGGCAATACTTTTGTCAGCACCGTGTATCACTGTTCTGTTACCTCTTCCTGAGTTGTTGTCTGCGGACTGCGACAGCCTCTTGACCCTCTTCTTACCCCGTCGGGCCTCATATATGGAATTAATCCTCATCACCAGCTGCAGAAGAGAATCCACCCGTTAGAGCTTCTCCTATATACGACGCGCCATCATCTGTGGGCGGAGCTACGGACACTACATGATCTACGTTAGTAGAAACGCAGGGGGTCCGGGTGCGGCAGCTGTAACACGTGACCCCAAAATGTCTGAAACCGCCCTAATAAAACTTCCATAAGGCTATGATCATGCACTAATCCACGCTGGATTATGTAAACGCGGATTTCAATGGAAATCCATGTCAGAAACACAGAGCAGATCTGCATTAGGACCGCCGCGCATTACATGTAGATTAGTCTGAATCCAAGACGCCTAACCCGCGAGCGTTAACTGCGGCGCGGATTACGCATGAAGACATAACAAGCCACAGAGAAAAGCGTGCCGTATGGACTCCGCTGCAGATTCCCACATGCTTTTTAACACGACGTTCGCTGTGGTATTGGCGCTCAGGCTACGGCTGAGGATTTGACGCAGAACGCTTCGCTAATTCTGTGTCCCATTAATGTTAATGGAAATCCGAGCGCAAATCTATCCAGCGCGGATCTGTCCAATGCGGATTTCAATGCAAATCCATACATTTTCAGTACAAATAGATTGGCTTCAATTAAGTGGCACTACTCTGCGGTGATGAACTCTACGCAGATCCCACGGAGTAACGCGCCACTTCTTTCTTTTCCGCGATGCCAACTTAAAATCAGTGTTGTATAGACGGCAGTGGATTCCCATTTCAATGGACAGCAGATATGGTGGAATCACCGCAGATTCTGCCTCAAATTCTCAGCACAATCCACAGTTTGTACGTAGCCTTAGGCCGCCTGCAGACGAGCGGATGCGTTTTTACGGTCACTCGTGCGCGCCGTTAAGTCACATGAATAAAGTATCTTTAATTAGCGTTTCCTCATCTATTCACACGGGCGGCTGTGGTGTATAGGCAAAGAGAAACACTGCATCACAGAAATCCCTCAGTCAGCAGAAATCCTCGGAATGACTAATAATACTTATCCTAGAATGGTAGAGTTGGAAGTTACCTCCATGGTCATCTGATCCAATCCCCTGCTCAGTGCAGGATCACTAAATCATCCCAGACAGATGTCTGTCCAGCCTTTGTTTGAACACTTCCATTGAAGGAGAACTCCCCACCTCCCATGGCACCCTGTTCCACTCATTGATCCCCCTCACTGTCTAATATCTAATCTGTATTCCTCCCTTTCAGTTTCATCCCATTGCTTCTAGTCTTTCCTTGTGCAGATGAGAATAGGGCTGATCCCTCTGCACTGTGACAACCCTTCAGATATTTGTAGACCACTATTAAGTGTCCTCTCAGCCTTCTCTTCTGCTAAACATTCCCAGATCCTTTAACCGTTCCTCATAGAACATGATTTGCAGACCGCTCACCATCTTGATAACTCTTCTCTGAACTTGCTCCAGTTTGTCTATGTCTTTTTTAAAGAGGGGTGCCCAGAACTGGACCCAGTATTCCAGATGAGGTCTGACTAAGGAAGAGTAGAGGGGATAATGACCTCACGTGATCTAGACTCTATGCTTCTCTTAATACACCCCAGAATTGTGTTTGCCTTCTTGGCTGCTGCATCACATTGTTGACTCATGTTCAGTCTATGATCTATTAGTATACCCAAGTCTTTTTCACATGTGCTGCTGCTTAGCCCAATTCCTCCCATTCTGTATGTGCTTTCTCCATTTTTCTTGCCCAGATGTAGGACTTTGTATTTCCCCTTGTTAAATACCATTCTGTTAGTCGCCGCCCACTGTGCAAGCTTTCCTAGATCTTCTTGAATACTCTCTCTCTTCCCTACTGTTAGCTATCCCTCCTAGCTTTGTGGCGCCTGCAAATCTGATCGTTTTTCTATCAACTCCCTTCTCCAGATTATTTATAAAAATGTTGAAAAAAGGCCCCTGTTATCTCTTCCCAGTGTTGGTCGCAGGTGAACTCCCTCCCCTTCTCTTTTTTTCAGCTCCCATAGGAGTCTATGGGAGCTACCTGTGTATCTAGGCAAAGATAGGGCAAGGTCCATCTTTGAACGCAGCGTATAAAAAAAATCGGCGACCGTTTTCGCATGTGTCATTTTTTCCGTCACGATCTGTTTTACGCGGCTAAATGAATACATTGGAATCCAATGTTTCAGATGGTTGCGATTTTTGTCCAATTTTTTTGGCGCAGCTAAATATTAGTGTATATACGGTTGGGTGAACGAGGCCTCAGGCTGTATTTACACGAGCAATCTCCTCCTGCAAGTTTCGTTCGCATCACACCTGCAGGTAAAAATCACATTCACAAGTAAGACATTGTTTCCGATTTCTCGGGCCGATATCACGCTCGCCCTCTAAATACACCCGTAGTCCATGTTCACACCGCGGATTTCGCTTCAGATTTGACATGGAATTTGCACGATTCCTCGCTGACTCCGCATCACATCCCTTCGGAAATCCACATCAAAACGTGCCCCATTCATTTCAACAGGAATCTGCGCAATAGTCTGTACGGCGGGGAGGTTTTAGTATGCGGAATGTCACTTTCTATCTGAACAGAGAATAAAACATTGCATAATTGAAAAATCTCGCACTCCAGCCACGGGATTCATAGCTCCTCCCCCTAATGGCAAGCCACAGGTTTAACCCCTTAAGGGCATCTTATAGATTCCGTCCCAAGGTATAGAAGACAGCCCATACAATTAGTAAAATGTTCACATCCAGAACTCTGTAGCATCCACTTTGAAACACTTGCCAGATTATCCGCTTTCTTCCCATTTGTCCCATTTGCTCACCTTTGGGATTTTCCTCCTCCTTCGCCCATTCTGCTGGTCTCCGGTGCTGAAAAAATTATCGTCCGGGCTGCTGGGAGAGGACGGAGGGCTCAGCTTACTGGGGGATGCCACGCCATCCCTCCCCAGCTTCCTGATGTCCAACAGTTTGAAGCTCCGACGCTCCGCGTTCTGCCTGAAGAAGGGCGACTTCTGATGCACCTGGAAGGACAGACACGAAAAATGTCACCCTTAAAGCGTACCTGAGTTTTCAACAAGTTGACAACCAGTTCTCCTTACCCGCTGCTGTCTGCAATTCTTTTTCAGGAAGAGCGCCTGTGCTAAGCCTAGCATTCTACCAGTAGTTCACTATCCTGACTTCCTTGCCCTGACTTCCCATGCTGCATTACACAGTCTATGTTCCTAGTATCTGAATGCTATATATTCACAGAGGAGGCAGTACCGAAGGAAAGTCTCCAAATTATATAGTAAAGCCCTATCACAGAGGTGACTTTTAAAAGAAAGATAAATTTATTAGGAATTTCTTTAAAAATAAAACGTATAGGGGCACAACAAATGACGAAAACGTTTAAAAATGTACTGTATGTCAGGACAAATATAACGCAGTTGCTCAAAAGTAGAGGGTCCACCGGCGCAAATGTTGTGGTCCTAAGGCATTCTTGTGGAACCACAAATCATAAAGCGTCGTGGCCTAGTATGAGAGCTTATTTGAATCCACTTTTGTCCTATCCTGGAAAAGTGGTATCAGGGTGGACCCAAAAATATATTATGGATCAAGCTCTTAGAAGAGAGCATCAATTCTTCAACTATAGATCAATCCTCAGGCTAATTACTGTTATGTAATAGCTCCGAGATTAACGAATACATGCAACTGTGTTTATTTATTGAGTTATAGGATTTTCTTGTGCTTAACCTCAATGCTAAGTCTCTGACCTGTAACCGAGCACCCCCAAAATTTATACGGGACTCGACAGGTTCTCCAAATTCATGAGAGTCGGCAGGATATAAGCACTAATTTCGTGGGTCTTAAGTGCTCAATATGATGCAGAGACCCAGAAAGCTCCAATCATTTAGATTCAATATTTGCTTGTTTTTGCTCGAGACCCAAAAAAAACTCCAATCGTTTTTACAATATCTGCTCGTTTTTGCTCAACGCGTTTCCCCACACCGTTGTGTGGATCATCAGGAGCATTGGAGAATAGGGGAAGTCCCAATCGACTCAAATGACAAGAAATTCAATGTCCTGGCGGTATATCAATAAGGAGGAAGTAACTGTTTCAGCAGACTTTTGCGAAAAGAGCGTAGCATAGTCAAAATCTCTACTGATGACTCTTTGCTGCTGTCATAACCCAGAGCATACGGCTAGAGTGTCCCCTAAAGATAATGGTGGACTATTAAGCCGATGTCTTGGAAATATTGCTTAAGACAGAGCCTGGGATACAGAGAGATCTTGAGATAAGTGGGGATAATAACCCCACCTAAAGTATACAGAACTGCTCGCCCATTCCCAAGCTGCTTCTTAGAGATTTCCCAAAGGGAACATGCGTATAAGGTTATTCCATATCTAAGATCAATGGATAGGACTTGGAGAAAATGCTCCAATATAACACTTATTAGCTACAAAAGGAGCTATGCTGTTTCTAAAATCCCTCTTTAGATAGTATCTGAGGATTCCCACTCAATCTACCCTTTTTCCCCCTTAGAGTGTCAAAAATGACAGAAGTAGATAGAAGATACAAGGTAAAATAAAAAAGGTTTGGTGTCCGTAGCCCAGATGGTAGGCTAGGGAATTCCCTAGCCTACCATCTGGGCTACGGACACCAAACCTTTTTTATTTTACCTTGTATCTTCTATCTACTTCTGTCATTTTTGACACTCTAAGGGGGAAAAAGGGTAGATTGAGTGGGAATCCTCAGATACTATCTAAAGAGGGATTTTAGAAACAGCATAGCTCCTTTTGTAGCTAATAAGTGTTATATTGGAGCATTTTCTCCAAGTCCTATCCATTGATCTTAGATATGGAATAACCTTATACGCATGTTCCCTTTGGGAAATCTCTAAGAAGCAGCTTGGGAATGGGCGAGCAGTTCTGTATACTTTAGGTGGGGTTATTATCCCCACTTATCTCAAGATCTCTCTGTATCCCAGGCTCTGTCTTAAGCAATATTTCCAAGACATCGGCTTAATAGTCCACCATTATCTTTAGGGGACACTCTAGCCGTATGCTCTGGGTTATGACAGCAGCAAAGAGTCATCAGTAGAGATTTTGACTATGCTACGCTCTTTTCGCAAAAGTCTGCTGAAACAGTTACTTCCTCCTTATTGATATACCGCCAGGACATTGAATTTCTTGTCATTTGAGTCGATTGGGACTTCCCCTATTCTCCAATGCTCCTGATGATCCACACAACGGTGTGGGGAAACGCGTTGAGCAAAAACGAGCAGATATTGTAAAAACGATTGGAGTTTTTTTTGGGTCTCGAGCAAAAACAAGCAAATATTGAATCTAAATGATTGGAGCTTTCTGGGTCTCTGCATCATATTGAGCACTTAAGACCCACGAAATTAGTGCTTATATCCTGCCGACTCTCATGAATTTGGAGAACCTGTCGAGTCCCGTATAAATTTTGGGGGTGCTCGGTTACAGGTCAGAGACTTAGCATTGAGGTTAAGCACAAGAAAATCCTATAACTCAATAAATAAACACAGTTGCATGTATTCGTTAATCTCGGAGCTATTACATAACAGTAATTAGCCTGAGGATTGATCTATAGTTGAAGAATTGATGCTCTCTTCTAAGAGCTTGATCCATAATATATTTTTGGGTCCACCCTGATACCACTTTTCCAGGATAGGACAAAAGTGGATTCAAATAAGCTCTCATACTAGGCCACGACGCTTTATGATTTGTGGTTCCACAAGAATGCCTTAGGACCACAACATTTGCGCCGGTGGACCCTCTACTTTTGAGCAACTGCGTTATATTTGTCCTGACATACAGTACATTTTTAAACGTTTTCGTCATTTGTTGTGCCCCTATACGTTTTATTTTTAAAGAAATTCCTAATAAATTTATCTTTCTTTTAAAAGTCACCTCTGTGATAGGGTAGTATCTGAATGCCCATCACCTCTGCTATCCCAGGAGGATTCAGGTATTCTGGCCAAATTGTGAGCAAACCTAATATAATGTGTATACACACACCCAGGTGAGGCAGTGATTGTGCAGATCGTTATCACAGTGTCTGTCAGTCTGAAGCCTTTGCTCATTACTAAGGAAATGTCCCTGTGTCTCTTTACTATGGAAGCTCTGTAACCAACAACAGGCAGTGGATTGCAGAGGAGCTGGAAGGGAGACCCCTTGTGGTAGCCACCTGACTTACAGTGGTAAACAACATTTTTAATGCAAGTATATTACAGAAATGATGAGACTAAGGCCGGGCTCACAGGATTCGCTTGTGAAGGCCTGTAGCGGATTCCAGTCGTGACCCTGTGTACAGCTGCGTAATATACTGCATATGACCGCGTACTCACACCGGCGGTCGTGCGCAGTACACCTTTTTTGTGTTTGCATATACCTCCCGCACCGTGATGATGCAGGTACCCGCGGCCCAAACACCCGAGTCCAACAGCCCGTCACAACGATGATCGTTTCTGCACTTTTACAAAAGAATGACTATTGCTAGTGAATGGAGGTGGAGCGGCCGGGGATCGTTACAGTCCACCCGCCTCCATTCACAATGGTCAGTCGTTCAGGCGGGCATGCGTTTAGACTCGCTGATCGCGGGAATCTGAACGATTTCTTGGCCCGTGTAAAAAGGGTCCTAACGCAAGCCAGTAGACGAGCAGACGTTGCCTGACAAGTTACTTACTGCCTCTTTAAGGAACACTAAATAAGTAAACATAATGTCCATTTAAACACCATTTATTCTGCACATGAATGCATGCTATTGTAATCTGTTATCAGCTGTAAGGAGATTAAGGAAAAGTCCCAAACTCCCAGCCCCCCCCCCCGCCCCCCCCCCCAGCAAGTATCACTTCGCACCTTGTTTTGGGTTCCAGGAACAGCTGACGCTAAAGTGGCTGGGAAAGCAGGAACGCACTTCTTGCCAAGACACCGACTGTCCGTCTCGATGTCTTCGTAGGGGTTTTCCTTTGAAGGAGGATCTGCAGGAAAAAAACAGAAACAGAACAGAAAGTGACATTTTATGCAAACATCCGTATTTACTGATTAGTTCTTACATTTACCGCTAATCGAGGAGGGGAGATCATTGTATTCCATTTATGCAGTAGGGAGACTCTGGAGGGGTAGATATTAGGGTGTTCTTATGGGTTTTTTTTGACTACCCTACAATCAGCTCATTATGGGGGTGCTCTCTACAAGAAAGAGACCGTTCAAAGTGTAGAGCCCCTTTAGGAACGGCGCAAAGTAGAGAACTGTGCAAAGTTGAAGAATTGTAGAAAGTGATCGATCCATCTAAGAATGGTTTAAAGGGGATACAACATTTAAGAACATTCTAGAGTGGACAACCCCTTTAAGAAAGTACAATGTAGCCACCTGGTAATGCATTTGGATTTTGTGGCAATAAGGGTTTTATCCACAGCATCACTTCCCCTTCAAGTATCCCGTCCCCAGCGGCCGACCCCCTCCTTCAAGTATCCCGTCCCCAGCGGCCGACCCCCTCCTTCAAGTATCCCGTCCCCAGCGGCCGACCCCCTCCTTCAAGTATCCCGTCCACAGTGGCCGACCCCCTCCTTCAAGTATCCCGTCCACAGCGGCCGACCCCCTCCTTCAAGTATCCCGTCCACAGTGGCCGACCCCCTCCTTCAAGTATCCCGTCCACAGCAGCCGACCCCCTCCTTCAAGTAACCCGTGCACAGCAGCGGACCCCTTCCTTCAAGTATCCCATCCACAGCAGACGACCCTCCCCTTCAAGTATGCCGTCCACAGCAGCCGATTCCCCCGTTCAAGTATCCTGTATATAGCGGCTACCCCCCCTTCAAGTTTCCCGTATACAGCAGCTACCCCCGTTTCAAATATCCCGTCCACAGCGGCCGGCCCCCTCCTTCAAGTATCCCGTCCACAGCGGCCGACCCCCTCCTTCAAGTATCCCGTCCACAGCGGCCGACCCCCTCCTTCAAGTATCCCGTCCACAGCGGCCGACCCCCTCCTTCAAGTATCCCGTCCACAGCGGCCGACCCCCTCCTTCAAGTATCCCGTCCACAGCGGCCGACCCCCTCCTTCAAGTATCCCGTCCACAGCGGCCGACCCCCTCCTTCAAGTATCCCGTCCACAGCAGCCGACCCCCTCCTTCAAGTAACCCGTGCACAGCAGCGGACCCCTTCCTTCAAGTATCCCGTCCACAGCAGACGACCCTCCCCTTCAAGTATGCCGTCCACAGCAGCCGATTCCCCCGTTCAAATATCCCGTATACAGCGGCTTCCCCCCCTTTCAAATATGCCATCCACAGCAGCCGACCCCCCTTCAAGTATCCCGTCCACAGCAGCTGACCCCCTCATTCAAGTATCCCGTCCACAGCAGCCGAACCCTCTTCAAGTATCTCGTCCACAGCAGTTGACCCCCCCTTCAAGTATCCCGTCCACAGCAGTTGACCCCCCCTTCAAGTATCCCGTCCACAGCAGCTACCCCCCTTCCCGTTCACGTATCCCGTCCACAGCAGCTGACCCCCTTTTTGCCGTATCCCTTCCACAGCAGCCGACCGCCCCCTTCAAGTATCCCTTCCACAACAGCCGATCCCCCCTTAAAGTATCCCGTCCACAGCAGCCGACCCCCCCTTCAAGTATCCCGTCCACAGCAGCCGACCCCCCCTTCAAGTATCCCGTCCACAGCAGCCGACCCCCCCTTCAAGTATCCCGTCCACAGCAGCCGACCCCCTCCTTCAAGTAACCCGTGCACAGCAGCGGACCCCTTCCTTCAAGTATCCCATCCACAGCAGACGACCCTCCCCTTCAAGTATGCCGTCCACAGCAGCCGATTCCCCCGTTCAAGTATCCTGTATATAGCGGCTACCCCCCCTTCAAGTTTCCCGTATACAGCAGCTACCCCCGTTTCAAATATCCCGTCCACAGCGGCCGGCCCCCTCCTTCAAGTATCCCGTCCACAGCGGCCGACCCCCTCCTTCAAGTATCCCGTCCACAGCGGCCGACCCCCTCCTTCAAGTATCCCGTCCACAGCGGCCGACCCCCTCCTTCAAGTATCCCGTCCACAGCGGCCGACCCCCTCCTTCAAGTATCCCGTCCACAGCGGCCGACCCCCTCCTTCAAGTATCCCGTCCACAGCGGCCGACCCCCTCCTTCAAGTATCCCGTCCACAGCGGCCGACCCCCTCCTTCAAGTATCCCGTCCACAGCAGCCGACCCCCTCCTTCAAGTAACCCGTGCACAGCAGCGGACCCCTTCCTTCAAGTATCCCGTCCACAGCAGACGACCCTCCCCTTCAAGTATGCCGTCCACAGCAGCCGATTCCCCCGTTCAAATATCCCGTATACAGCGGCTTCCCCCCCTTTCAAATATGCCATCCACAGCAGCCGACCCCCCTTCAAGTATCCCGTCCACAGCAGCTGACCCCCTCATTCAAGTATCCCGTCCACAGCAGCCGAACCCTCTTCAAGTATCTCGTCCACAGCAGTTGACCCCCCCTTCAAGTATCCCGTCCACAGCAGTTGACCCCCCCTTCAAGTATCCCGTCCACAGCAGCTACCCCCCTTCCCGTTCACGTATCCCGTCCACAGCAGCTGACCCCCTTTTTGCCGTATCCCTTCCACAGCAGCCGACCGCCCCCTTCAAGTATCCCTTCCACAACAGCCGATCCCCCCTTAAAGTATCCCGTCCACAGCAGCCGACCCCCCCTTCAAGTATCCCGTCCACAGCAGCCGACCCCCCCTTCAAGTATCCCGTCCACAGCAGCCGACCCCCCCTTCAAGTATCCCGTCCACAGCAGCCGACCCCCCCCATCAAGTATCCCGTCCACAGCAGCCGACCCCCCCCCCTTCAAGTATCCCGTCCACAGCAGCCGACCCCCCCCCTTCAAGTATCCCGGCCACAGCAGCCGACCCCCCCCCCTTCAAGTATCCCGGCCACAGCAGCCGACCCCCCCCCCCCCTTCAAGTATCCCGGCCACAGCAGCCGACCCCCCCCCTTCAAGTATCCCGGCCACAGCAGCCGACCCCCCCCCCCCCTTCAAGTATCCCGGCCACAGCAGCCGACCCCCCCCCCCCCTTCAAGTATCCCGGCCACAGCAGCCGACCCCCCCCCCCCTTCAAGTATCCCGGCCACAGCAGCCGACCCCCCCCCCCCCTTCAAGTATCCCGGCCACAGCAGCCGACCCCCCCCCCTTCAAGTATCCCGGCCAAAGCAGCCGACCCCCCCCCCCCCTTCAAGTATCCCGGCCACAGCAGCCGACCCCCCCCCCCCCTTCAAGTATCCCGGCCACAGCAGCCGACCCCCCCCCCCCCCTTCAAGTATCCCGGCCACAGCAGCCGACCCCCCCCCCCCTTCAAGTATCCCGGCCACAGCAGCCGACCCCCCCCCCCCCCCCCTTCAAGTATCCCGGCCACAGCAGCCGACCCCCCCCCCTTTCAAGTATCTCGGCCACAGCAGCCGACCCCCCCCCCCTTTCAAGTATCCCGGCCACAGCAGCCGACCCCCCCCCCCCCTTCAAATATCCCGTCCACAGCAGCCGACCCCCCCTTCAAATATCCCGTCCACAGCAGCTGATTCCGCCCTTCAAGTATCCCGTATACAGCAGCTACCCCCCCCCCCTTCAAATTTCCCATCCACAGCAGCCGACCCCCCTTGCAAGATCCTGTGCAAAGTGACCAATCCCTTTACCATCCTGCCCATAGTAAATAAGCTGTAAATGAATGCAGAATAGGACACATCCGGATGTCACGTCTTCAAGAAGTATCAGAAGTGGACATCCCCTTTAAGAAATATTTATTATGAAGGACCAGGCCACCCCCTTTACAAACTGCTCCAAGTAGCCAAACCCTTTAAGAACTGCAGATACCTGGTAAAGTATCTGGACGTCACGACTTTAAGAATTGTCTGAAGCGGACGACTCTTAAGAACTGTTAGAAGTAGGAAAAACACCCCGTGACCCCCTGGTAAAAAATGGATCTCGCAGGGAAGCAATAAGTGACACCTTACAGGACTGATGCCAAGAGTCAGTGCAGCACATACCCTATTATTATACACCTTACATAGGCTTAGGTCGATAATTAACTTTTTTGCCTCCACGAAGCAGTCAGTATATAGTCCCGCTATAATGGGCCCCCACGGACAATAACATCGCTATATGGGGGGCGAGAGCAGAAACCGATCAAGCAACAGTGAAATAAAGGGCGCTGATATGACTCACAGGTCAGCTAGACTGCGATATACAATTTCCCAACCGCATACGACAATTACGCCCCCTCTTCGCGGAGGTCACGCTCTTTTGCGGCAAACTAGAAAAAAACCAAAAACTTTTTGTTTCCTTTATTCAACTTTGAGCTGAACTTTCGGTTTGCAATCTGTTTGCAGCGTGGCACAAAATGACAAGCAGGAACCAAGTATGAGACACAGGGTACAACCTGGGGCAGCCCAGTGAAGTCAGGAGGCAGCTGAGAAAGGCACTCTAAAATTGTGAAACTACCCCAAAAAGTTTAGTAACTCACCTTTCTTTCTCGCCATAGTGTAAACTCATGCACCGTCTCGCCTGACTGTCACCTGATCAGGAAGTGAAAGCTCAACAGGTAGGGCGATCAGCGGGGAGGGCCAAGGGTTAATATAATTTGTAAGGGAAGGAGGGGAGGGCTGCGCTCCGCATCCTGTTAGTACTTGGTTAGGTAACCTGTGGCTTCCCATCTGTTGTTAGATAGCCGTTTATTTACCCGAAACCATGATAATGAAACAATGGGGGTCAGTGACTGCGAATGAACCCTGACTCTATCCTGGACGGGCGACTGCGCAAATCTCCGGCCGCTGACATCAATATCGGATGATACTGATTACTCGCAAATAGAGCCCATCGTGTGAAAAAGGACAACGAAATTATTACATGGCGGACTATATCGCCGACTCTGCGCCGATTCCATAAGCGCCCAGTTGCACACACGTATTATGGACACATTTAAGCGACCCGAACTCAGAGCAGCGGCGCCCCCGCGGTCGGTCAGGACATTTGCCCGTAGAAATGTGCCCGGAATACCTTCATCTGGAACCGGCCCAACAGGATTTTTTTTTTGCGCATACGTTTGAAATCTATTTGGGGGTTTTCCGGTTTAGCATCATTGTATGAGACTAATTCGCATGCTGATTCGCGGCGGATTTCATTAGAAATGAGAAATCCGTGATGGATTCTCTGACACGAATTTACGAAGTCAGTTGTCACAAATCCACTTTTATGGCGACTTTCACATTTGCGCTGGTGTTTCCATTGTCCTTGGAGCCAAAAGTGAAAATACCGGCGCTGCTGGAAATGAGCAGTGCTGGACGGATCCCACCGACTACACGGGCGTACGGGGGCTGCGTGTTACCTGCGTATTTCTCACGCGCATAACATGCAGCACACAGTTATATACGCCCCGCAGCCCATCAGGGGAGCATCATGTGTGTAATACGCACGGAAATAGGACATGCGTGTTTTGGGCCAGATGCACGTTTGGATGGTGCAACGTTAATCTATGGGCTTTCAGGACCGCGCATTACTCCGCCCCCATGCGCCCGTGTGAGTGAGCCCTATAGGGCCTTCCATAGGGGGCGGAATTGCAGCAGAATTTGACGTAAGACGTGGATTTTGATGTGGAATTGAAAAGGGCTCAGCGGTATGTTCAGACTGCGCAATTCTCCTCTGCGTGAATCCCGTCTCTATAAACGGCGTCTGATGCTGTTTCTGGTGCAGACGCGCATTTACTGTCCACGTGCGGAATTCCGATGCGGAAACTAAAAAGAAGTTTCTGAGTCAGAATTACGGAATCGCACCAAAAACTGTGTCAAAAAGACGTGGATTTTGACGCGCTTCTTTGAGGGGAAATTCGGCGGTGAATTGCGCCATGTGAACATCCTGTCCTTCTGCCAGCAATTCTGCATCAAAATACACATGTAGACATACGGATTTACAAACCCGATGGGGTGCGTCCGGCGTTCGGCGCGGCGCCGAGCATATTCCTGAATGGAGCCGTACAGCATGCTGCGCTATATTTAAGGCGGGTTCTGCCGCGCAGATGTGAACGTGTCCCAAATATAAAGCATAAAAGTGGATCCGCAATGAAACCGCGTCGCATTCCGATTTACGTGCGGATTTATGTCGCAGACTTTCAGTGCAGATTTCAGCTCTTCAAAGGAGGGAATGAAATCCGGGGTGAAATCTGCTTCTTTAATGGTTCGTGCACGAGCGCGGTGCTTTTGCAGTTCAATGTAGCTTTTTGGCGTAATTTACTACACAAGTAGTGCGCAATTGTGCGTGCAAAAAAATACGCACTGATGCTCCTTCCCATAATAAGTCGCAGCATATTGCGCGTGCCCATTGACTTGTATTGGGGACTTTGGCGCGCAAATGTGCAGGAAAAGAGAGTTGTTTTTTTTTCTGTGACCGAAATGTGCAGTAAAAATCCGCACACGGTAACGAACCCATTGGAATCAGCGGGTTCTATTCACTGCCTCTGGCGCAGTTGTGTAAATCCGGCGTAATGCGCCCCCTTTTTCCGTTTCCTCGCTGTAATGATTTTTTCTGCACGCGGATTTAGAATCTGCATGTGGAAAAAAAAAAGTGCCGTCTCAATGCTTGATGTGAATTCCGTATTGGGAAATACGCGGATGGATTGTAAGAGGCGAAATCCGTGTGAGGATCTGCGGTACGCTCAAGTGCCAATCTACGTCAGAATTGCGCGGTTCAGACATGGATTTCTCATGTGGATTTTGAGGCAGAATCCATCCGTAAAAAACCCGCTGCGGACTCCACCGTGCGAATATAATCTACGCAGTGAATTGTCACCGATGCGCCGCGTCTGATATATGTAAGGGTTATTATTGATGTTGGATAGGACATTTCATAAATTACGTCCTCTGTCGTCGCACAACGCGCTTCGCGGAAACATTTTCGGACTACCACGGCGCGAGCTCAACCATCCCACAAGGAAAAAAGCTGCCAGCGATCTTGTGACCAAATCCAACGGCGGGAGATGAACTCACTGCGGCGGGCTGTCTGCAAGCTGAGCTCTGATTGGCGCCTTTCACATTTGCGCTGTGATTTCCACTGTCCTTGGAGACGAACCATTAAAATACCGGAAGCACCGGCTGCGGCATATGTCTGATACGGACGGCGTCGGACGGATCCCTTCGCTATAATGCCTTCATCCAGCCTGCTCGACTGCACAGCTGATATGTGACCTATATGTGAGCTGGACCTGGATGGAGAAAAGATGGTTTCCATTCACTGCCAGCAAGCAGAGATCTGGAAATCCGTTACAAACTGTAGCGCTCAGCATATTTGGACGTTGCAGAACCTTCCAGAAAACCGGGAAATCTCTGTAACTTATACAAAACGTCAAGCAGATCTCTTCCCCGTGTTCAGTGCGGCCGGCTTACTGCGCTTCCCCACACGCGGCCGCTTCGCGCTCTAGCCGTGATAGAGGAACATTTGAGTCAGCTCTTGTCAGAAGGCAACAGGATGTATGACTGCAATCATCTGACTTCCACTTGCAGGAACCTCCTGACCTGGCGAACCACAAGTCCCAGCATGTCACTGTTTATCTTGCTACGTTCTGCTGCAGTAGAATATACCCGATCCACACCAAATCTATAACATATATTGTATCTCCTTCATCCAGGCCCCATTTTCGTTCTCCCCTTTTGCACTGTTGTGCAGGTGTCAGTCTTCACTGCAGTTCTGGCATTGTATTCCTGAATGTGGATGTCCATTCTGAATAGCAGGCTTTTGCATACACAAATCCATGTAGATACGTAAGCATATATGAATGACATTAACGGACGGAGAACGCACTCATGTATATACTGTACTGCGGACTGATCGTCTCGCGCCACATAACAGGGTCCTGCAGGGCAATGATTTCTGAAGGTGCTAATGAACAGGTAAAAGTATGTGTGGACTTCAGGGAGGTCAAAACAAAGACATTCCTTCAAGTCTAAAAACATCTCCCGGAGGCGAAGAGTCTGGAGATGGATCTGCTCAATGCCAGATGGAAGCAGTTCTCAGGAAAGCATCACAAAATATGTGCATAAAAGTAGGAACAATTAGTCCTAACAGAGCAGAAAGTCCTGGGAGGCCCCGGGGAGTGACTGGCACTTTCTCTGGGTCCTACTATGTGATTGTCTACACTACAGTCACAAAGAAGGGATTATAGAGGAGCGAAGACAACGCAGCAGTGTCTATGCTATAGGCGCTAATCTACGGGGCCTTCTATGCCAACACTATGTGACTGGCACCGCTATATCACTGGCACTACTCCATGAGCTCTGCTCTGTCTGCACTAGGGGCCCTTTTCCATAGGAAGTCACTAGGGCCAGCTCTGTCTGCTGAGGCTGTGCATAAGGACTACACTCTACCTGCAGGTGATGCCACAGTGGCCATCTTGGCCCATGGATTTGAGCGTAAGGACTAAACTCTGCCACCAGGTGATGCCACGGTGGCCATCTTGGCCCATAGATTTGAGTGGTGAGTGTGGAAGCTGTAGGAGCTGCTTAACAGAGGCAGAGACAGACCAGAGTGCGGGCTCCTTCACACTGGCGAGAGAATTGTGCAAGATTTGGGCATTGTGAGACGCACAAATATGAAACGCATTCTTAAGAATGGGTTGATTCACACTTGCAACGTTTCTGGGCATCTTACCGCGTTGCGATGCAGGTAGCACATCACAGGATGTCCATTCTGTTTGCGATATCACCCAGTGTTTCCAACATGGCCGGCAGCAGCAGCACCGGCCCCATTGAAATCAATGGGAGGACATCGCGATCTCCTGCTGCGGCTGTGAAGGCTGCGCCGGGGGATTTCTTCCGACCCCCCAGGGGTGCGAGGCTGTCGCATCCAGGGGCCCCATGAAAATCAATGGGAAAAGATCGTGATCTCCTGCCGCGGGGTTTGACAGCCATTACAGGGATGAAGGGAACCCCCACAGTGATGCGAGACGGTTTCCTTGTCAAAACGCCCCGTATCTAGGGGTTCTTAGAAGGACTGCGGGGGCGATATGTCCGATCACAGTCCAACATCACCAGTGTGCAGGAGCCCTGACGGGTGACGGGGCACTGCGGGGAGGGCAGCGCTACGCGCTTATATTAAATGATGTTCACATGAGATTACAGATAGTCGCACCTTCGGTACGCGGGAGCCCGCAGTGACACGGAGCTCCTGAACTTGCTGACGTGTTCTGGCACCTATGGTGAATGATGCCATGCCACGAACCTTCGGTAATACGGAGTACAATGATGGGTATAAAGTACCACGAGGACAGCAGCTTGGATGCCCACCAAAGTGCCACTTATATGGGAAGAGGGTAGAAGTGCAATATATGCTAATGGATTTTTTGGGTTCTACCTGTGTCCACGTGGGCTCTCGGGAACTATAGGAGGTGTAGTCCCATTTGGGGGAACCCGATGGAGAGTTTGAGGATACCAGCACCATAGCTGTGCCCATGTCGGTGCCCTTCTAGTGAGATTAGGCATTATAGCATTACATGACATGGAGAGAGAAAAAGCCAAAGCGAACGAGACTAAAGAGATGTATTAAGCCGCTCATAAATGTATCAGCGCTCCATTTTTGTTAAACCCCTGCCTTAGGCGGGTGTGCAAACCTTCATACGCCCGCCTACATCCAAAAAGTGTTATTTAAAGGGGATGTCCAGGATTAGAAGAACATGGCTGCTGTCTTCCATAAACAGCGCCCCATCTGTCCATGGGTTGACCCTGGCACTGAAAGTCAGCTCCACTGAAGCGAATGAAGCTGAGCTGCAATACCACACACAACCTATAGACAAGGGTGGCGCTGTTTGTTTTAAAAAGTGGCCATTTTTTTTAAATCCTGGGCAACCCCGTTAAAACATTTCCGGGCAGTAGATATTACAATAGTTAGATATTTCTGATACTTATGTAAAATGATGCCAAAAGTCATCAGTCCGTACCCAAAATGTCTTCGTAGACGTTTTCCTCGGATAAAGTGCGAGTTAAGGCCAACTTGGTCTGTGCGTACCAGTCTACTCGGCCGTTCTCCGACGACTGCAGAAGGTCTTCAAATTCGTATGATTTCCTGATGGGGAGACAGAGATAGCGTTAGGAGATGACGCCCAATGAGGTGACTGCGCAAATTAACCTAATGCCAGAGGGGGAGAGATGAAACTAGTTCTGCAGGAGAAGGACTGGTTCTTGGAGTCAGGGTGCTGCTGTGTGCCGGCCCCCCACAGATCATCCCATGCATAAACCATTAAAGGGGTTTACTGGGACTTTAAACGGTATTCTCATCCTAATTTTGTATATATCATGAAATTCCAAAAAGTTGAGGATCCGAGAGTTGAGACCTATCTCAAGTACCGGCCCTAACAGCTGTGTGAAGTAGCCATAGTGCTCAAGGGACTGCTATAGCCTCCTCAACGTATGCGATGCACAGCACTGTACATTTTGTAGTGGTGCTGCCTGGTATTGCAGTGTAATGCCTTGTGACTGATGACTGTGACCTCTCAGGCCCGAGAAGAGCTGATCAAGCAGGAACACCACCGATCTGATATTAATGATTTCTCCCAAGGGTAGGCATCAATATTTAAGTCCTGGAAAACCCCTTTAATGTAATATTCTGGAAAACCCCCTCTGTCATTTCCATTGCAGACACTTTTCTCATTGTAACACCCATAGTTATGTAAATGATTTACCATAAATTGTGCTGAAGGTAATTAAACTCGCAGCCATCAGGTCTCGCCCATCTCCGGACGAGCAGCGCACTAGGAGTATCATTTCATTCCCTGAGTCACGGATCAGATCTATAAACCGGTGGCGTGCCTTAGTAAATACGCCCACAACAGGACATTAATATATGCTGTAAAATCCCTATAATTTGGCATATTCTGGGCCGGCTACATCATCAATCATCTGAAGTGTGGATGGGTAGTAATATATATAATCTATAGCATACAGTAAGCTCTAAGGGAATGGTCACTCTGCCGGATTCACTCTAGAATCATCCGCATGAATTCCGCCTCAAAACAAAATGATACAAAGTTTTTGACATAATTTTTGAATCCATGTGCGGAATGCCAACACGGAAACTAAAAAGAAGGACATGTCACTTCTATGTAGTCTAAAAATCGTTTCCGCGTGGGAATGCCACATGTAGACTCCGCCCACTGACGGGGCATATCCCACGGGCGAATCAGGATAGGTGGAATTCACATAGAAACTTCCGCAGTGAATTCCTCCATGTGAACATCCCTCATAATCCGGTGCTGGATCATTGCCGAGACTAGCCTATATAAGTATATACGTAGTTCCCCTATTTCCCAACGCAGACCATGGGGGGCCTTAGTAGTTAACATAGACCCTTGCAAGGAGACTGAAGAGATCATTGATTTTACGCCAATCTCCTATGGATTTCTAGGACCCGCTGGACCGCCAGTCAGAATATCAGGATAGAGGTCTGATAATCTAATCCAAACAGAAGTATCAGGATTTCAGGACCACCAGGAACCACGTGAATGTGCCCATGTTCTGTTAACGGCCAGCTCAGGTACCAGGGCTGGCTTTAATTATTTGTGGACTTTTGGGCAAAATTGCCCCCTATCTAACCCAGCCACACTTAAAAGTATTTTAATTCAGATTGCCATGGCCTCCAAGCCCGATGGACTCTGGTATTCGCCTGAGTTTGCCTTGTATTTATGCCCTGTCCAGTAATTGGTCCCTCAGGATCTCAGGATAGTCAGAGGTCCTAAATTCCCACCAATCAGGCTTTCGTTACATGTCTTGTTTTTTTGACAACTCCTTTAAAGGGGTTGACCCACCAAATAAAGTTAGCCCTTGTTCACAGGATAGGGGATGACTGTCTGACCGGTGGGAGTCCAACTCCTAGGACCACCACTAATCCCAAGAATGGCAGATCCTAAAGTTCTCTGTACTAATGGGACATTCATTTCAATGGGACTGCCAGAAATAGCTGACTGCTTAAAGATGACTATCTCCGGGAGTCCCACTGAAATGAATGAAGTGGCATGCACTGTGCCTCTGCCTATATTCGGAGACCTTTGAGATTCCCCTTCTTCGGATTGATAGGCATGCCAGAGGTCGAACCTCCACTGATGAGATAGTTATCTCCTATCTTGTGGATAAGGGATAACATCTTTTGGTGGGACAACCCTATTAAAGGGGTCTTTCAGAGATTGGACATTTTTTCACATTTTTACCCATGCACTGAATAGGGAAAAAATGATAGATCAGTGGAGGTCCGACTGCTGGGACTCCCACCAATCCTGAGAACAGGGGTCACGTTTCCCCATTTCTCTTCACTTCTGGGTGGCTTTTTCCACCTGCAGTGATATCAGAAGGAATGGAGTGCTATGGGGAATGCAGCAAACCCACAATGGGGAGGAATGGGGAAACAGGATCCTTGTTCTCGGAATCGATGCAGGTCCCAGCGGTCAGACCCCCACTGATCTATCAGTTTTTACCTATCTAGTACATGGGTAATAATCTTGAACACATGTCCAGTCCCCAGAATACTCCTTTAAAACTTTACCAACCTAAATGGAATTTTAGGAAAATTGGATTAATTATGCAAGAAAAGGAACTTCATGGTGAGTGCTGCCAGTTGGCTTTTCTCTTTCTCTGGCTCTCCACATAGCGCCAATCTTGCCTTGTTTGTTTGCTAGGCATGTAATACCTAAAACTCACATTCATTTTTATATAGGGTTGTCACGTAGGATGCCCGTAGCAACCAGTTTGCCTCAGTTCAAGGATGAACTAACACAAATGCTTACAAGACTGAAACCAAACTTTTCTCTATCCATCTTTGCCATAGTAATCAGATTTTTTGCAAAACTCAAATTTGGTGGATTGTCCAAGGACAACAATACAGCTCATTGTGGCCTTGTAGACCAGGAAGCAACGAGAAGCCCTCATCCTTCCTTCCTGACTTATGAACTGATTGCCATCTAGAGCCCTAAAGCTTATATCTTCTATTAATAGGCTAAAGCCCCCCACCTTCACCCACCCAAAACAGTAAAATAAAGTACCTATGGTCTCCATTATTTCTGTGTTTGCTATTCCAAAGTCTTCTGCTCACAGCTGGTGGTGGAGGAGATGTGGGGAGAGGAGGTGGAGGTATACAAGGAAGTGGAGGTAAGTCTCTTTTCCGAAGACCAGTTCTAACAGGACCCACCTCCCCTTCGTGTCGGAAAGTCCTCCTCGGTTTGGGTAAAGGGTTGATCGGTAACGTCTTCTCTGGTGCCCCAGGTTCTGTATATACATTGTCCACATTGCTAGTTCTTCGAGATGTTCTCCCTTCTCCCACTGTCCCAAAAATTGGCTCCACGTTCTCAGAATCTGATCCCCATTTAGTTTTCGACCCCGGTTTGTTCTCCTGGTTCTCCGAATCCAACAAACACTGTGGTGAATAATAAGTTCCCGGCAATTGTGGCAGTCCCTCCACGGGACCGTCCTTTAATGAACGCTCAAACTTTTTAACTTGGCTCAATACCGTCACTTGGTCCTTCTTGGCGCTTACAACTTGCTCCTTGCTTTCTGCACTTAGGTTTGCTTCTTTCTCTGTTTTCTTCTCTAGTTTTACCGAGTCTTTTCTTTCAGTGTCCTTGTTGTCCATTTCCCAGCTGAACATCCTCTTGATGTTTCCTTTCTGACGGTTCTTGACATCGTCCATATTTGTATCTCCAAAAGTAGTACCAAAGGAATCCTGTCTCTTCATCTGTATGGAGTCCTTCCTGGTAAGAATCGGGGACTGCGTCTCTCGTTTACCTTCCCATTCAGAAATCTTATCTTTGATGCTTGATGTTTTCTTCAGTGTGATCTTTTGAGGTGATGGGGAAGGCTTGGTATTCGATAATTGTTTCTTAAGTATAAGTCCTGGATCTTTGACGTTAATCTCCATCATTGGGTCACTGATGGTCATTTTGTTGCTGAGCATGTTCTGCCGTAAACCTTTTGTGTCTTCACTTCTTGGCCGGTTCGCCAGACCTTTCAGAGGACTCTTTGCCAGATAAATGTCCCAATTATATTTTATGGAGTCAGATTTATGTACAGGTTTTCTTTTTACACTCGAATGAAACTGAAGAAGTTCAAGTTTTTTCCAAGTCCCAGAGTTTTCTTTACCTGCAGGCGTCACCCTGGTGAAGACAAGACACAAGGAACCATTAATGTCATTTAAGTCATCATTTCTCAAGCTAATTATTTCAGGATCACTGAGGAACCTAATAACTGTATCAAAGAGGTCTTTAAGGGGCGAGTCTCAAATAATTACCTATGTGGATATGTTTATGTCACACTCCATAAAATGCAGATCGGTTGGGATACGGTCATATGGAGAAAACGCTGTGGTGGCCATGTATGCAGAAGGTTTTAAGAAACCACTGAAGGACATCGGACTTAAGGTAACTGACTTGAAACTAATTGATGAAACTGTCTATGACAACTATGGAGATAGTTGGTCTCTCAACGTGATAGAGCGACCTTCTTCTGAAACATATCATCCAAGAATTATACGTTAGGTGTATCTAATGTGAAAGAAGCAAAAACTAAGAATACTTCTAACCCTGCACGTGGTAACCAATAATGAACCCTTTTCAGGAGACCACTTACCAAAATATGGCCAAATGTTGTTAGTATTACAGCCACAACACCGGTACCCCCCCATTGGTCAAGTGGTCAGACCTTGGATCACTATAAGCATTTAGTAGGATCTAAGTTCAGTTCATTACAAGTATGGGGCTGTCCAAGTGTTACCGCAATCATAAGGCCAAAAACTGGCCAGGACAAACTTGAACTTTCTACACTTTCTTTGCCAGAGGGTCTGAAGGACCTAGGTCAGCCTGCCGAAAATACAGTCATATTTTGTGGTCTTATAACCAGACCTCATAGCTCAGATATCCAGTCTTAGTCATGGATTTATAGCTATTGACTCTTTCCTTTTCAACATTCTTCATGGTATAGTGTATGGCATGAATACGAGTATATATGTATCCTGGTGGATCCTAAGTACTGTAGGAAATATAAGGACGCAGTCTTTATGCATGGATAAAATGAAAGGGGTACTGCAGAATAAAAAAAAACATGACTGCTGCATTTCATAAACAGCGCCACCCTTGTCTATGGGTTGTGCCTGGTAGTGTAGCCCGTCTTCATTAAAGCAACTTTCCAGTCCCTGTCCTAAATTCTGAGGGGGGAGTTTTATTACCTGCTGCCCATCTTCTGCTTTATTGTAACTCAGGTACACTCGGCCCGATTTTCATCAAGTCAACCGCGAGTCCAAAGAGCTTAATGCTGCTCTATTTTTGGTCGACAGAGATCACATGAGCACAGCTGGCGAATCAGGGAGCAGATTTAGTGCATCGGTAGCCTAACGCACTACCAAAGCACAGCATGCATTAGGTAGTCAGCTTATTGCAGTGGGCATTTTGGAAGATGGAAATGGGCCAAACGATGGACAGCACATACTTCCACTTGCACCCTTTAGTACATAACACGCATTGGGGCAAAAAAGCTGAAAAATCTCTTCTCCTCCGGGTCCTCGGCTGAGTCTGACAGCTGAGGACCCAACCTGCTCTTGCCTGTTTGCCGTAGTAGAGGCTTAAATCCCGTGCTGTACATCTGTTATCAGCTGAGATTATAGCCCAGGACCAAGAACCGCATATTTACCTCGCTTGGTCCTAAAGGGGTTAAAGTGATTGGGGCTAAGTTGCACTATTACACACAATCCGTTGGTTCAGCCATTTTTATTTATTCCTGTAAGTATGGCAGCGGCATGTGCCTAAGGTGCTAAGCAAGGGCCCCTAAAGAAGGGTGTACATTCTATAGAGGCTATAGGGGCCTATCTCAGAGTGAAGGGGTAACAGCTGTAGGGCAGCGCCACTCTTCGGTCCTATATGGTATTGGCTAAAGGTGGTGAAGGGCATCCAGTTCCTTTTGCCTCATGTATGCCTACCTGAAGGCTCCTTTAAGGGCATCTCCAAGATACAGTAAAGTGGCAGTTGAGGCAGATGCGTGGCAGCCCCATCCTTGCTACGCCCTTACATTTTACTGGCTGTTGAGTCTATTATTAGACGGTGAGTATAAAGGGTTAATGAACTTTATAAACATCCATTTGATCACTTCCTTCGGACAAGAAGAGGAAACCGAGATAAGAAAGAAAACACAAAACGCGTCAGCGAGATCCAATTCTTCATATGTGCGTGAGTCAGCAAACGGTCAGAGGGAACGAAACCGCTGGAAACTCTCTCATCTCCCGACTCCAAGGTCCACGAGGACAGCGGAAAAGGAAAAAGTGAGAACCCTTGACTTGGTGAGACCGTGAAACCTCAAGCCACAACCGCCAGCGAGGATGGGAGGATGAGCAGCGATGGGCATGGGTACGGCTGGTAATCTCGGCTGGCACAGGCTGGGCAGGGCTGATCATGGGGTCACATAAGAGTAGGATCTCAAGCTTTTAGGAAAAGGCAAGGTCAACCCCGAAACGTGGAGCGCCATTCACAAACTAGAGCCAGGTAACGAGTGGAGGAGCGATGGGTGGTGGTGTTGTGTAGGGTGGGGGTGGGGGGGTCAGCGGGTTCTATTCTCTGCGTATTTTACGCGTAAATTTTGCAATTACGCGTGCAAAAACGCCCGTGCGACGCTGGCCTCGGGTCGCTCTCACACATGCGATTTTGCGTGGTGTTTGCGAACGAACGATAAAGCGTTTGACAGCGTTTTTTAACGCACCCTATCAGATGATGAGGGGCATTAACGAGCGCTAAAACACGCAAAAATAGAGCAGACACCGCTTGAAAAATCACAGCGTTAGAAACGCCGCGTTCGGGCGCTGGTCTGCGAAGCCCCATTGGGACCAATAGGAGCGTTGTACTGGGGTTAGCACAGCATTTCAAACGTGACGCTACTCGCGGTAAAACGTGGGCGGTGTGAGAGCGGTCTCAGGCGCCATTCACACGAGGCAGTTCAGCAGCACCATAAAGCGCATCCGTAAAACCTTGTCAGTTCTAGTAAAATGTGGCAAAAACCACAGTTTTGCAAATGTACTTTTTGCTGCGGTTTTAATTGCGACCGAACCGCGTGATTGGAGGCTTATTCGGTTTCAGATGTGTTCTTTTTCCTGCGCAATTACGCAGTATTTCTCGCATCTCTTTGTGTATTGCGCGTGCATTTGCGCGCCTCCCATTGACTTCTATGAGGACTGTTGGTGCGCAAATGTGCAGAAGAGTAGTGCGTGCTGCGTTAATGTGCAGGTAAATACGTAGATGTGAATGAGCCCAATGACATCTATTCTCTGTGGAATGCCTGCACAAATGTTGCACACGCAGATTCACCCCTGCGCGGCCGGCCGTACGGCTCCGTCACGCGGGCGTATTGTTTATCCGTATTTTGCGTGACGAATGATTGCTGACAAAAATGGAGGCGGCGCGGCTGTCACATGTCTGCATAGTCCTACTGACTATAATGGGTCGGTGTACAATCTGTTACTAACATGGACGGCACACGGATGTGAAACTCGCTCGTGTGAATAAGCCCCGTGTACAGAATGGCGCTCTAAGTAAATGTCCTCCTTAGTGTTAAAGGGGTTTTTCCATTAAAGATATTTATTTGCTATTCACTCCTGGGACCGCGGCGACCCCGAGACTGGCGCACCTGAATGCCCATGTGGATGCAGCGGCAGTGAGCATGCGTGACCACGCGGAGCTCTGCGGGGGCTTGTTTTTGGCGGAAACAGTTGTAGTTATAATTATTACCGGTCTGAGCTGCGGCACGTTTGGATCGCTTTTTGTTGCGTTTTTGGGAGAAGAAAAATAGCAATTCTAGCATTGAACTTTTTGTTCGAGTTTTTCAGTCCCTCCAGAGGAATTATGGGATGTGATTATTCGATCGCTAGGATAGTAACATAGTAGGTTAGGCTGAAAAAAAGACGCGTCCATCCAATACACTGCATTACCTATGTCATGTTTTCTAAGCATATGGCATCAGCCTATCAGACTCTGCAGGAGGCGGGGTCTAATAGGCAGCGTTACATGGCAGACATAGAGGCCTTCGTCAGGCTTCTAGCCACCATGGGAAGCGATTTATACCCTGCAATCAGACTACAGGATACAGAGGAGTGACAGAAGGAGCCCCAACCTGTTATTTGCTTACATGTTGCAGTTGCTATTGATTATGGTTAAACAGGCAGGATCTGATGTTTCTCCTCTCCTGGCTGTTAGAGCAGGAACCCAGCTGTCAGTCGTCAAGGTAGGTATTAGTGCAATATGTCTACACCGGAACTATGGGTGGAGACATAGTGAGTTACAGTAACCACCCTGGTTACACCCCAAAGCTCCTGATTGGCTCCCATCCCCATCTGTCAGCAGAGAGGAGCAGGAGCTTTGCAGCGGTATGTGCTAGTCGGCGCCAGGGAAGGGGTTGCCGTGGCTCGAGGAGCTGCCTGAGCAGGAGCGCCGCTGTGGGACTGCCGGAGATGCCTTTAGGAGCTGCCCTGCCAGGAGCTGGAGCGGTCACAGTGGCAGTGGCGGCGCTAGTTCCAGGGAGCTGCCCTGCCAGGAGCTGGAGCGGTCGCAGTGTCAGGGAGGCGCCGGTTCCAGGAGTTGGAGCAGCCGCTACTGCAGTGCCGAAGCTGCTTCCAGGAGCTTGGTTTGTTGCCAGCGGGGGGAGTGCTGGAGGACACAGCAGGAGTGGGAGCTCAGGACCTAAGGAGGGCACGTCTGCGGCAGCCAATCAGCAGCTACGGGCGTTCCCTTTTACTCAAGTCATCCAAGCCATATCTCCACCCATTTTTCTGGTGGAGACATATTACACTAATACTGTCAGTCAAGCCACCGCCTTACAAAGACGTCTGTGCAGGTGTAAAGCCCATCAGTGCAGGCAGTAAAATGTGTAGGGGCTGTCACTGAGGGGTTTATGCCTATTATGGTGTCTATATGATAAATATCACAAGTCCTGCAATATCTACATTCAAAAAACTGCGACCTGTGTAACTATTTGGTGCTGTCATTACAGGTCGTTCATCTCTGTGCACTGAATGAGGGATTATGGGCCTCGGTTTCTATGGATACAACAGTACTCAGTCTGGCAGTTTGTATCTGCACACCTGTGTGGAGACTTCAATAAATGACACCTCATAAATGTCCAACAACAGTGACCCATCGTCCTTCACCGCCATCTTCACATCTCCTGAACGTGATATCATGTCATTTCCAGTGCTAATGCGGCCAACACAGGTCCAGCCTTCATCTAACCGTCAGCCGTTGTCCAGTGTTGGAACAAACCGCCACTGTCATGCAAACATGTCACCACCGAGGGGTCAACGCCACCGTGAAGCTAATGCAGCCAAGTGGCGCCGCAGGAAATCTAAACAAAAAAAGGTGTACTGCGCATGACAGCCTGTGTGAGTACGCAGTTATGCACATTACACGGCCGTACACAGGGACATGGCCGGGCTCACAGCTGGGATCTGTTGTGGGCCTCCACAAGTGGATTCCACATACGGCCGTGTGAGCCCGGCATTATTCAGACCGCTACCTGTAATCCGTAATTTACAAGAAGCCCCGGGAACGCTCGCCTTCCTGCAGTTCCAGGAGCAGCTTGTTGAGCGCCTTCTGTGTGAGACCGCTGCACCTCAGCAAGCTTACGGAGACTCACAGAGCGCCACTTTATACACCCCATCCCCGCCGCCGAGGTCACGAAATACCCCCCAAAAAGCATGAGAGGAGGGGGGATACCCAGTTTTATTGCCCCATGTGCCCATCAAACCAGCCTCCGTAATTACCCCTGTCTTCGGAAATACCACTCAGTTTACATCATTACTTTTATCTAAGATTTAGGGAATGCCAAAAAGGAGGCGGAGTGTGTGTGGGGAAGGGGGGGATTATTTTTAGGGAGTCCATTTTTTTTCTGTACAAGTGAGCAATGGGGCCTGGTATTTATTCAGTTGTGCCCTGAAATCTAACTGGTGTTCAGTCCATTATAGGCCTAGCCATGTGTCCTGTAAGTAAATTATGGCCACAATAGGTATGTCTCTGAACACGGGACAAACGGGGGTATCCATTTTGGGGTGAACGTCTTCATTCCTATGTTTGCTGTACAAAAAAAACAGTTTTTAAATTGACGCAATTGCCAAAAAAATGAAAATAATAATTTTTTCCTTCTGCTTTGCTTAAATTTATTCAAAAACTGTGTGATCAAAATACGCAGTACACCCCTAGATGAATGCGTTAAGGGCTTTAGTTTTCAAAATGGGGTCATTTGTGGGTATTCTCTATGGTTTTGGCCGCTCAAGGGCTCTACAAGTGGGCAATGGGGCCTAAATCACCTTGAAGCAAAATGTCTGTTCTGAAAGCCACCGGCTGCTCCTTTCGGTTTGGGCCCCGTTGTGCATCCAGATATAGGATTAGGGCCACAATGGGGATGTCTGTGAGCACAGGACAAACAGGGGGATCCATTTTGGGGTGCAAATCCTTATTTTCATGTGCATAATAGAAAAAAAATCCTATCTGAAAAATGACATATTTGCAAAAATATGAAATTTTATTTTTTCTCCTCTAAATTGCATTAACTCCTGAAAAAAACTGTGGGGTCAAAATCCTCCTGACCCCCTCAGTGAATATTTTATGAGGGGCGTAGTTTTTAAAGTGTGGTCATTTGTGGGGGTATCTATCATTCTGACACCCATAAGCCTTTGCAATCTGGGTTTGGTGCAGGAAAACAAAATGTTCCTCAAAATGTTATCAATGTTAAATTTGTACGTCTCCTAAATGGTTAAAAAAAAGCTTTTCCAACATGCGTCCAGAATAAAGTAAACAGATGAAAATATATATCTTATCAAAAATGTATACAGTATGTTTGCGCATATTTGAGATATTACAGTTAAAAATGTGAAAAAAATAAAATCTTTTCGAAATCTTCCCAATTTTGGTGCTTTTAATAAATATTCACAAATTCTATCGGTCTATTTTCACCCCCTAAATAAAGTACAACATGTGGCGAAAAACATGTCAGAATCACTTGGATATGCAAAACCTTTACAGAGTTATTCCATGTTAAAGTGACACATGTCAGATTTCCAAACTTTGGCCTGGTCATTAAGATGCAAACAGGCTTGTTCACTAAGGGGTTAATTCCATATATGATTTTTAGTAGCGTATGCAGTTTCTTAAAAACACATGCAGTTTTTTAACTGTGGTTCAAAAATGCAACAAGCAGAACCTTTGCACTCAGGCCCCTGAACCTTTAGTTACGCCCCTGGTCTCTAACCTGAATATATTGCAAGCACTCTTGTTGGCCGATTCCAATATTTGGGACTAGTCCTCATCAGTGAGAGTATAACCTCGGTCTGTCTCCCATCTGGATTGCCTCTTCATATATTAGGGGCATCATGGCTCCCCAGATGTCTACTGTACAGCAGGTCCAATCTGGTGTACATTTCATGTTTTATGTAAGATTCTGATCTAAATGATACATAACGGTGTCAGTTTCTGTGCCACGCCCCTTCCTAACAGACCACTCCCCCTTTTTGGGAAAGTGTTGTGAGCTGATGCAGCAGTCAAAAAGATGCAAAATGTTTGCGCAGCATCGCTTGCACAAAATGTTGCAACCTTTTTTACGCCAAAATCTGATGTAAAGTGTTTTGTAAATTTCCCCCTTTGTGTTTCAGTTCCTTACCATTTTAAGATCTCTGCTTGCTGGTGGTGAATGTAACAATTTTTTTCATACAGAGCCCATATGTCTCACAGTTGGGGGGTTGTTAGAATTGTATCCAGTCTAGATGATCCTCCGTGACCTCAGCATCAGCAGCACAGCTCTCTTGTCTTGTCTGGATACAACTGTAACAGACCCACATCTGTGAGAAGCATCAGCATTGTACAACCCTCCTTCACCACTTGGCTCGACATTTAGGGAACCGTTCACACTTCTTACCTGTGGCGCGACAGATGCACAGCGCGATTCGTATTCCTGGTCACCTCAGCAGCCCGTCTCACAGTCATCGTGTCAACAAGTGACGTTATGCCTGCCCCCCTGTGATAAAACAGAGACATGATGAAGACCTCTGAAGACTTCTATTGAAGGAGAACTCACCACCTCCTGTGGCAACCTGTTCCACTCATTGATCCACCCTCACTGTCTAATGTCTAATTTGTGTCTCCCCACTTACAAAATTTCCAACAATGCAGTTCATCCAGATGCAGCCGGCTTTTGGTTAAATTGCACCCTTTGGGGATTTTTTTGTGACCCCCTCCCCTTCCGAATCAGAAGAAAAAAATATATATATATATTGCACTAATAGATAGAAAGTAGCAAGATATAACCACAACAGAACAGCTCAATGAATAAGTACTATACCAAAGCAAAGCTCATAACATGAATACAGCATCAGAACCAAGCTTAAAACATAGATAAATACCAGAACTAAGCTCATAGCATGAGTATAGCACCATAACCAAACTTATTACATTAATACAGCACAAACCAACCTCAGTATATAGATACAATTTCAGAACCAAGCTCTCAACATAAATGCGGCCCCATCACTAAGCTCATAACATAAATATAGCCTCAGAACCAAGCTGATAACATAAATATAACCCTAGATCCAAGCTGATAACATAAATACAGCAGCAGAATCAAGCTGATAACATAAATGCAGCACCAGAATCAAGCTCAGCGCAAAGATAAATATCAGAACCAAGCTCATAACATAAGTATAGCACCAGAACTAAACTTATAACTTAAATATGGCGCAAAACAGCCTCAGTACATAGATACAATAGAAGACCCAAGCTCATAACATTAATACGGCCCCAGAATCAAAGTCATGACATAAATACAGCACAAACCAACCTCAGTACATAGATACAGCACCAGAATCAAGCTCATAACATAAATAACCGTGACACCTTGGAACATCAGAGGGGAAGAGTTAGTGCCAGGAGGAGGATGATTCATGTAGCTCCACAATACGATGCTGCACAGAGGAAGAAGATCATCTGATCAGGCAGACACCTAAGAGGGGCGATCGCCCCCAGCCTACATCCACCTGGTGCCCCCTCTGCACACTAGTGGCCGGTGCACTGTGTGACCACATGGGTCGCAGGTAGCTGAGGCCATCAATGGCTTTGGAGAATGAAGCCCTGCAGAGATCTCCACCACCCAATTGCAAAAGTGCCAGAACTAACTAAAGCTGGGCCCCTGTCTTCAAGGGCCCCACAGGAGCCTCATGGTCGCTGCTATACTATGTATGCCGCTGGGATGCATTCAGAGAACTAGCAGACATCATCATATAAATAAAAATCTTCCAAAAAGTTTAGATATGCCTGCGGTATAATAGTTAGAGTTATTTTAGGGCTGTCCCAACAAAGAGGCGGGGCTTATTCAGATTTGCAAAAAAAGGGGTGTTCCTATGCACAAGGAGGGTGTTTTCTTAATTTTGAGGAATGTCACCTCAATTATTTTGAGACACCTTCTATCGTGCCCGTCTCATACTGTGACTCGTACGCGTTAACCAGCATTTAAGTATGTAAAATTACTGTCTGCCTGACCCGGTGACCTCATGGTGAGATGGAAATACACTGACCCCCTAACTCAGCACTAATAAAACACATAGAGCGCTCCAGTTACAGGCGAGATTCCTGCCTAACCACAGCTTCCAGCTGAGCACACAGCTCTGCCAGATGGGTCTTCCTGCTCCGGTGCTCCGTTCCGCCCAATTAAGTGTTGCAGGGCAAAGTCGTAGTCAGCCCTGGCCGGAGGCTGCATGATTTCACAGCGCAGCGCTGCGAAAACCTCAGCTGCGCCACTTCATTCCTGGTTACATAAGGAGAGCACAGATGATATACTGATATTCTGGAGGGCAGAGAAATAGGAGCAGGTGAGGTAGAAGAAGATCAAGGAATGCGAGCAGTAAAGCGAGACGACGAAAACAGGGCTTGGAAATAAACGCGGACGCAGATACTTGGTCGACAAACACCTTCAAAGTGCAAGACGACTCTACGAGACTCCTACGCAAACCACATCCCATCGCCTTAAAGTCAATTTCCACCATGTTGCATTGAGGTCCCACATTCTGTACCGTTATGGCGGTTTCACACAGGCGAGAAAATCGTGCGATTTTCACGTGATGCGAGATTCAGTAAAAAGGCAGAATATGAAACCAATGAATTTCACTGCTTTCCTTCACAAAGCGGAACCGACAGATGCGCCCGCGGATTTAGGGACATCAGACACAAGACGGAATTATGCCACAGAACTCCACCAAATCCACAGCTACGGAATTCCACACCAATATCTGCAGGTCTGACCGCGGATGCAGATTTGCAGGCAGGTTTTAAGCCATATTCAATTCCACAGTGAGGAGGACATTGGTTGATGCGGTGGTCGCACATGTGCAGTACCGCTCCATTCATCTTCAATAGGACGACTAGAGATATCCGAGCGCTTGTACTTGGATATTTCCGTTAGCCCCAGTGAGATAAATGGAGCACGCTCGCATGTGCGACCACCCCTTAAAAATTAACCAGCAAATCAAATCTAAATTTTCGACTCCTCAGAGTCGCCCCCTCTCGCTGATATTACAGCTTTACACCAACAAGGCATTCTTACTACAACTGCATTCAGATATTTTTCAGGAATCTCCCAACATTGTTGCAGAAGTTCCCACAATCGTGCTGCGCTTGTAGGTTGCTTTGCCTTCACCCTTCTGTCCAGTTCATCTTAAACAAGCTCAATGGGGTTTAAGTCTGGAGGCTATGCAGGCTATTCTATTCTTTAAAGTCTACCAGCTTCTTCTTGTCTTCTTAAGTAGTTCTGACATAACCCAAAAGTATGTGCAGCATCCTGTAGGGTGGCCCCGGACCCATGACATACGCTAAGATGCTAGCTTGTCATGGCGGCACTTACCACGCTCCATCCCAGAGGGATCCACGCAGCCAAGGCCAGGGCAGCTCTGGGCCTCTACCGGACACCCTCGGCATAGGGATGCCTAATAAACGGTAGAACAGGTGATGAGGTTGTCATGGGTGACGCCACCGTTCTGGCACCCACCGGCATGAACATCGGCGGGGAAATAACTAAGCCACAGACAGTGTTATAGATATATATAGACAGACTTGAAGATGAGTACCTCCACCCAGTGGTCCCAGACTTCAGGACGCTGGAGTGTGAACAATTGAAAGAAGAAGAAGAAGAGTACCTCTGCACTGGGTCTGGTGTAGGAAAACTTAGGACTGGCTCACACTGTCTCTCTCTGGGGGCTTACTTGCTGATCATGCTGGTCCTTACGTTCGAGAAATCTTTCCTCCTCCTCCATTATTCACTACATGAGGGCTAAAGGTGCCTCCATGCAGCTGGACCTCTTTAAGGCTCACTGTCCATGGCCGTGACGGAATATAGCTAGCGATATTCTGAAACGGGGGAAGAGGACGGAGCGCTGATAGGTCTCAGCGGTGAGCCTATCTAGCAGATAGGCTCATCATGGAGAATCGTGGCATGCCACGATTTTAGTCCTGCGAGCGGAGAATCGCTATGATTCTCCGCTCATGGGGGGGCTGTGTTTTCCATAGTAACGGTATGGAAAGCTTCACACAGCGTGATCCGACGGTGATTTATCGCCAGCGGATCATCACCCATAGACATGCAGCCTTACAGGTATCCAGAATTCTGCAGCGCGAAATAACCCACGGCATGTTCTATTTGCCGCGGGAATACGTGCGGCCGGCTTCCATTGTAGTCAATAGAAGCCGGCCGTCACGCTATACTTCCGTTGTAGCACAGTGGAAGTCTAGCGTGAATACGCTTTCCCACCCACTGCCGGCCACGTCACATGACACTGCCAGCGCATCATGCGGGACTCGCACCGCGGATCCGGAGGTGAGTATGGGGTCTTTGGGGGGGGCGCCATGACGGACTCCCCTGCGGGCATTAGCCCTTACACCTTCACTCATACCATACTGACAGGACATAAATTGATACATTTACAGACAGTCAGCTCACACTTTGCAGACATTAACCTCTCATTTGCTGCAGCTGTGCAATATACATAACAGAATGACAAGCCAGTTTTGCACAGAGCATCTACATAAGACATACATGTATGACAGTATGGAGGGGGCCAGCAAAGCATATAGTGGGCCACTACATATGTTTTGGATCTTGCTGCAATATGAACCCCTGACCAACTAGGCGGGCACCAGAGGGTATTGCATGGCTTATCAAAATGCTGTGGTAGCTCTTTTTATCCAGTGCACCAGTCACCCTGAGCAGGTTGTCAACTCTGGATCCAGCAAAAGAGCCCCAGACCACCATGTTTCCTTCTCCTTGAACTGTGTCAATGTGAAAAATAACTGCAAAATTGAGGTGTTCTAAAACTTGCGCCTGGTAGTGTATACAAATATATAGCCGCCACTAGGGGAGCTACCTGTAGACAGATTATTGAGTTCAAAGTATACATTGCATGCAGTGCTCCTTCTAGTGGTGGCCACAGGTAGTCAGAATTGTATCATTCTGTAGAGGTTTTGGAGCTCTGTATCAGGAAAATGGAGCTCTGACTGCTATAAAGATGTATTAAGAAATGACTTCGGACAGGATGTTAGATCTATTTAAAATCACTTAATTTGACCCCCAATGCGACCGGCGTTCCTATATTTTCCACTACTGGTTGTTAAAGGGACATACACTGCAAAGTATCTGCAATGATGCAGACAGATCTTGCATGGGCTTCATGCATAGTGGCCTGAAGCAGCACAGGAGGAGACCCCCGGTTGGCTGTAGGCCCCCTCTATTCTCTGCACGCCCCTGCTATCAGGCCCTGCTTACACTGAGCACATATGTTTTTTCGGCCAATGCCCCTGATCTGCAGCTTACAAACAAAATCAGGGAAATACAACGTTACTGGTGAATTCTCTACTGGATTTCCCAAGAGAAATGAGACGGTCTTGTTCCATGACGACAGCGCAGGCTGCCCATTAACCCCCGAGCTGCCACACGTCTTCTTATGTAACAGCAGGTCTCAGAAGAGGATCGCTGCACAGCCAAGGCTAATAGAAGGTCATGGGGTATCCACACACCAAAAACAGCAGGGTACCCCGCTTCATCACGGTCATATTCACTTAGACTCAATTAGTGACACTTATTTTTCAACTTCTGTGGCTTCACTTCAGCAGCCAATGAGCAGAAACTACAAAAAGTTAGTTTTGCATCAGCAAACCAAAAGTTGTACTTCACTTTTCGACTTCCTATATCTGATTTATAGAAGTGGTAACTTTTCAAAAACACCAGATTGAGGTCAACGCGGGTCACAATGTAGGTCTTTTCCAGGGTGGAACTCATATCAAGCTATAGCTAGCTACCTGCGACCTGTGCAGTTTCAAAGGGTGTCAGCTACAAGCCAGTAGGTTGCACTAGGCAGATGTAGGCTGGGGGCGTTCTTGTTCTCTCGGCTCTGATGTTCTGAGGCACCACGGTCAGCCCAGCAGTGTCCCCGCAACACAACTGCCTAGTTCTGCTGCTGTATTTGTAACAAGCTTTGTTCTGGTGCTGTATTTATATTATTAGCTTGGCTCAGGCACTGTATTTATTTTATTAGCTTGGTTCTGGTATTGTATCTATGTACCAAGGTTAGTTTGTTCTGTATTTATGTTTTGAGCTTGATTCTGCTGCTGCACTTGTTATGAGTACTCTATTTATGTACTGAGCTTGGTTCTAGTGCTGTATTTATGTTATTAGCTTGATTCTGGTACTGCATCTATGTACTGAGGTTGGTTAATGCTGTGTTTATGTTATGAGCTTTGTTCTGATACCGTATTTAGTCACTGAGGTGTTGTAGGTATGCTGCTATCTTGCTGCTTTCTGCACAATTCAGAAAGGTTGCCTATCAGTGCAAAATACACTCGTAAAAAAATCCCTCCCCTAGAAGGAGCAAAACTAAAGTAAGTGATTACAGTACCAGAGCCAGGGGATAATTTATTGTGGAAAACTGAACACTTAAAGGTAGGCTCTAGTACCCTGTTGTACCACCTCCAGCTTGGATAGAACATGTGATATGGGGTGGCATGGAGGCTCTAGTACCCGGTTGTACCACCTCTAGCTTGGATACAAGATGTGATACAGGCGGGCATAGAGGCTCTAGTACCCTGTTGTACCACCTCTAGCTTGGATACACGATGTGATATGGAGGGCATGGAGGCTCTAGTACCCTGTTGTACCTCCTCCAGCTTGGATAGAAGATGTGATACAGGCGGGCATAGAGGCTCTAGTACCCTGTTGTACCGCCTCTAGCTTGGATACAAGATGTGATACGGGCAGACATGGAGTCTCTAGTACCCTGTTGTACCGCTTCTAGCTTGGATACAAGATGTGATACAGGTGGGCATGGAGGCTCTAGTACCCCATTGTACCGCCTCTAGCTTGGATACAAGATGTGATACGGGCAGACATGGAGGCTCTAGTACCCTGTTGTACCGCCTCTAGCTTGGATACAAGATGTGATATGGGCGGGCATGGAGGCTCTAGTACCCTGTTGTACCACCTCTACCTTGGATACAAGATGTGATACAGGGGCACGGAGGCTCTAGTACCCTGTTGTACCACCTCTACCTTGGATACAAGATGTGATACAGGTGGGCATGGAGGCTCTAGTACCCTGTTGTACCGCCTCTAGCTTGGATACAAGATGTGATACAGGCAGCATGGAGGCTCTAGTACCCTGTTGTATTGCCTCTAGCTTGGATACAAGATGTGATACAGGTGGGCATGGAGGCTCTAGTACCCTGTTGTACCACCTCTAGCTTGGATAGAAGATGTGATACAGGCAGGCATGGAGGCTCTAGTACCCTGTTGTACCGCCTCTAGCTTGGATACAAGATGTGATACAGGTGGGCATGGAGGCTCTAGTACCCTGTTGTACCACCTCTAGCTTGGATACAAGATGTGATACAGGGAGGCATGGAGGCTCTAGTACCCAGTTGTATTGCCTCTAGCTTGGATACAAGATGTGATACAGGTGGGCATGGAGGCATAAAGGTTCTGTTTCATATTATAGGCTGCCCAAGTTGGCGTGCCAGATGGTCCCAGGCATGTTCTATTGGCGACAAATCTGGTTCCACTCCATAGCGTCCAGTTTCATTTGCACATCACTACTGCAAACAAAGGTCAGAAACAGTACATGTAATGGGGGCCGTGAGACCAAATGTCCTTCAGCCAAATGCCTGGAAATGGTTCAGACAGACACAGGGGTGTAACGATGGCGCCACCTGTCAGTTTGAGCTGTTTATGCTTGTCAAACAATCAGATGCTCCTCTCTACTGGTGGTCTGTAGGGGGTGTCCTGAGTCCGGTCACCTTGTGTGCCCTCACACATCCACTGGTCCCAACAGCTTCTAACAGTCTGGTCAAAGGCTCCTCTCTACTGGTGGTCTGTAGGGGGCTTCCTGAGCCCGGTCACCTTGTGTGCCCTCACACATCCACTGGTCTCAACACCCCCTAACAGTCTGGTCAGACGCTCCTCTCTACTGGTGGTCTGTAGGGGGCGTCCTGAGCCCGGTCACCTTGTGTGCCCTCACACATCCACTGGTCCCAACACCTAACAGTCTGGTCAGATGCTCCTCTCCACTGGTGGTCTGTAGGGGGTGTCCTGAGCCCCGTCACCTTGTGTGCCTTCACACATCCACTGGTCCCAACAGCTTCTAACAGTCTGGTCAGACGCTCCTCTCTACTGGTGGTCTGTAGGGGGCGTCCTGAGCCTGGTCACCTTGTGCGCCTTCACACATCCACTGGTCCCAACACCCCCTAACAGTCTGCTCAGACGCTCCTCTCTACTGGTGGTCTGTAGGGGGCATCCTGAGTCCGGTCACCTTGTGTGCCCTCACACATCCACTGGTCCCAAGAGCTCCTAACAGTCTGGTCAGATGCTCCTCTCTACTGGTGGTCTGTAGGGGGCATCCTGAGCCCGATCACCTTGTGTGTCCTCATACATCCACTGGTCCCAACACTCCCTAACAGTCTTGTTAGATGCTCCTAACTACTAGTGCTCTGGAGGGGGCATCCTGAGCCCGGTCACCTTGTGTACCCTCACACATCCACTGGTCCCAACACCCCCTAACAGTCTGCTCAGACGCTCCTCTCCACTGGTGGTCTGTAGGGAGTGTCCTGAGCCCGGTCACCTTGTGTGCCCCCATCCACTGGTCCCAAAACCTCCTAAGAGTCTGGTCAGTGGCTCCTCTCTACTGGTTATCTGTCGGATGTCCTGAGCAAGGTCACCTTGTGTGCCCCCATCCACTGGTCCCAACACCTAACAGTCTGGTCAGGCACTCCTCTCTACTGGCGGTCTGTCAGGGGTCCTAAGCCCGGTCACCTTGTGTGCCCTCATCCACTGGTCCCAACACCTCCTAACAGTCTGGTCAGATGGTCCACTCTACTGGTGATCTGTAGGGGGCATCCTGAGCCCGGTCACCTTGTTTGCCCCATCCACTAGTCCCAACACCCGCTAACAGTCTGGTCAGAACGGCCGGTGGGGGACACTTCGTCGATACGACCATCCAGCCTCTCTCATCCCAATAGTGCGCTCCTTTCAGACTCTGGTAACGGGGTGAAATCTCTTCTCTGCGTCGTAGAGGTGTCTAGTGGTCAGCAAGCTCTACACAAGCGGAGTCATCTTGCTACACACAAATACAACGCCCGTATATATTGAACACAGCACATCGGGTATCCATACGTGATGAGATATCAGTCAAGTAATTGGGCTCACATTAATTAAACTATTGATGATCTATCGTCAGGATTGGTCGTCGATAGCTCATCAGTCCACCACTTGGGATCCCCGTCGATCAGCTGATTGAAGAGACTGCGGTGCTTCGGTTAGTGCTCCGCCCTCTTCTCAGTCTTGTGATGTCATTGAATACTGTGACCGCAGCGCTGTCTCCAGGCTGGGGGTGGAGGAAGTCACCAGAAATGCCCTGGTGATCCGAGGGCAGACATTGCGAACACCAAAAGGGCCTGATGACAAACAAGAACCACACAGACCCCGTGGAAGATGAGGGAGGCTCCCTACCTGCTGGGATCTGGTGTAGAAGTGAATGACGGCTAAATAGATGCGGGACACGAAAGCTGCCGGATACATGAGTCTGAGTGTGTAAACTATTGGACTATGACGGATATACCTGGTTATTTAATATGTGCACTGGGTATGCAGGGGTTAACGATGTGCTATGTAATATGAATCGGTTTGGCAGGGCGGTATGGAGAAGTTATGTGATGTACTGAATGTAGTGCGGCTGTATTTGAGGCACCTTATGCGCTTACGGTGCAGTGAGTCCGCGAGGAGGCGGAGCTCTGGAATTACACAAGAATTATGGGCTGTATTACGCAGAGAAGTTGGCGCCTGCGGGGCATTCAGGCGGCAAAGTTATTGTGTGGCGCGGACCTCCAGGAATAAAGTGTGTCGTACTACGTAGGAAGATGGACGGATCCATCAGAGGTCGTAGTGCCTTGCCGGTCCGATATTGACAGCCATACTGTAATGAGAAAGGCCGGTTGTGTTTATGGAACAATCAAGTACTGCGCCCCCCGGTGGAGATATTCATCTGGTTGCTGTTTAGTAACGTTTATTACCTTCGTCTCCGTTTGTCAGCCGCTACACCATCTTGTACCTGTCGTGGCCCACCACCCGGGACATAGTCACCGACTACACAGCAGAGGCTGTGATGGTGCCTGGATATAGTCCGAGAACCATCCCACGTTGCGGATCAAAAAGGTTTTCTGAAACCGCCCCTTTAAAGGGTACAACCATTAAAAATCACCAGTCGTTTTGTGTCCACAGCCCCGAGGCATACCTATCCATGGTTACAGACTGCAAACAAACCCTGTAAGTCCGATCCTGTGGTCATGTCTTACTCCACTACACAAGATCAGACTACACAGGGGCTGCATGGATACACATAGGTCTGCAAAGGAGCTGTATACACAAAACGGCAGAGGATTTTTAAATCAAGATTTTTTGCAAAGTTGCTTTTTTTTGCCTCATTTTTTTTTTTAGCTGCATTGGAGCAAGAAGTGTTGGCAAACGTCTACCCGCCCCTCAACACTCCTCGACGGCGGCCCATAAATAAATGACTAATTATGATGGCTAAAAAGTTAGTGGAAACATAATAATAAGACTCCTGTTAGGTGTGCGATCACCATGGTGACGCGCCGTGATATTTGACGAGCCAGTGACAGTTTTGTGCGCTGCTGGCAGGGGTAGCGGTTGCCCAGAGGGGGGTGGCATACCAGATCTGAAGCCAGCTTGTTTATTTAGCAGATAGGCGATATGGGTATTGTTCCCCGGCTCGGAGCGCCATTGTTGTTCTGTGAAAGTATTATACTGAGATATTTAACAGGGGACCGATGGAGTCCTCAGCTGATCGGGGAAGGGGGGGGCGGAGGTGGAGGGGGGGTCTGGCAGGGGAGGTCTGGCAAGGGAAGCTTGCTGGGACCTTGTAGGAATATCAATGTGACGGATGAAAGGAGCTGCTGGGCACAGATGCCCAAAAAACAAGTGTATCCAGCTGTGCGAGCAAAGAGGAGCGAGCGGCCCCCTCCACGAGCAATACCAGCGCTGGTTAACTGTTTCACCACCAGAGCCTGGAAAACCGACCTTAAAAATGTCTTTAGATTCAGGGAGTAAGAATTAGCTGTCGGCAAATCTGCTAAACTGTTAGCGAGGGAGCGAAGACCACCACTGTCTCCCATCCATGTCACGAAGACCCCCAACAAACATATCACAGCTCTGTAGGTCCCTGTAAGGGCTCATTCACACAGGGGCATGCCATCCGTCCAAGAAAAACTGACCGGTTTCACTGCGCATTTCATGCGTTTTATGGTGTATGTACTTTTCTGCTACCTCCATGTGGCATCTGATTCACACACGCAAAAATAAAACGCAGGAAGGCCCAATTGATGTCACTTTTTTGTTTTCCCTGTCTCCTGGCATAATAAATGCAGCGCCTATGCATGTAACATCCGTGTTTGCTGCGGTTTTTTTTTTTAACGCTTCCATCGGCTTTTATGGGTGATTTTGGTCCACGAACACGGATTAAAATAGGACAGGCTGCAAATTTTTTTTTTTTTGCACGCAGTATTGGTCGACGTAAAAATGCATTAATTTACTTTAGTGGGTCGATTTGTCCGTATTCTGTCAGTAAATATACGTACGGCATGTAGACAGAAATACGGACACGTGAACGGGCCTCTGTCCTATTTTGGTTTGTATTTGGTGGAAGTGCAGAAACGCCATGATAGAGCTCCATAGCCATGGTGAGGAGCGGTTACATTTAGGGCTCATTCACACAGGTGAATGTGTTTTCGGTGAAGCGCTGTCTGCTCGCTGCGTATTTGGACCTTCTTGTGGTTTTTTGCGCAGGTATTCATTGCATTTTTCATATGCGCAAAAAAAAACAAGGAGAAGGTCCCAAAGATTCCTCCTGTGTTTACGCGTAAATACGCATCCGTCACCCATATTCACTGCGAATTTACGCGATTGCATTGATTTTAAAGGGCAATTTTGGTTCATAATATAAAACAGGACGTGCTGGAATGTTTTTATGTTTAATCTGCCCGTATTGGGCGCGAAACAAAATCTGCATAATATCCAGCGCAAAAATGTCCGTGTGAATGAGCCCCTATAAATGGCGGGCGTGTTGCTGATGTGGCACTCGGTGAACGTGAGTCTGACACTCCTGCTATCATATAACCACAGTGGGGTTATATTAATCCACCTAGGAAGGCGTTTTAGAGGGAGGAGGGGCTTCCATAAAGTTGGGCGTGGCTTAGTAGAAACTTCCAGAACGTCATGTTCTGTTTCTGGAAAAAAAACAACTATTTATCTAATCCTCGGCCCTTTTACGCTAAACGATGATCATGCAGTGGATCACTGAATCGCGCAAATCTGATCGGTAATCGTTCAGTGTAAAAGCTGCCCGAGATTGGAGGACAATCAATAATTAGTTCGCTTCTCGTTTGTCGTTCAGTTTGTGTGATGATTGGTCGGTGTAAATAGGCTGATAAGCACCCCACAATCGTCCCATGTAAAAGGACCCTAAAGGTCCTTCTACACGGATCATTCATCCCCATAGAGCTGTCATTGGTTGGCCGCCCGTTTACACGAGGAGATGTGTTGCCGAACCGGGAGTATATGCTATGCCCACATAAACTAGTCGTTAAACCAACCACTGATAGCAATTCTATCTAGTTATGTGTGCGGTTATGCTGGGTTCGTGATTTGAGCATGGAAGGAATGCTGGATGTAGCAGCTTGGTTCTGGTGCTGTATTTATTCACACAGCTGTTCTGCTGCTGGTTTGCTGCTGTCTTGCTGCTTTCTGCAGAAGCAGGATAAAGGCAGACCTATCAGTGCAATACAAAATCTGCACATCAGCCATCTAACCTCAGTCCGGCACTGGCCACATTATATACTATATCCTTATTGTAACGAGTTCCTGTCCTGCATCTTGAAGACGTCTTTCGTATCTCCAGGACTTGTGGCTTCCTGTCCTCTTTCTATATTTGTATCCATTAAATCTGGGATTGTGTACATTCAGCTCCACACGTAAGCGGAAACTGGATTGTTTTTAGGGCAAAACCTGATCATAGAAGGAAGGTCTCTGGAGGACGATGGGGTCACGGGGCGGAATGTTTAACCATTTGTCTGCTGGGCATTGTGTCTTCCAGTTTCCACACATTTTGATCTCATTAGCATTCTTAGGCAGCAGCGAAAATAGCTCTGGCCTACAACAACTAGATGGGGAGCAGGCTCAATGTACAACTGGAGCTGGATCCGGGGGCACCGGGCTTCACTGCACATGCTCGGAAAGGACCAGAGAGCATGTGCAGGACTTCAGCGTCGCTGCCACAACAGACGGCCTTCGGTTAGATGGCATCCTGTGCAGAATTACTTTTGGAGTTCCCATCATAAGAAAAAACCTATATATATTGCTCTGATAGGCAGTCTGCCTGTATTCCGCTTGTGCAGAAAGCAGCAAGATAACACACCAGAACAGCTCAGTAAATAAATACTGTACCAGAACCAAGCTCATAACTTAAAGGGGTTGTCCCGAGGCAGCAAGTGGGTCTATACACTTCTGTATGGCCATAATAATGCACTTTGTAATGTACATTGTGCATTAATTATGAGCCATACAGAAGTTATAAAAAGTTTTATACTTACCTGCTCCGTTGCTGGCGTCCTCGTCTCCATGGTGCCGACTAATTTTCGCCCTCCGATGGCCAAATTAGCCGCGCTTGCGCAGTCCGAGTCTTCTCCTCTTCTCTATGGGGCTCCGTGTAGCTCCGTGTAGCTCCGTCACGTGCCGATTCCAGCCAATCAGGAGGCTGGAATCGGCAATGGACCGCACAGAAGCCCTGCGGTCCATGGAGACAGAGGATCCCGGGCAGCCATCTTCAGCAGGTGAGTATGAAGACGCCGGACCGCCGGGATTCAGGTAAGCGCTGTGGGGGTTGTTTTTTTAACCCCTGCATCGGGGTTGTCTCGCGCCGAACCGGGGGGGGGGGTTTAAAAAAAAAAACCCGTTTCGGCGCGGGACAACCCCTTTAAGTACAGCACCAGGACCAAGCTCAGTATATAGATACAACACCAGAACCAAGCTCATAACTTAAGTACAGTACCAGGACCAAGCTCAGTATATAGATACAACACCAGAACCAAGCTCATTACTTAAATACAGCACCACAAGCAAGCTCAGTATATAGATACAGCACCAGAACCAATCTCATAACATGTATATAGCCACAGAACCAAGTTCAGTAAATAGATACAGCACCAGAACCAAGATCAGTACATGGATAGAATGCCAGAACAAAGCAATTGTGTAGCAGAGGCGCCTCTGGGCTGACAGCAGCACCTCAGAACATCATAGAGCAGGAGACATAGTTAGGAGGAGGGTAATTCATGTAGCTCCACAAGATGCTGCCACACAGAGGATGATTATCTGGCTGGGCGGATGTAAGGGGCTGTGGCGATTGCTCCCACCCTACATACTTCTGGTGCAACCCCCCCCCATAAGATAGTGGGCGTAGCGTATGTCACACATAGTTAAGGCTGGCCATTGCTGCCATTGACATCAGGAAAGCTGTCAATTTGTCAATTAGGAGGGAGGGGGTGTGGCCTAAGGAATGACTCCCTGACGGGATATATATTTAGCACCGCCCCACTGACTCCGGTCATCCAATTAGCATACTGCATATACTGAAATAAAAGTACATTTTATGGATGGGCAAGACTTTGGCGATTCCAGGAATAGCGTATACGATGCAGGCTGCAGGAGCTACAGCGATGCGACGGGGCTTAATAGGTTCCCTACGAAAATCACCACGTCAGGCTTCGCTCCTGCAGTCCCTGCACTATTATACCAATGTATAGTAAAAAGCTCCGGAACTTTCCAACATACTTTGTGATTTAATGCCTCGGCATTTTCAAGACTTCTGCTTACTGTCAGTGAATGGGAGCATTCAATGTTTGCATTCTGAGGCCAAAAACCTAATAAAGTTGAGTGTTAGTTGAGTGTTACAATCATAGCCAGTCTGGACAATCCTCTGTGAGCTAAACAGATCAGCAGCCCAAGCCTGCTTCCTGCCCTGATAGTTTGTTACAATGTATCAGTGCAGATAAAACGTATCAGGGCGGCTCACACGCAGAGGATTGACTAGATTGCCTAGACTAGAACCAACTGTAACAAACCCTCAACTGTGTGAAGGATTGGGTCTGTATTGAGTTTTCAGATGTAAGCATTGTATGTTCCCAATCACTGACAGCAAGCAGAGATCTTGCAAATGTTGTGAAGGTGAAATACAAAGTCTGTTATGGAATTGTGGAACATTTAATTCTAAAACCATTAAAGGGGTTTTCCCATTAAAGACGTTTATCCTCTATCCACAGGATGGGCAATAAATGTCTTAATCCTGGGGTCCGATCACTGGGACCCCCGTTGTCCAGAGAACAGCGCACCACGAAAGCTCCATGTGAATAACTGAACAGTGGTGCGCATGCGGGTCCATCGCGTTACTTACAGATCGCCGAGCGCATCGATCACCCGCCTCTCCTCAGAAGTGAATGGAGTGGCGGGCGGTCACACATGCTCACCACTACTCCACTAATTATACTCAGCGCAAAAGTTGGTCGAAGCAACCAATCAGGTCGCTGCTTTGGATTCACAAAAAAAGGTTTGAGCTGGAATCCGATTGGCACTTCTGCACTTTTGCTCTCGTTTTATTAACTCTTTTCCCGCCCGGATGGGGCTTTGTTTCGCTCATCTGTGGCCTATCTCATCCTGACATTGCCGTGACCTTCACCAGTGACCTTGAATTGTGACCATCGGACGTGACGCTTTTTCTCACGGTGAAGCACAGGAAGTGTCACTGTTCATAACAAGAAGTGTCACAGACAAAGAAACGTCGCAGACGACCGTCAGTGAAAAAGATAGTAATATATGGTGGTGCGCGGGGGTAGCAACGCACATGGGCCCCGCTGCCTGATGGGCCCTAAGGTGCCTTTACCATATAAGACAGCGGTATTATAAATGGTACATGCTTGGTGGGGCACAGGAGCCTCATGTGATGCTTATATACACACACATTATATATATATAGGAGTGCGCAACAGTTTTAGGCAGGTGTAGAAAAAATGCTGCAACGTAAAAATGCTTCCATAAACAGAAGGGTTAATAGTTTTTTTGTCAATTAACAAAATGCAAAGTAACTGAACAAAAGAGAAATGTAAATCACATCAATATTCGGTGCGACCGCCCTGTGCCTGCAAAACAGCATCAGTTCTTCTAGGTATTCTTGCACTCAGTTTTTGAAGGAACTCAGCAGGGAGGTTGTTCGAAACATTTTGGAGAACTCAGCCCAGATCTCCTGTGGATGTCGGCTCGCTCAAATATTTACGTGCCTTCATGTAATCCCAGACAAACTGAATGATGGGAGGTCAAAGCTCTGTGGGGCCAAATCACTTCCCGGACTCCTTGTTCTTCTTTAGATAGTTCTTAATGACATTGGCTGGATGTTTGGGGTGGTTGTTCTGCTGCAGAATAAACTTGGAGCCAATCAGATGCCTTCCTGCTGGTACTATATGATGGGTAAGTATCTGCCTGTATATCTCAGCATTGAGAATCCCCACCTCCATGAGCTGAAATGCAGCCCTAAACTTGTAAGGACTATCCACCATGCTTCACTGCTGCCTGCAGACACTCATTATTGTACTGCTCTCCAACATTCTTCACTGCTGCCTGCAGACACTCATTATTGTACTGCTCTCCACCATTCTTCACTGCTGCCTGCAGACACTCATTATTGTACTGCTATCCACCCTGCTTCACTGTTGCCTGCAGACACTCATTATTGTACCGCTCTCCACCATGCTTCACTGCTGCCTGCAGACACTCATTATTGTACCGCTCTCCACTATTTTTCACGGCTGCCTGCAGACACTCATTATTTGACCACTCTCCACCATGCTTCACTGCTGCCTGCAGACACTCATTACTGTACCGCTCTCCACCATGCTTCACTGCTGCCTGCAGACACTCATTATTATACCGCTCTCCACTATTTTTCATGGCTGCCTGCAGACACTCATTATTGTACCGCTCTCCACCCTTCTTCACTGCTGCCTGCAGACACTCATTATTGTACCGCTCTCCACCCTTCTTCACTGCTGCCTGCAGACACTCATTATTGTACCGCTCTCCACTATTTTTCACGGCTGTCTGCAGACACTCATTATTGTACCGCTCTCCACTATTTTTCACGGCTGCCTGCAGACACTCATTATTGTACTGCTCTCCACCGTTCTTCACTCCTGCCTGCAGACACTTATTATTGTACCGCTTTCCACCATGCTTCATTGTTGCCTGCAGACACTCATTATTGTACCGCTCTCCACCCTTCTTCACTGCTGCCTGCAGACACTCATTATTGTATCGCTCTCCACCATGCTTCACTGCGAACAAACTGCCTTCTGTTACAGCCAAATATTTCACATTATGACTCATCAGTACCTGCTGCACCCCAGTTCCCACATTTTCGAGCATAGTTAAGTTGCTTGGTCTTGCTTCTAGGTGGAAGGTATGGCTTTTGGGCCACAATTCTTCCATGAAGACCATTGCTGGCCAGACTTCTGCAAACAGTAGATGGGTATCTGGGTCCTAGTAGATGCCCTCTAGCCATGTGTGAGCTCAATGCATCCATCCTGATAATGATATCTATGGTGAACACATTTATCTTGTTCGTGGGACGGTTTAAGCCCCCCACTCATTTCACCATGGAACACCCCGAAAATATATATTAATGTAAGCCACATCCCTTTTATGGTCCAGTATACATAGTAAAACCAAAGCAGTGGTACCGCAATGGGTCTACACTTCAGGCCTCATGGTAAAATCTACTGTCAATGCCTATCCCTAAGGGTGCCTTCACATGGGGCAGAATATTCCTCAGGACGCTGTGCACGGTCAAAATCTGCACACAAATCTATAGATTTTGGTGCAAAACTGCCAGCAGAATTCTGCCATTTTCAATTTTGCATCAACGTCTACATGTAAGACATAAGGAATAGTCCGCAGCCTCCTACAGAATATTACGTCCTGCGTGAAGCCGCCCGTAGGCCTTGTTCACATGGTGGAATCCATATTGGAAAAATTGGCACTACATTGGCGCAAGTCATGTGAGTGGCTATTAACCCTTTCCAATCCACTGTCTGACCACTGAAGACATTATGATTTAAGGCTGTACAGCTCCGATGTTGGAAGAAATCCATCGGGGTTCTCTTACTGTATATTGCCAGCCTCTCTGCTGTCGGAGCCTATCCAACGTGTCACCTCATGCAGTACTAGGTTCAGCCAGCAGATAGCGCCGTTGTATAACGGCAGAAAAAGAGTAAGCCCCCTAGAAAAACCAGGATACAAATTGGATTGGAAAGGGTTAATAGTGCAAGCTGTATTTGAACACTATATAACAGCACACATGTTACTATCTCCTGCTGATCACAAGGGTCATTATAAGAATCCGCAAGGATTACCACGTCAGACTGTCCAATATACGGTAGTAACCGCCTGGGAAATGTCACAATTGCAAATAGAGACCTGGAAATCGGAGATGTTTATCGCTAGTCCTAATAGCAATTGTAAATGGCCAGCACTGACCACGGGGGAGGGGCTATTATTATATAGCTTACTATGCGGTTTTACCACTAAAATTGCACCCAAATGGCTCATGCGATTAGAGCATCAATGCGCATGCGTCACTGCGGCTTCATTAACTTCTATGGAATGGGTGGACTTTGCATTGATGAATGGTTGTCCCATCAAAGTGAATGGAGTGGCATTGGAGCAGACGCACTGCCGCTCTATTCACAGGGACATTTGGGTGTACTGACGCCAGGATCACTGGGGGTCGCAGGGGTCAGGCCCCCAGCGATCAGACACAAGACAGGGGAGAAATGTCTTTGGTGGTGCCTGTTTAAAGTGTATATAACAACTTCTAATAGTGACATCAGCGAGAGGAAACAATATATTAGGAGGGGACTTGTGAAGTGAAAAGTTTTTAACATATGCCCCGCCCATTTATATAGTTCATACGCCCATCTGATGGCAAGTGAGTCACAAGTAGTGTATCCCTACATACAATACTGACCAGAGATCACATCCCCTAAACACAGACTCAAACCAGTTCCCTAAATGGTGGGAGACCCAATAAATACGGCGCCCACACGAGACCCCCTAAAACCAGACCCCAGGCCATACTCAAACAAATAGACCCTAGAAACAGGCCTCTAAACAAATACAGACCCTTGGCAATATCCCCTAAACCAATATAGACCTGAAGACCACACCCCCTAAACCAATGTAGACCTGTAGACCAGACCCCCTAAACCAATGTAGACCTGTAGACCAGACCCCCTAAACTAATACAGTCCCCAGAACTGACCCAATAAACTAATACAGACCCCAGGCTTCACCCATAAATAAATACAGACCCCAGACCCGATCCCAAAAAGTAACACAGACCCCAGACCTGACCCAATAAACTAATACAGACCCCAGACCCGACCCCTAAATAAATACAGACCCCAGGCCCGACCCCTAAATAAATACAGACCCTGGACCTGACCCGTAAATAAATACCAACCCCAGAAACTAATACAGCCCCTAGGCCTGACCCCCCCAAATAAATACAGACCCCGGACCCAACCCCAGAAACTAATACAGACCCGAGACCTGACCCGTAAATAAATACAGACCCCAGAAACTAATACAGACCCCGGAAACTATTACGAACACCAGACCCCCTAAACCAATATAGACCTGTAGACCAGACCCCCTGAACTAATTCAGACCCCAGGCCCGACCCCTAAATAAATACAGACCCCAGAAACTAATACGGAGACCAGGCCCGACCCCTAAATAAATACAGACCCCAGAAACTAATACGGAGACCAGGCCCGACCCTAAATAAATACAGACCCCAGAAACTAATAAAGGGCCCAGACTAGACCTCAGGAACTAATACAGACCCGTGACCAGACCCCCTAAACCAATAAAGACCTCCTCACCCCTAAGTAAATACAGACCCCAGACCAGAACTGAAATAAAGGCCCAAATCCATAAACACCCCCCCCCCCCCCCCCTCCCGGAAACAGATAGCATCTGGCAATCTATCTGCTGCTGAGCATCATGGGAATGTCCGACAAGCTATAAATGAGTCAATGTATTAACCACTGATCGCCAGAAGGTAATCCATCATAATCCTCTCGCCCACCGGAGCAGCGCTCCTCTGTATTCTTCCCACCATATAACTCACAGCATATGATTTAGTCGGCGGCCTGCGGTTACCACACAAACCACCAAGTGACCGTGCGCCAGACAGCAGGCATCGCCGACGGCAGTACATGTGGGGTCACCTTATTGTAAGGCCAGCGGCTGCCAGCAGGGGGCTCCGTTCTGCCACCATGTTTACAATGAAAACCTACTGAAATGCAATCTATTGTTTTCTGTTATCAGCCACAAAATGGACTGCTGATTTATGTGCAATCTCTCAGGTTCTGGGTGTTGCAGCCATAATATGGACACATCTATGGCAATGCACATAGATGACGCTGTCTACGCTAGGGATGATTGTTCTATGTGGATAACCGCGGCCGCGGTCCGTTCTTCATTTACGCTATTTAATTTGGTTGTAGATTAACAGGATCTCAGCAGGAACAGATCACATCACTGGATCACCAAGCGTAAAAGAATGCAGACACCGTAGAGAGAACATTACCAATACCTAATGTGCGTCTGCACCATAAACCACGTCCTATGGGCTGTCATGGCATCCTGCAGTCCGCTGCTGCCTCTTAAAGGGCAATTACATGCTCTTTTCAGTTTGCCATTGCACTTATATTTTGGGCAGTCTATCAAGGCTTAAAGGGACACTAATTTTTTAGACAACTGCTCATCTACTAGTTTGTGTTAGTCTCATCATCTCTGTAATATACTGTACTTCCATTAAAAATGTTCTGCTTTACTGCTGTAATCCACTGCCTGTTGTTAGTTACACAGCTTCCATAATAACAGAGACACAGGGATGTTTTCTTAGCAACAAGCGCTATCTAGATAGATAGATAGATAGATAGATATGAGATAGATAGATAGATATGAGATAAATAGAGAGATATGAGATAGATAGATAGATATGAGATAGATAGATAGATATGAGATAGATAGAGAGATATGAGATAGATAGATAGATATGAGATAGATAGATAGATATGAGATAGATAGATAGAAATATAGATAGATATGGGATACATAGATAGATACCGTAGATATGAGATAGATAGATAGATAGATATGAGATAGATAGATAGATAGATATGAGACAGATAGATAGATATATAGATACGAGATAGATAGATATGAGATAGATAGATTGAAAGATAGATATATAGATAGATATGAGATAGATAGATGGATATG